>CM050419.1:22035374-22165374 GCA_027564155.1 Gymnocypris eckloni scoliostomus | reverse complement strand
GTGTGTGTGTGTGCATGTGTGTGTGTGTGCATGCGTGCGTGCGTTTGTGTGTGTGAACTCAAATCATACATGATTCTCTATGTGATTTTTGTTCTTGTGACTGAACTGCATCAGAGAAGGATATTTAGCATTTTGGCAGCGACAGGTGAACTACTTGATCTCGTCAGACAGTGGCATGCTGCTGGCAGGCGCTAAACAGAGAAATCACATCAGTCGAGATGACGAATGGCTGGCTCTAGTCTGTTCTAAAGATTAATGTTGAATAAGTATATGGCTTAACAGCTCCCGAGCCACAAAGTAAGCAAGACTGAGCATTGCTGCGTCCACTAATTGTTCAAAGTCACCCGGGCATCGGGGCAACTTCCTGCCTGGCTACATCCAAAAATCACAAAAATATGTAATGTCCCTTCTGCATGAACGGTTCAGAAAAATAATACAAGAAGCTCCCCTGTATGGCACCCACGTAAAAGTACCAAAAACACTCGGGCACTTTGAAGTAGGGATGTTTTCTCAGCAGGGACAGATGAGGTAATGTTTGAGTTGTCTTTCCGAGTAACTGTTTATGCTAGGTGAGAGGTTCTTCCTCATAGCTGTGGCGTTTTAACTTAAATGTCACAAGTCCCTCTGTTTCTTCACTCTGAACTCAGGAAGGAGAATGTCACCGTTATTAGCAGTGAAATATTTGTCTAGCTTTCACTGCTGCACCTTTATGTCTTCAGGAAACAGGAGGAGGGTGGGGGGGTAACATGGTAGTATTATAGCTGGCCTCTTGAGGAACTGCCTGAATGTTGTTCATCCCTATGTCACCCCTCCCTGAAAAAACAAGCAAGCAGTTGGGTGAAGTCATGCGGGACAGTGATGTGAGTACAGCAGTTTTGGTTCTGCACAGATTAAATGTCATTTGTGTAAGACCTATGACTAATATACAGTTCATGATGAAAGAATTAGCCCGTGCTTCACTCAAGGTCATATAAAAAACTACTGAAGCCTGTTTATGCATCAGAGTTATTTTATATCTGCAATTCTATATTCCAAAATGTAAGCTTGTATCTCACAATCATCTGTTTGCAAACTAATTTCTTAAATGTTTAACTTTATTTATCTTTATTTATTTTTTCAGCTGTAACTTAAGCTTATGTTTGTGACTTTATTTCTTGTAATCATGACTATTTCTCTCAGTTTTCACTTTGATTATTGCATCTGTAACTTTATTTCACACATATCTCACAAATTAGACTTATCTCACAATGTGACTTTTTTCTGTATCTCACCACTGCAACTTAATCATACATTTGCATCTTTATTTTTCAGAATTATATCTATTTCTCACATTTTTTACTTTAATTATTGCATTTTGACTTTTTTCATAATTATATCTCACAATGTCACAATTTCACAAAATGTGACTTTGAAACGCACAACCGGAACATAATCTTACGTTTGCATCTTTATTGCTCATAATTGTGACTATTTATTATGTTTTTAACTTAAATGATTGCATTTGCAACTTTATATCTCACAGATGTGACTTTATATCTCTATATAACTGCAACTTAATCATAAGTTTGTGACTAATGGACCTAATTGCATCTTTCTGACATTTGCAACTTCATTTCTATTGCGATTTTGTTTCCCATAAATATGACTATTTCCAATGTTGACTTCCTTGCAGCTATGACTTTACATCTTACAGTTTCTATCTTTATATCTCACAATGTGACTATTTCTCAAATGTGACTTTATCACACACTTGCAACTTAATCTTACATTTTATTTCTCTTGGAATTGTGACTTTATAACTCAGAATGTGTATATGTATCTAACTGTTTAATTCTTGCAGTTATGATTTATTCCCTCATACATGTGACTTTTTCATTCATCTCATAGTTATTTCCATTTCATACACTGTTCACAATTGAAAAACAGCTAAAGTTAATGATACAAAAGTAGAGTTTTTACAGTGGCGTTTACCTTTGTGAAAGTTTGCACCAAAACCACAGCACTAAGGTGTTGTGGGTGGTTGCCAGAGGATTTTTTTTGCAACCCTTATGTCTGATTCATTCATTTTAGTAGCACGAGGAGTTGTGGGATGAATCACACGAATGTATCCATGCATCTCTCACCTGGATTCAGATTTCTCTCACAGTTGCACTGTTGTACTTTAACCTCTCTTAACCCATTGATTCCTTGAGAGGGTTCATTCTAAACTCGGCTCGACTCAATGAGAACATTTTTCTTTCAGAAAATAAAATGGGCCTTTTTCCTCAAGTGAAGCGAGGGCTGCTTTCTCCAGCGTGTTTGGATTAATAAGGAGTGATTGATGAAGACAGGAGAGGAAACATTCGATTCCTGCTCCGCTCCCGTTCCTGTGAGAAAAACCTTGGGAAAGAGAGCTATAAATAAGAAGTGTTGGTCCATGTGCAACGACCATCTGTGTGTGTGTGTGTGTGTGTGTGTGTGTGTGTGTGTGTGTGTGTGTGTGTGTGTGTGTGTGTGAGAGAGAGTCACAGTGTGTGCACGTTGTTGGTATGTCAATTTGGCATGAAGGACAGACTGGCGACAAGGTTTGGAAACAAGGAATGGAAAATATTGACCAATCATGCACAGCAAATGTCAATTCATAAGATTCAAGTGTGCTCTTTTCTGCAGCATTAGTCCATTACTCAAACATTGACAATGAGTTGAAGCATGTTCATATTTTCTGCATTAGTTTTTACCTATACAAGTATATATTTCTTTCTCCAGTATTTAGCTCCCGAATCACCCAGAAACGCATCATTTGTGCTATAAGGTTTGCAGACCACACAGGAACAAGGAAATATGTAAATACATGGTGTCTACAGTCGGTTACAAACCATAAAAGCATGAAAAGCCTGTTGCTACAGCTTGGTCCGCTTTAAGGGAACATCACAGTTTCACAAATGTTGACTTGTCCTAAGTGTACATCGATTCTTTTTTTTAACTTGACTGAAGTACTTGTCTAAAAATGTGGCTTTTATTGTAATTATCTAGAAACTCTGAAGCCAAAATCAACAACAAAGATACCAAACCAATCATGTTTTGGCATCTGAGGTAATGAAATTAGCAGCTAAAACCGTGACCTTCTCCATAAAGTCTAGTTGCACATATCATAAAAAGGCAGAACTCAGCACTTGTGAAGTTGAAGGGTCAGCACATATCATTATATTTCACCCATGTGACACAGACGTAGGTGAAACAACAAACCCAGGCCTAATTAGCTGCCCTGTGTGTAAAGTTTAGCCTTAGAAAAATAAACCCCCACCATAAAGTGGCTGTAGAGTCGTAGTGAGGAAGGGTGGAGGTGCCCACAAGCAAAGATTTCTGAGTTCAGAGGTTGGCGATTTCATTCTAGAAGTGCTTTCAAATGGATTCTTTTTGTCACTGCTGATGTAAACAATCAAACAAGTGTTACCACTGAACATCTTGTTCTTGACAGCTGTGTTAACAAATTAGCATAACAAACTACAGCTGGATAAACTTGTACCGAAGCCGCTTTAACATTGATTTAAATGTGCTGTCGTATATGTGATACTCGCGGATTATAAAATTGACTGCACATGTCGGCGCAGCTTAATGATGTTAGCATGAACAAAAAAGGCCTTTTATTTTTATTCACTGCATACAGTTGCATTGGTAAAAAGGCCTGTTTCAAGATATATTTGATCGTTTAGTTATGCATTTGGCAGGCACATTGTATTCAACTATGCATTTTTTCAGTTCATGCATTCGCTGGGAATCGAACCCATGACCTTGGCATTGCTGTAGTGCTGTACTGTCTACAAAATAAACATGATTTACCCTACATTATTCATTTTAATATTATTCATTGGTGGACATAATTGCAAATTTAAAAAGTTTATTTTTAAATGAAATTAAATCAAAATGCAATGGTTTGATAATGTTATGAATTCCTTCTAATCTTTAAAAGCCAGTTTCACAATCCAGTCAATTCCCAAATGATAACGTTAGATCAGCCGAAAACATTCTTGTTGAAAATCCTCTTTCACTTGGAAATACACTACTGTTCAGAAGTTTGAGGTTGGTAAGAATATTTAATGTTTTTGTTGTTGTTGAAAGAATGTAATGTTTATGCCATAAAGGCTGTATTTATTTGATGAAAAAACAGTGATATTGTGAAAACATTATTGTCATTTAAGTTGCCTGTAACATAATTTATTCCTTTGATGCAGCACAGAATATTCAGCATGATTATTCCAGTCTTCAGTGTCACATGATCCTTCAGACATCATTGTATTTGCTGCTGAAGAAATATTTTTATATGATTTTGATCAATGTTTAAAACAGTTGGCTGTTTAGTATTTTTGTGGAAATCATGATACTTTTTCAGGATTCTTTAATTTAATATTTTTTAAATGACATCTACTCGAAA
This sequence comes from Gymnocypris eckloni scoliostomus, assembly GCA_027564155.1. Classification (NCBI taxonomy): domain Eukaryota; kingdom Metazoa; phylum Chordata; class Actinopteri; order Cypriniformes; family Cyprinidae; genus Gymnocypris; species Gymnocypris eckloni. The sequence continues at coordinate 22,160,963 of CM050419.1, read as the reverse complement.
GAGAAATATTCTGTAACATTATAAATGACATTATTGTTGCTTTTGATCAATCTTATGTATCCTTGTTCTTTGATCTTTACACACTGTGTTCAACTTGAATGTGTTACTTTTAGTAACGTACAGTTTTCCCAGCGCAGGATCTAGAGTCTAGACTGATTAATAGCCATGGATTGCAAGCCCATAAACATGCATAGTACATTAGATTCATTTTCGTTTTCAGACACTAAAGCAACATTAAACATACATTTTATCAGTGAGTGATTTCGGTATCTCCACCAGCTGAGCAAGAGGAAAATTAGTCGTGAGCAATGGCATAGATTTGTTCTGAGTCATGTAGAGTTGAGGCGAGCAACATCGAATATTTCACACTAAAAAGGAAACTTGGAAAGGTTGAGAAACGGCAACAATCTACATTCCCTCTCGAAACCTTGGTGCGAGGTGAAGAAAGGTTAGCACGGGCCCTAATACTTCTTTAATTGGTTGATTTCAAATTATATTTGCATTAGTTTATAGCTCTCAAAACAATCGCCCCAGGGCATCATAAACAACAAAACACTGGCAAACAATTCCAACGCTCTCTCGCAAGTTAAATCTCGGAACTCGGCATGCTGTGTAAAGTTGGCCAAAGTTATGGTGAGGATGTTTGGCAGGGCCAGTATTGACACTAGAGCTACTCACAACATGCCTTGTTGAATCTTGGAGTGCTATGGGTTTCAGTTGACTGCAAAGGTCATTTAGGTCCACCCAGTTTCCCAAGTGAGTATATAAGGGTACCGCTCAGCTATGTGGCACTGGGGCTTTATTATTATTTTTAGAGGTGGTATAAATGTGACGTTTCACCTCTTATCCACCCACACTAGATCGAGACTACGGCTGTGTTCATATCACAGTTAAATGTGTCATCTTTAATTCTGGTCTAGGCCACTTTCATTAGTGGAAATAAATTAGATATCTATCAAATTAATTTTGCCATGCAACTTCAGTGTAAAGCAAAGAAATATAAAGCAATGAAAACTGATTGTAGAGATATTCGATGGCAGTGGTTTCTACAATCTACTTGAGACTCACAATGCTTTTGGGAAACACAGGTTTGATACTTGGTAAATCGAATCAGTGATATTGGCCAATAGTTTATTTTATATTACATTTATTTTAGCTAGGATACAGTAAACTGACCAAACGTGACCAAAGATTATGTGACACTGTAAACTGCACTAATGATGCTAAAAATTCAGCGTTGCATCAAATGAATAAATTCTATTTTACATTATATTCAAATAAAAAAACATCTATTTTAAATTAGAATTTTTATTTTGGATCAAATAAATGTAGCCTTGGTGAGGTGAGCAAAAAAGTCAACTCATGTTTCAACTTATAAAAGTCAAGTTATGTTTAAAAAACATAAAAAACTAACTGACTAAAATTTTAAGTGGTAGTTTGTTTACAAAAATAAAATACAGAATGTGTGTAAATAAACGTATAAATTTTTCATCTAGTAAACTTGCCTGTAGTGAACTACAGAATACAGCACGTGTGAAGACACAAGGCCTTGCACATGTTGCTATTCAGTTGTACACTGAATGAGAAAGAAACAAAGCAAAGGATGCATTTGTTCAGAGTTTCCTGGCGTGTGGCCTGTCATGCTTAGGTGGAAAGACATGTCATAAACACTCTTCATAATAAAAACCACATCTGAGAGACACTAACCTGCCATCGGTGCTTGCACACCCCTGAAAACCAGGCAGTTCAATCAAGAATAAATCCTGAACAGCCAACAGATAGTTTAATGTTTTCCAGTTGCACCATCCTCTGCGATTTAAGGCAAATTTTCGACACAATGATTAGGGCACTTCAGCGCATAAAACACTTTTCTCTCACTCTCACACACAACTTTTCCCTGAAAGTGCGACGGCCTGCCAACAGCCGCTCCAACACGACCAATTACTTCAACATCTCGCCGCGAAATTGTATATCGCACAATTACTCTACAGAGAATCAATTAACAGAGTTCGGTGCTGAAAGCCGAGATGCTGAAAACAGCGCTGGCGGGAACGTGTTTGTATGCGTCGCTTAGCTTGGACTGAACGGTGGCACGGCCACGCGTGTTTTGCTTGGCAGCCGCTGCGGGCCTGTACACAACACGTAGCGCTGACCTCATATCTTTCATGTATTTGGTAACACAATACCAACTGCGCGGGGTTTAAGGGCCTCAGAGAGACCGGCAGATCTGACGCGTTGCCCGGAGCTGTGCAACACTCACTGAGCACTAATTGCGAAGCATAACAGGCCTATTTGTGAAAGCACGTGTAGTGCACGAGGTGTAAGTTAAGTGCTGTTGAGAGGCGTGTGGCTAATGAAACGCTCAACAATATATCAGCATCTATAAATCATTCGACGTACTACCACAATGTAGCAAAGCCTAAGTCTTGATATCATTAATTTATCAAATGGACATGATTTATTAGAGACACCATCATATTTAGGAAAGAAACTGCAGAAATACAATATTAGAAGTAACATATGAAAAAGAAAACGGTATCTTGGAATTACTCACCTCTTTCATGAGAGAATAAACTCTGTTTGAAGAACATGAAATATTAAACTACGACGACTTTACAGTATTACAATAACCGTATGGTGGTGGTTTTGGCATAAACTGTGGTTTAGAGAGATTTTTCAGCTCCTTGAAAAATTGACTTTGGCAAACATACTTTCCGCCTACATACCACAGTTGCAGTTAGTTACTACAATAAAACTGTGGTAACTCAGAATTAGTCACTACTGTCATAAAAATAAATTAAACAATGACAGAAATATTCTGAAAGCCTCAAACTCTGTTTAAAGAATATCCCATGTTCATTTATTTAGGTTTTGGTAGTAATAACAATTGCTTGGTATTATAGCAAAACAGTAGTTACCATGGTGATTTTTTGTAGTTTCACTATGAGCCAAGTGCAAAAGGCATTTATTTTTTTTTATTTCATGTGATTGTTGCTACATGGTACAAAATATTTTAAAAATGGTAACACTTTACAAGAATAGTAAACAAAAAATCCAAATATGACTTTAAAATGAATTATTCATGTACTGTTATTATACAGTGTTACAGTTAAATGTAAAATTGCTACAGTGAAAACCTTTAGTTAACTGTTTCCTTATCATATACAGAGAAAAAGCATAGATATATTACCTTTTATGTAATTTTACTGTAAAATACTGTCCAATTTATAGTTTATGGAAGTTAAAACTATGAGTTACCATATAATTTACAGATGAAACACACTGAAAGTACACTGAATTTACAGCAAACACACTGAAACGAATTTGAAGCAAGTTTCACTCAGAAATTGTACATTTGCTAGTAAATTTTACAGTACATTTCCAGGATATTTGTATATATTATCTCCATATTGTTGCCAGGTTATGAATAAACAATTGAACAATCCCAATGGCCACTCTCGACCCTCTTAAACGTAATATAATGGCACGCATCTGTTTACAGTTTGTAGACATGCTCTGGTTTGGCTGTGGGCATCTGAGTTGCTCTCTGCTCCCTGCAGCGCTGTAGGAGGCCGACGCTACTCAGTGGCTCCTTGTTTAGTTGCTATTTTATTACCGCTGCCTGTTTTTCATTGAATGTCCCATCTGACTCTTTACAGTGGCAGCAAACAGCTCCCAAATGCAACACTAACGTTCCACCAACGTGGGACAATGCTGTTCCAGAGGAGAAGACATCAAGCAGGCCCGTTTAGGGGCTATAACGGGAGGGTTTGAGCTACTCGATACCCCCCTTTAAGTACCAGGTCCACATTTCATACCCTGAATGGTAATTTAAACTCCAAAACAAGAGCGCAGCCCCTCTAAATAGGCTACTAACAATATAGTGAGCTATTTAATAGCTCAGTTAAACCTTCAGGCGACTTGCTGTTCCTTCTTTTCTCATGTGGTTGCATAACAAATGCCCATATTTTTGTCCTACCAACTTCTAAAACTCTTACCCAAGGCCTATAAACCGCAAGGAGACGTCTTTCTCATCTAATAGCACTTCTGATAATAAAACGCCACACTTGAGGAAACGACGCATTGGTATAGTAAAGTTCAACTAGCGAGTGATGTCAGGCAGGGTTCGGGAGGCGAAGAGCTTGTAAATGAACACAACCGGCTCCTCAGTTGAGAATGACAGAGAGATATCTTACTGTCCTGCCATCAGAAGTAGAAAACGAGTGTAAACGCTGAGCCGCTGCTGGCCAGAACAGAGAGAGCCTTTTAAAGAGCAGTGGCAATAAATTGTGGTTTTTGACGTTTTGTTTTCTTTGCGTCATTTGTTCAAAAATAATGATGAGGAGCCGTCTCCAGAAAACTGAAAAGAGTCTTTCTGAAGACGTTTGCTTACCAGGGAGAATCTTTGCCAAGTATTGAGCGCAGCCCAAACCAACCAACTCCTACTAACTAGATTTGCTAAGGTAAATGGGAGCAGGTTTTGCCTATATGGGTTTAGTGTATTATGGTTGCTAGGTGGTGACTTTGGCTTAAAATTGGAAAAGTAAAAGATAAAAAAAATGTGACTTCCTGTGCAGCGATACTGATACATTAATCCAATGATTCAGAGTCAATTATTCAATCAAATGACTTGCAAAGTCACTTTTTTAATGTGCATAATTTACATGTTTTGTGTTTTCATGCAGCATTTTTCTCAAAATTTTCATAAAAGCATGGATGGAAAATTGTGGATGATTGGGAAAGTAAAAGCAACATGTCTGTTCAACAAACTGCACAACTGATATCACAATGAGGTATCTTTCAACTTTAGATTTAATCCAGTGGTTCGCTAACTTTTTGACTTTCTGTTATCTAACAAAATATTCAAAGGCCCCTCATATATGTTAATATACAAAATATATATATGGTGGAAATATTATTTTGTAATTATATATATATATATATATGCTGATTCAAAATAATATTTCCACCACTATGTTCTGCTGTAATTATGAAAAACATAACAAAACTGCTTGTTTTCAATATTTTTTATTAACAGAAACTGAGTGTCAATATATTAAATGTATTATTATTGTAATGATAATAGTTTAATGTTGCATTGAAATAGGAAAGGTGCAAACGTAATCAAAATAGCTAAACCCTTCTGCGTGAATTTATTGGGCCGAGGTAAGCGTTCTCGGCCTCTGCTGAGTCATTAAATGTAGAGCTGATAAGTTAAAATGTAGAGGGACGATGACATCATGACAGGGCTAAATGGTGTTTTATAGCGTTTGGTTTTCGCTTTGGCGAGAAGCATCGGGTTCGGACGGAGGCTGTCTGAATGATTGGGTGGCGAGTCGTTCATGTTGAGTTGTGTGTGTGAATGCGCTGCTTTCACACAAACCTAGTGATATCTGATTGCCTGTCATACACATAAACAAACATAAGCATCACAGTAATTCACTTCAGAAAGGACCCACCAGAACTCATAATGTTAAAGGGAAAGTGTTTAACTGTTGTATCATAAATATAATTGCAGAAATAATGACAGGTTTCCTCAAATATTCCCCTTGTCTTCCATTGTTTGTACAGTCTCACTACAAACTCATTGGTTGAACCAGTTTTTTGTCATTATACTCTAAAAGCAACCAGCCTTTTCAAGGTAACCAACCAGGTCTGTGTTTATGTGCACATGGTAATGTACATGACAATGCTAATGTATTTGGTCTTGGTGGAATAGATCTGCTACGTTGCTGCTGCAGAAGAGCAAGTGCGAGACTTGCAACTGTCAATACATCCACAACATGCCGCTGTGAGCATGTAAGAAATACTGCTGCTGCACATATATCATACATGAAATAACCCCCAATAGCATACATGAATTAGCAGATTTATACAGGTGGAGCTGGGGAGGTGGAGGGTTTCTGAAGCACACCGCTAAATTGCTACAACAAGCATATCAGGCATCCATATCACCCTGCAGCCCAAGACTGGTTGCCCACTGAAGCTAAGCAGGGTTGAGCTGGTCAGTACGTGAATGGGAGACCTCCTGGGAAAACTAGGTTGCTGCTGGAAGAGGTGTTAGTAAGACCAGATGGGGGTGCTCACCCTGTGGTCTGTGTGGGTCCTAACGCCCCAGTGTAGTGACAGGGACACTATACTGTCAAAAAGCACCGTCTTTCGGATGAGACATTAAACCGAGGTCCTGACTCTCTGTGGTCATTAAAAATCCCATGGCACTTCTCGTAAAGAGTAGGGGTGTAACCCCGTTGTCCTGGCCAAATTCCCCCCACTGGCCCTTGTCAATCATGGCCTCCTAATAATCCCCATCCACTTGATTGGCTCTATGACTCTCTCTCTCCATCTGTAGCTGGTGTGTGGTGAGAGCATACACTTGATTGGCTCTATGACTCTCTCTCCTCTCCACCTGTAGCTGGTGTGTGGTGAGCACACTGGCGCCGTTGTCCTGTGGAAGCCATCGCATCATCCAAGTGGATGCTTTACACTGGTGGTGATTGAGGAGAGACCCCCCCCCCCCACATGATTGTAAAGCGCTTTGAGTGCACAGCAATACACAATAAAAGCGCTATATAAATGCATCATTCATTCATTCATTCATTCATTCACTAGTCATATATTTGAATGTTGAGCAAATGGCTACCGATACAGGAGAGAATCAATCAGCTGTGCCGTGTGATTATGATGTCATTAGGTCAGACTGAGTTAGACCTATCGGACTGCTCCATCTAGAGTTTCATGCCAGAACTCTGTATTAATATTTTCTCATAAAACATACTCCAGTAATCTTTTATTTAATCTAAAAAAATAGTAATAATTACAGAGCAGGTTGGAACAATTTTACTCAGAAATGTCAAAGAAGAAGCAAGTAACAGTGAGTTGAACATACAATTTTAAAGTAGAAAGAACATATTACTTTATTGTAAAACATAATCTTCTTCAGTAACCTTTGTTTTATTTGCATATTTGGAAGATAAATTAAGTGTAGAAATTAATTTGCACATTAGAGAGGTTATATGTTAATATTTTCTGACAAATTTTGCTATTTTTATTTGAGTACTCAAAACAATGAGTGCTTACCAATGCAAAACATACCACCAATACTAATGTTTTAAAGGCATTTGCTGTGGCGTTGACAGATGGTTTCTAGGGTGTTTTGGATAGATTTTTCACATCTTGTATTGCCTTCAAAGAACAAATTGTTCATCTGAGAAAAAAAATAGCACAACTTTCCTCAATAATTTGCATAATTTAAGCTAACAGCACAAATGGTGCAGAATGAGTTATGTGTCGAAGTGTGTCGAAGTTAGCGATTTAAACAAACTCGTAATCTTGTCATGAGCACTAATGATTATATTGTGTATTGCTTAAGTGCACTCTATTGCCTTTTAATCGTTTACAAGGTTACGTAATTAGCCGACCTTGTTTCTTTCTTTTAATTCATAGTTTATTTTCCTTTTCCAAATGCTGAGCACATTGTGATTTAACAGAAATTCACATCAGCTGCCGTCTTGACATGTTGTTTATCTCTCGAAAAATGCAACGTCTTGAATTAATTATGCGATCTTTTGCAAGAACCCCGCTTCGTTTACCTTTCATTGTCTGCCGTGTTGTAAATTGTGTTTGACAGCAGAATTAGATTAAAATTCAAAGGCTTCCTCTCAGACGAGCACAAAATCATGTATGACAGCGTGTGTTTGGTTTTAGGTCCGTTTCGAGAGTGATGGCTTTCTCCGTGCTGTTTAAGAGAATTCCGTTACTTCCTTTTCGCCATTGGCGTTTACAGTGGTTGAGTAAGAACCAAAGTTTCAGAAGCGAACGCCAAGAGTCGTGCATCAGAGATGTGCAGGTGTGCAAAGGCCGGGAGATTTTCAAAGTCATGCATTTTGGTTTTAGCTTGCATATTGTTTAGCATATTGGCAATTGTTAAGAAAGATGATAATTGGAACATAGCAGGTTGTCCAAATCATTTAATCCAAGCTGAATGCCAAAAACGGTAAGTCATTTTGAACTTTACTGGCAGTCCCAATACAGTGTTTCTAAACTGAGCTATATAAATGACTCTAAAGGACAAGTGAAAACCATCGCAAAGTTTATTTTACTGTTTCAACTCCACATTCCTCTGTATTTTGCAGGAGATCTGTTGCAAGATCTGCAGCGGATTACAAGAAGACAGAGAACACACGGTGTGTATTAGCTTATCTTCATCTTTATCATCACCTTCATCTTTAAAAACACTGATAATATTATCAGATCCAGCTCTACTCTAACACACGAACAAAGAAATGTTCTTGCTTTTCATTTTTGCCATCATTACATCTGCACGAGCACTAGCTGAAACAGTCTTGATTTTAAAGCGAGCAAGGAAGGAAGGAAACTCAGATTTTATGGTTTGCGTTTGGGTGGGGGGCAGGTGGACGTAGCCGCTCTTTCAACCTATAAGCCACGACAGGACGTTGTAAGTGATTTGAACGCCGTGTTTGTTTATAGAATTTGATCTAAGTTCATAATTAGCTTAAACCTGATTAGGCAAGAGCTGACTAGAGTACAGCTGGAACTGCTTTTTGGACGGAAAAATAAAAAACGATTTTTTTTCTCTCTCTCTCTCTCTTTTTTCAGACAGAGAAAGCCAATGTTTCTAATTCCATGACTGATGGAAGTCTGTTGGAAGGGAACTTTTTTTTTGGAACTATAAGTAAGAGAAAGAGTTCTTAAGAAAATCCTTTAATTCCTTGTGTCTTCCGTGGTACACAAATGAGACTTATTTAAAGAATGTTCATGCTGTTCTTTTCAAGAGGATGAAAACGTGTGGTGACTGTGACATATCAAACTCCAAAAAGGACATAAAGCACCATAAACGCAGTCCATTATGACTCAAGATGAGTTAAAAGTCAGTGTTCGCTCATTGCATTGTGTTCTCATGAGAACCAAAGGTAATGCTTGGTGAGATTTTAATTAGACAAAGAATTAAATTAGCATTACATTACTTACTCACCAATGGATCCTCTGCAGTGAATGGGTGCCGTCAGAATGAGAGTCCATATAGCACTGTTTGCAAGCAAAAACTATATTCTTAACAAATATGTTATTTTGATGTGAGAGAAGAACAGAGATGGAATTTTTCACCGGAGGAAACGTTATAATGCGTATGGACTGGTGTTTTTACTATGCAACTGTTTAAAGTTAAAACATCTTAATGATGGATTTGTTTATACAAAACATTCAGCTTTTGGCTTCACAAGATGTTAATTGATGGACTGGAGTGCTGTGGATTATTGTGATGTTTTTATCACTCGTGGACTCTCGTTCTGACGGCACCCATTCACTGCAGAGGATCCATTGGTCTGACGTGATGCTAAATTTCTCCAAATCTACTCTGATAAAGATAAAACTAATTTACATCTCGCCTGCGGATTTCTAAATTTTTTTGGGGGGTGAACTATTCCTTTAATGCATCATATTGCATTAAATACTTTTCAGATTTGAATGAAATGTATTTCTGTACAACACTTCTCTTAAATCCCTTGCTCTGCTACTTTGAATTTTTTTTTTTTTCAGACTGTTCAGTCCAGCTTGATTTGACTGATGAAGTGTTTATACAAAACATTCAGCTTTTGGCTTCACGAGATGTTAATTGATGGACTGGAGTGCTGTGGATTATTGTGATGTTTTTATCACTGTGGACTCTCGTTCTGACGGCACCCATTCCCTGCAGAGGATCCATTGGTCACGTGATGCTAAATTTCTCCAAATCTACTCTGATAAAGATAAAACTAATTTACATCTGGATTTCGCCATAAAATTTTGGGGGTGAACTATTCCTTTAATGCATCATATTGCATTAAATACTTTTCAGATTTGAATGAAATGTATTTCTGTACAACACTTCTCTTAAATCCCTTGCTCTGCTACTTTGAATTTTTTTTTTTCAGACTGTTCAGTCCAGCTTGATTTGACTGATGAAGTGTTTGAAAAAGAGCTTGTTGAGTAGAGCAAAAATGGACACTTGTCAGCTTGTAAAAGGAGAGAGTGAGACAGAAAGACTTGCGGGGGTTATGGTGAGTTCATAGCACTGATCTCTGGTCAGTGTTGTGTGTTTCAGGTGTTCTCAGTCAGCACCATGGCTCTGTTCTCCCTTTACTACTTAGTGGTCAGCGGTTATGTGAAAGGACTCCTTTCTTTCAGCCTGCTACTCCATCAACCCCCTGCTTACTGGCTCTCTCTCTCAGTCCTGTTACACTGCAAGGATTCATATAGTCACTGAAACCAAGCCAACTAAACAAAGACATCAATTATGCTGCTTTGACACTCCAGGTTTTACTTCAACACGCACATATGCACATATTTCTCTAATATCCTTCCATACTTCTCTCCTTCCCTCCTTTACACCTCTTATGCATACAGAACAGGGGCTGTCAAGCTTCAAAAGAGACTGAAAAGCACCATACAAAGACTGTATTCCCAGAGAGAATTTCACTGAATAAACTCAGTGCTGTTTGCATTGTTAGTTGCGACTGTCAGCATGCTGTTTGCATTGTTATTCAAATTCAAATTGCAACAGCAATGAAAATAGTCTTAGTTTTATGAATAAATCAAAAATTAACCCAACTTACTAAATTTGGCATGTTAGAAAAGAAAAACTAATTTAAATATAGATGATGCCAGGTTAAACTGTAGGTTTGGTTAACGAATAAGACTTTGCATTAATAGTTTTATGTGAGAAATGGGCAAATTTTATGTGTAAAAAAGTAAATTTTATCCAGGATATTATTGTTGCAGATACTAAGACATTCTACATAAAACACATAGTATTCTCTAAAATGTTGTTGCAACAAGCCAAACAGTTTTTGAAGAAATGAGCGGGGACTGGTTACACCAGCATGCATTGCAGAACAAATATGTTTATTTAGGATTATTGCTATTTTCGGTTGCAATTCATGCTGATTTTGTCATGTATGATAGTATATACACTAACATTCAAAAGTTTGGGTTTGGTAAGATTTTTTATGTTTCTGAAAGAAACTGATGCTTACCAAGACTGCATTTATTCAATCAAAATACTGTAATATTGTGAAACATTACAATTTTAAATAACTGTTTTATATTGCTATGTATTTTAAAATGTAATTTACTTCTGTGATCAAAACTGAATTTTTAGCTTCATTACTCCAGTCTTCAATGTCAGAAATCTATTTTAATGCTAAATAAATGTATTAATTTCTTAATTTTTTTCTGCCTTGTAATCATATCAGTTTAATGCACCCTTTCTCAGTAATTTCTTTACTATTTAGTTTTTAATTGACCTAAAACTTGTTTTTGTTAAAGATGGCAAAGTCCACTAAACTGTAAATAAAAATAGAAGATTAACATTTAATGCGATGTGTTTCTAACTGAAAAGGTACTACATCAAAAATCCATAGACAATAGTTTACTGTCTGACCAAGATGAAGTAAAATAATAAAATAATAAATTGCTTGCGGGAAATCAAAACATTTTTTTTTTGGCATCATCAAGGCATCATTTTGCCTTGATTTGAATTTTCTCGGTTTCTTTTTTACAGTGTCTGTGGAAATGTCAAACCTTACATAGCATATCTTGAGGTGTCATGTTTACATTTACATTTATGCATTTAGCAGATGCTTTTATCCAAAGTGACCTACCATGCATTCAGGTTATACATTTGTATTGTCAGTATGTGTGATCCCTGGGAATCAAACCCACAACCTTTGCGCTGCTAACGCAATGCTCTACCACTGAGCCACAGAAACACTGAGCCACAGGAACATGTTTAAATGCATACAAGCATAAACAATTAGAGAGCAATACCGGAGGGCATGTTTACAGCAAATACCAACTTAAATTTCAGTCTGTTCCCCACACACAGCTATCATATGGCTTCAGATGACTGCTTTAGGAATTTAGCGCCTTTCTCAACTGATCCTCAACACTTGTCACACCTCTCCTTTTCGTTCTCACTTTCTCACTGGCTACAGCATTGTTGTACGAGTCTCCATCTGGTTTCTATTGGTGAAGCTGAGAAGTCCAGGATGGAGTAATTGGCTATTGGCCAGTGGATCTCATTGTGGGAGACAGCGGACTGAGAGATCTGGACTCCAGGAGTCTGGGAGAGAACAAAACGGTGTCACACCAGGACCACTTCCACTGTACTGGATTGACAAGGATTGATACTTGGCCAACAATAAGAACGATATATCAAACTATAATGCAGTTCATATACACAAGCAAATTAGATCTGGTGAAAAGTGTAGACTGGAGCGGAGCCAGTGGTGAGATACTGTTCTGTGGTTGTGATCGAACCCGCTGTTTGTCTTTCCTGGTGTTTTTTGTGGTTTTAAACTAAAGGATGACCAACATGAAATACAGACAGACGTTCTAGATTTTGAATTTGCATTATGAGGGCAAAACTGTCTTGTAGCAACAATGAAAATGATTTTTCAGAACTAGAATGTTTATGTCATGTTCCGGAATTCGTTTTGAATCACTTTTCCTGTTTTACTCAGGACTTGTGTTAGTCCTAATGTAACTTTATGTAGTTTTTTATTAAACCGTTGTGGGTTCGAAATTGTTCCCATAAAGTAAATGATTACATGAGACAAGGATTTGCAGGAATTGACTTTACGAGCAGATGGCTAGCAACAAATTTTGCTTGTTAAACAGGAAACCTGTATTCTAAACTATTGCTTCATCTATTTTTCTGCATAAAACTCGATGCAGACTGTAAATAAACCTCAGGTATGTCTGTGGGATGAGCACAACTACAAGTACTTCTATTGTGCTAAAAAAGCTTTAGCATTCAAAATAACGTATACTTCTCAGTTCTTTTTATAGTTCTTCATTTAAAATTGTAATTTTATTATTTCATTTTACAATGATTACTTTCTTACTTATCATATTTTCTAAGAACCAAAGTACCAGAAGTAACCCAATATTCAGTTTTGTGGTTTTAGTGGCCACACAATATTAAATATGTAGTTAGATATACATAGCAAAGAACATATTTTTCTTTTGATTAATATTATTGTTATTACTAAGCTCTACTTTAGTAGTTTAACCCTGTCAAAATATGTTTGAAATATTTTTTAAAGTTTCTTATGCTCACCATAACTGCATTTATATAAAATAAAAAATAGTAAATGCAGTAAACATAATAATATTGTGAAATATTATTACAATTACTTTGACAATAAATTTGATTTTACTGTCATTGAAATACTATTATAGATTTGTAGGTTGTCATATTTTCCATTGGAAAAAATGACTAATTTTGTGTTTGTGTAATTTTTATTACTTCTTGTGTTTTTAAAATATGTCTATATCGTTTTTAGCCATTTTATTTCAGTTTTATACAATTTTTACATCATAAAATAAACGAAAATGAGCAATCATATTAAAATAATTATATTTAATTATCTAAACTAATTATGTCAGTTCATGTTACTTATTTTGTTAATGTTAATATTATTTCATGCAATGAAAATGTTTTTTATGGTTTTAGTTTGATATAATAATCCAATAAAACCCTGATTATAATTGAAAATACTGTTTTCTATTTGACATATTTTAAGACGTTATTTTGGTCTATTTAATGCATCTTTGAGGAATAAAAGTATAAATACAGTCAGTCTGAACAGGGTGGGAGACCAGCTAAGGCTGATTTGAGCAGGGTTTTCAACAGGATTGTTACGAGGTTAAAAGTCGGTTCTAAACTATCATTGTTTGTGTATAAAAGTTTTTCTACTGTGCTTAGTGAGGTCCATATATATGTAAACATAATGAAATACACTTTAAATCCTGAGGTAAAAAAAATATGTAATTTCCTTAAATATGATGTCAGAAAGATCAAACTATTACTCTAAAGCCATTTGTAATGGCATGGGCCAGCTTTAAGCGTGCACACTATCCTCTGATTCATTCTTCTTGTGTCTCCTCCAGGAATACACGACTGTTGTTGTTTGTTTGCTCGGATCAGAGTGAATGGTTACCATGCTGTGTGTTTGCGTGGCTGTGTAGAAAAAGTTTTATGTGTTGCGCATGTGGTAACGGATAACCAGCGCAAAAGTCAAGATGTGGTCAGGTATCAGGTTTGAGTCATTTCGCTTGTGTGATCAATGCAAACATGAGTCAGCTAATAGAGGAAGACGTGCTGTGGACGCTCACGCTCACCTTTGATAGTGCATGAGACAGTTCAGGATCCCTAAATGACCTTATCTTAAAACGAAACCAGTCGCCGTTGAGGTGCAGCAGTTATAGCATCTATATGGGAATGAAACATCTCTGTTAAAATCGCTATATCATCTCAGGTTTGTCTCAGAGGACAATAAGGGGAGAAAAAAGGAAAGAAACGGAAATGACGTGATGTGTGGCCAGGTATGGTGTCCCATACTCAGAATTTGTGTTCTGCATTTAACCCGTCCAAGTGCACACACACACACACACACAGCAGAGAGTAGTGAACACACACACACCGTGAACACACAACAGGAGCAGAGGGCAGCAATTTATGCTGCGGCGCCCGGGGAGCAGTTGGGGGTCCGGTGCCTTGCTCAAGGGTCTCACCTCAGTCACGGCACTGAGGGTGAAGAGAGCGCTGGTCATTCACTCCCCCCCACCCTCAATCCCTGCTGTTACCGAGACTCGAACCCGCGACCTTTGGGTTACAAGTCCCAATAAGAGCATATTTAGACTTTTCTTAAATCTCCTGATTTTTTTCTTACATCTGCAATCTTACATGTCTTGAGTATGTCGTCAACAATGCAGTCCACATTACTCTATACTCTTTATGATTTTTTTGTTCTAAGGAATTCTGAAGAAATTCAGACAAAACATAACATTCAAAAGTTTGGGGTCGGTACGATTTTTTACTCACCAAGGCGGCATTTATTTAATCAAAAATATGGTTAAAAACAATACAATTGTGAAATATTATTAGAATGTAAAATAACAGTTTTCTATTTGAATACATTTTAAAATGGATGTAATTTATTAAACTATACTAATAAACATCTTATTTAGTCTTATTTCACAAAAATATAAAAGGCTTGTTTTCATGGTCAATTCCAGGTGGTTTCTTAGATTTATCGATCGGACACTTCTGAACCAAGCGTGTTTGAAGCATCATATTAGCATAGGTACAGTGTTTGATCCGCTAGAAAGATGTGTCCTTTGTGGAAAGAAACATAAACTTTGTGCTGGATCCTGGTCGCCACAACAAACTGCATAATTTGCCGCTGCGCTCATTTCTGCGGTCCTCGATGTGTGTGAACTGACAGAGACATTTGATTATGAAATAATCAGTGACGCCCACACTGAGGTAATACTTTTTAATAAACGTCCTTAACGTCAGTCAATGCATTAACTAACATTAGAAATACATTCGTTACCGTGTTTATTCATCTTTGTTAACCAGTTCAGGCAAATGATAACAGACACAACTTTTAATTGTTGAAATATCCTAAAATTTTTAAATGAACATTAACATAACAAATTACTAAAGTTAATGCATGCTTTAGAAGTACTGTGTAATGATCCTTGGTGCTGTATTTTTTGTGGCGATTTGACATGCAGTATTCATATGCTACACTTGGCCCACCGGTTTAATGTAGGCCCACCCACTTAAACCTTTCTGGCTACGCTAGTGGTTAAAAGCAGTGTGCTGTTCAAAAATACAGCTGTTTTATTAAATAATCGTTTTTAACATTATAAATGTCTTTAATGTCACGTTTGATTAATGTAATGCCTCCTTGCTGAATAAAAGTATTCAATAAAACAGTCCTCTTGTTTGTGGTGATGACTCATTTGAATCCAGCTTGCCTCATATTTCATGTCATTCTTATCATATTTCTACTATGTACTATCGTTACTATATTTGTGAATATAGGCAAAAGAAGGAGATAAATGATGTCATTTTCTTCAGAGATCTACTATGATCCTCCTGCTGAACACTGAAGTCCACATGTTAGACTCTCAACAGCTTGAGACTGTTATTCACTCTTCAACACACGGAAACTGAGTCCTGTAACAAACAGGGTTTCCTTCCACCAGACGAGTGCTTGTGATCCCCACAGACATACTGAATACGTTTCTACGCTACACATGCACATATTTGCTAGAACATGGTGTTTTAATAAACAATATTTATTCATAAACCTTTATCGATAAAGGACAGACAAATGTTTCACATTTCAGTTTAGAGGAAGCAAAAGAGTTCACTAGACTCTAATCAAATTCTGAAGAGTCTAGAAGAACATTTAATGCTCTGAGCCTGATCTTAGAACACAAGAGACTTAAAGGGATAGTTCACCCAAATGAAAATTCTGTCAATAGAAAAAAAAACATTTTAGGCAATTTACAAACCCCAGCTAGGATATGTCTGGGAAAAAGAGGATGTATGGTCACCCTAAAGTAGTCCTTTAGCACTATATTCCAAGTCTTCTGAAGACATACAACAACTTTGTGTGACAATGACCATTTCTATAAAGGAATTGTTCACTCTAATATGATAATTCTGTCATCATGTACTCACCCTCAACTTGATCCAAACCTGTAGGAGTTTCTTTCTTCTGCTGAGCACAAAAGAAGATATTTTGAAGAATGTTGGTAGCCAAACATTTGACGGTAGCCATTGAGTTCCATGGTGTTTTCTATACCATGGAAGTGAATATCTACCTTTATTTGCTGTAGGTAATGGCTGAAAAGTAGTTTCATGCAGGCACTGAACATAATCAACAAATCGTGGCATGTGAGAAGACAGGATCTTCAGAGAATGGTCAAAGCTATATAAATCTACATGTATGAGGACTGTAGAGATCATGTCAAAAGGAAAAAAGCCCAAAATATACATTTTAGGCAATGTAGAAATTCTGGCCAGGACATGTCCAGGAAAAAGAGAAGTATGGTCACCATAACTATTTTTAACAATTGATACTATGACTTCACAAATTTAAGACGTTCTGATCCAATTTAAGACATTTTGTGGAATGATGAATTGAAACCTTTTAAGACCTTCAGAAACACCGCTTTCATGGTTTTATTGCAATTTCATGTTCTTTTTGCAGCATGAAACCTCTAGTCCCTATTTCTTGTAGCTGTGTTGAAAGTGACCAGCAGATTCTTTAGAATCTCTCTCTTTTCACAGAAGAAAGAAAGTCATACAGCTTTGGAACGAGGTTTGGAACAACATGAGAGTGAGTATAATGACACGATTTTCACTCAACTCTCCCTTTAAGTAAAAGCAATTGAGATCTCATTTGTGATTTTTCTGTCCAACATGAGAGAACAACAATAAAAGATCTAAACGTGAAGCATATTTCTTCTCTTAGACTCCTTTGTCTCTCCTCAGAGCAAGGACGTGCTGAAGGAAATTGCTTTGGAGAGTGCCGATATTTTCATATTTCAGAGCCTGTGTGTTTGCCTAGCACCTTGCAGAGAGAGCGAGAGAGCTGTTTTCTAAATGACGGGTAATAGGTGAGAATGTCAGCGGATTCTTGTACTGTGTGTGTGTGTGTGTGTGTGTGTGTGTGTGTGTGTGTGTGTGTGTGTGTGTGTGTGTGTGTGTGTGTGTGTGTGTGTGTGTGTGTGTGTGTGTGTGTGTGTGTCAGTTTGGGGCCCCGCTCCATCATGACTGAAGTTAACATTCGGTGCCAGATGCAGAAACTGTCAGCATGTTAGTCGAAGCCACGTTGCACAAAACCACGATGAACAAAAGTCGGTTCTTACATGACTCGTTCCCCCAGGAAGCAGCAGTTCAAGGCCGAGTTCAGATGAAGCCGATAAAAACACACTTAACAAGATCCCTCACTCAACTCATTCATCAGAGAGCGGCGGAGCGGCTCTACGAGTGCCACCTGTTTCTGATACAGCCAAAAAGAAAGCAGGAGAATGCAGAAATACCCAGAGACGTCAAGAACGGGAAGCTCTGACAATGAACACGCTCGGCTCTTACGTAAAGGTGAATAGTCTGTGATGAGTCAGGCTGGGCTAATGAACACATTTGTTTTAGTTTTTTTGTCATTTTACAATATTCACAGTATTGATATTTGTGTTTTTGCCCTGAAAAGGCTTTAAATTAAATCAATTCAAGACATGCTTTCCACACAAGGACAAATGATATGTGATCATTCCTGTTTTTCCCGCGTGAAGACTTCGAGGAACATTTTTGAATGACACCGAATACATATCTTTGAATCAAAGTTGTGAATCTTTTCACTGAAATTGACAATTTAAACTGACTCAAGGTCATGGAAATAATTTAAATTGATCAATTCTAATGCAGTCTTTACTATTGAATTTTATATAGCAAAAACTGCTAGGTAACACTCGTGTCCTTACACGTTACATGTACTTACTATCATAATAACAATAAATTATGCATAATTACATGCAAGTAACCCTAAGCCAAACCCTAATCCTCACTTTAACTATATAGCAAGTACATGTAGTTAATCAATATTACTCACTACTGAAATGTATAATGACACTGTAACAAGGACACCTTAAAAATAAAGTGTAATCAAATGCTATTAAAACATCTCTGTCCCACCGGTGCTGTAGCAGTGTGCTATCTTCCACATGACACCTCTCTCTAGAACCCCACCCTATAACGACATCAACCAATCAGATGGCAGCAATCCTAATAATACAGGCAGAGCACATTTATGATTGGCTAGTTTTCTGATTTCCTAAGAATTTGGTCTATAGATTGACTAATGTGCATAGATGGCCTTTTCTTTTTACCGTTTACAGACTATAGAGGTTTCATTCTTACGTGCAAGTTGCAATATTCACAATAGTTAAAATATCCTATTCACTAAAAACAAAGGTATTACAAGGTCTACAGTTATTCAAAAATATTCTATTGAATGTATTTTTTTATATTTATAGATAATTTTAATGCAGAAAATGATTTGACACTGAATACATGTATTTGGTACGTGTCAAAATAAATGTCATTTTAAGCTAACTATTTCTCAAAATGTTAAGATTTAAATGGTAAAGCAATATTTTTAGTTGATAAATGTTAGTGGAACATGTTCATAGTTACTGTGATGAACTACACATGTGGTTACTTTGCCTTTATCTTTTTATTAATAGATTCATTTAGAATGTTTCTTAATTTTAAGTTTATTTTTCTTAATTTATGTATTTAATTAATAAATTCTATATAAAAATTAAGCAATATTCATGATGTTGTTTTTACAATGTCAGATAACATAATATATATTTACTATATATTAAATTCTACATTATATGAATCTTTATAGTATTTAATAAACAGTCAGGCTGTCTGATGAGCTACACTTTGTAGAGGTGTGCGTCTCATGTTGGTTTTTGAGATTTTAATAGTGGCCGTCTGAAGAACTGCCCTGATGAAAGCTCTTTTTGTGTGTTTTAGGGTAATAAGATGACAGCACGCTGATGTGTACGCCGGTCCCGAGCTTGTGCGTCACCGTTTATTAACTGGAGCGTGTGTGCGCACACAGTGCTCGTATACCTGTGTGTGACTGGTAGGAATATGACGGCCAATCATAACAGGAGGACTTAAGGACGTGTTTGTGTAAGCACTGGTAATTTCTCAGTGGGAATAGCCTGTGCTCCGAAAGCTCTGATTACAGCTGTTTGAACAGATGCGGGGCAGGAGGCAGGAGAAGGATGTGCAGGTATAAAGACAGTCTGTGGAGGCCGAGACCCTGAACCGTCCTGCAAATATTATTTCTCAACACCTGAGCATTTTCTGAAGACCCGAATAATGACCTCTGCCTGATGCCAAGTCAAAATTGTGCGCAGGCTAAACTGTGCTGCACATTATGCTAAATTAATGTATTTTTTCCACAAAAGAAAGTCAGTCATATAGATTTGGAACAGCATGAGGGTGAAACGTTTCATTTTTGAGGTAAATAAACTCTTCAATGGCAGCATTTTAAAGCAGGATTTTAGATTGTTAAACTCATCCATATTTTAACTTCATATGCTACAGGGGGTGCACACATTTTACATGGGAAATGACATCACTGTGTACATGAGCGTCAGGTGGTTCGATGCCTAATGCTGCTGCATTGTTTTAAATGGCATAACTGTGTGTTTACCCACCAGGCTTAGGTTTCATACTTTAGCCAAATGCAATAAAAGTTATAACAAAACATACCTGTATTCTCTAGAAATCCCAATTCAAGCAGCGCTCAGTTTCATTTGACAGCTGATACTAAGCCATGTTATTCCCAGCGGAACCGCTTTCTTGTTGGAAATCCACTTCCTTTCTATTTTTGGGGCCCAGAAGGCTTCCAGCTAAATGTACGATTGAACAATAATAAATAACTTTTATTGCATGAAGCATGACTTGTGTGATTTGCCACTCCATCAACCAAATAAACCAGCACTGAAAGAACGTGGGTGCACAAAGTAGATCCGGGCTGAAATATTTCCGTCTGCTCCTACAGTACAATGTGCTATACATCAGTGCTACGGGATGCTACTCATCTTTCAACAAGCTATACGCTCTAATGTAAATTCCGCCTCCTCAGCTCCCATTTTAGTCTGGTGTGAGGAGAGAGCGCGCCTGGCATACTACAATAAACACAATAAAACACGATGTAAAGGACAAAATAAATATTCCCACAGGGTGGGCTGCCAATGTTTTGGGAGGCTCCAGTTTCGGTCACAACTGGAAATGTACATGTAGTGCTGCAGGTGTTGGCCACATTTAAAAGAATAGAGCAAAATCAATGTCCAGGCAAAGGACAAGACAGGCAGACCACAGTGTGTAGTGATCTGAATCAGTGGATTTCAACTGGTTTTGCTTCAGGATCCAGGTTTTATCATGTATTTAATGTCATTTCTGACAATGCACCGCACTCCTGATTTCTCGCAACATGGGGACAGAACAGATGTCAGTGAATAAATAAAAAACAAAGTTGCTTGCATTGCTTATTTAAAAAGTAACTCAGATATTTCATTGTAAATTTAAAAGTAATGCGTTACTTTACTAGTTACTTCAAAAAAGTAATCTGATTACATAACTTGTGTTATTTTTAATGCTCTACCCCAACACTGATTGTGAGAAAGTCAATGATTTAACAATTGTGCAACATAAGGGCATTTCTCACTTATAATATTTAACCACCGGCCATTCTATACCCTTATAGGCAGAATCTTTGATTATCCCGCTTTACATTTTACAGCAGGGATCCTCAAATCTTTCCCTGAGGTTCCAATCTGCTGCCGAGTTTATCTCAACCCTGATCAAACTCACCTAGCTCTGATTATCTAATGATCTTGAAGACGCTGATTAGCATGGTCAGGTGTGATTGATTAGGTTTAGAGATAAACGCTGCAGGAATGGCCCAGATTTGAGGATGCCTGTTTTACACTGACTATACAAGGTTAATGTTCTTCTTTGGATATTTGCTGTGACTGATTGGATGAATGCAGTGATCTGGTTGTTAAACCGCATAAATTATGAACAGTGAAGCTATAAACAAGGATTCCCTTTACCCAGAGTTTAGAATAACCCAGGGTTAATTATTTCAAGTGTCAAAAGCCCTTTTGAGACATAAACAAGCTTTATATGTGTGTAGTAAATTTTTTTTACAAATTCTCTATTATAGCAGACCTTCGACCCTCCAGTTCACTCTTGTTCCCGCAAGCAGATGTGCAATGTGGATTTAGTACTAAAGCTCACACTATCACTGCTAATTCGTCTAGCCGTGACAGATCTCAACATGGTGTATGTTGTCCTTTAGTGATAGAAAATAGGAGGAGGCAGATAAAATGATCTGCCTCCTTTGGAATGCCTTGATGCGTGGAGGCAGCTGCCAAAGCCAGTGACGGAAGTCATGAAAGTATGCATGCCATTGATCCATCAGGCTCACCCCTGTTTTCTTAACAGCAGATCTCAAAGCTGGGGGTGAAATAATACCGGCCAATCTGCAGAATGTCAGCACGGCAGCCAAAACCAGGAGGTCCAGCTGGGAAGGTTATGCACTTATGACAAAGGTGGTCTTTGACCTGACCAAATAACATTGTATTGGCTGTATTGTTAAAGTTTGTCTGGCTCGGATTGCTGATGCTGATGGGAATTCATTAAAAAAGATGTGTATCTGATGGTTGCGTTATTGACTATGTTGTTTTTAGCGATCCAATGTTGAAACTCTGGCCAGTTATTGATAAACCAGAACTCATTTGCATGTTATGAAGGTTGAACTTGTTTTCAAGAAACAATTAAACTCATTTGTATGCACAAACACACGGCTCTATAGATACATGTACTCTTAACAGAGAGAGCACTCGTCAAAGGGTTATATTTTTGCCATAATCGGTTATTATCCCGTTAAGTTAGTGATAAATGATGACAAAAGTCCTCTAAATCTTAAAATAGACAGAAACTATTCACCTCCAGAGAGGTTCAGGTCATGAACTCACAGAGACTAATTATTTTTTAAATATAAATATTTGACATAAATGCATAAGATATAACTCTGAATGTGGAGTCCATGGGCTCTACTGGATTGTTTGGGTGTTACGTTTTCTTCTTGAGTTTTATAACCTTGTTAAACTTTATCCTTTTCCCCATCTAACAGAAAAAAATCTTCCTAAAACATAGTTTTCTTTCTTGATCACAGCTTGCTTATATCTTTAATTCATTTTCCAATACATGGTATCCTATATAATATAATTGTACAGGCATCTGTCAAGGAAATATAAGATTGCGTTGGAAAAATGTTAAACATCGGTCAAGGTTTTCTTGCCAGAGTCGATAACAAGCCAACAAAAATGCAAAGCCTGAAAGACGGAGATGGAGGGAAAGGAAGAGATTAAGGTTTAGGAAACACACTCTCCGCTGAAAGCCGCAGGAACTCTATAAAAGCGAGTGAGTGTAAAGACTCTGGAGTAGTGAGAGTCCATTGGCCAATGTTAATGTAGACGTGTTTTTGTCAGCTTTCCCAAAGTATCATTGTGAAATCTGCTCAGGCTAATGGACGGGCAATTAAAGTTGTATTCAATTAGCTCCATGGGTTAAAGCTACTCTCGGATCCAAGTGAGCAGGTGGTTCTGCTTATATGTGGAAACAAAACACGTCTCTTTAAGTCTATGTGATACTGTACAATCTGATCTAGTTTGACACTTTGCCGCAATCCAGGGCCACATACAGTGACAACCGAAACTTAATCCAAACAAGTCATGTTTCTGCTTAGACAGATGTTTTAATGTTAAAATCTACAATAGTCCGTGCTTTGAGAAATATGGTAAGAGGAGAATGTACAATAAAGTTATTTTAAAGGAATAGTTTGCCCCAAAATGAAAATTTGCTGAAGATGTACTCACCCTCAGGCGATCCAAGATGCAGATGAGTTACCTGTAAAACTGTTATTTATCAGAAAAGATTTGGAGAAATGTAGCCTTATCACATTCTTATTGTGTCTTCTGCAGTGAATGGGTGCCGTCAGAATGAGAGTCCAAACAGCTGATGAAAACATCACAATAACCCAGTAATCCACAGCACTCCAGCCCATCGGTTTACATCTTGTGTAACTAATACATCAAATACATAATCAAGGTTTTGAACTTTTGGCCAAAATACTATGGAAAATCCATAATCCATAATAACGCTTCCTCCAGTCAAAAAATCCATCACCTGTTGTCCTCTCACGTCAAAGTCCACCAACATATTTGTTTAGAGCTGTTTTAGACTTTTTTGCATGCAAACGATGCTTGACCTGTGCATATTTGACTTTTCACTGGAGAAAGCAATATTATGGATAGAAGACTCATATTTGTTAAGTTTAAAACGTCTTAATCATGGATTAGTTTTTTTATAAACACAACTTTTCACTTCACAAGACTTCAGTCGGTGGACTGGAGTGGTGTGGATTACTTGTGGATTATTGTGATGTTTTTATCAGCTGTTTGGACTCTCATTCTGACGGCACCCATTCACTGCAGGGGATCCATTGGTGAGCGAGTGATGTAATGTTACATTTCTTTATATCTGTTCTGATGAAGAAACAAACTTATTTACATCTTGGATCACCTAAGGGTGAGTATATTTTCAGCAAATGTTCATTTTTTGGGTGAACTATTAATTTATTGAATTGCCTGGTATGTATGAATGTTCAATATTCAAATGCATAATTCACATTAAATGTCTTAAACAAATGCAGATATCTGTGCTTGTTTATTAATGAAAATGTTTCACTTTTTAAATGATGAATTTTCAGAAGTTTTGCTTTAGACGTTTGGTAATTGACAGTAGTTCATGAATTCATTGATTCAGTGATTAGCAATGCATTGCATAGAGAATATTCACTTTCATCATTGATGTAAAGCATTTTCTTTTCATCAACAACAAAGCCACATATGGACTGATTTTGGTGTAAGCTGTGCCATAATCACATTTCTCTGCATTTATTTATGACACAATTGCTGGTGAAAACATTGTACCTGTTTAGGATGTGCATCGTCTCTCTAGAAAAACTCTTACAAAGAAAAATCACTTGAAACTACTTAGTTCTGGGACCTTTAGTTTATTATGAATATCTGCTTCCATCAGTTAACATTGTAAATTCCTGGTTTAAAGTTTCCATTTACTTACAAAAAAATTCAAACAATCTGAAAGTGCGGACATAGTTAAACTATCTGTGGTATGGTTGTTGAATTCAATTCACTCAATTTAAATGCCATGATTAAATGTATTAATATATCTTTCCATATTTGTACAAAATGTTTTGAAACCATTTTTTTCTTTCAGAATGGTTAGCATCACAATATGCGTTACATGCTGTTACTTTGGGAGGTAACTTTGACTGGATCATAAAACAACAACAACAATAAAACACGTCCATTCTCCCTTCAGCACTGAAAAGCAATAGCAACATGTTTCTTTTGTAAACCAAAGGTAAAAAAAAGTTTGAACTATTTACTTAGCATTGAAATACATTTATCTCAATTAAAAACATTTTATATATATAAAAACTAGACATTTACTCAAGTGTTATCACTTAAAAATACTTAAAAATGTGCTTCTGTTGAGCAGCTAATAATGTGAGGAGAAAAACATCAACCTGTTAAAACACTGGTGAGAAGTGATGTCATCCACGATCCTGAAGATATCAGCACTGGTAAAACATCTGCTGCAACAGCATTAAGTATTTACTTGTTGCTTGCAGTTATATGTATTCCAGCAGAATATACTGCATGGCTGTCAATGGAGACAGATGTTTTTAGCAGCCAGATGTTGTATCTATACCAGCAGGGTCAAACTCAGCCAAACGTATTAGCAGAAAAGCCCTCGGCTAGTTTTGAAGAGACACCTGCATTTGACTAGAGAATCCAAGGCTTTATTGGCACATCAACACAGGTGTGTGTAAACAAAACAATACTAATGTAAGAGCAAGCGTGTGTGTTTGTTCTGAGTGTGAACCTCCAGATGTTAACGATCTACATGACAGCGCTTGTGCAACATTCAGAATGGAAGAATGGGCTCCATTTCTATCTATCTATCTATCTATCTATCTATCTATCTATCTATCTATCTATCTATCTATCTATCTATCTATCTATCTATCTATCTATCTATCTATCTATCTATCTATCGTCAAAAGTTACACATTTTTTATATAGATGTGGATTTGATAATTGTGAATAGTGTAATTTTTTTTTCATTGAACGACCGGTTATTGAAATATAATATACAATATTTTAACATAAAATTTTAATTTCCAGTTAATTTAACTGTAAAAAAATAAAAATAGGTAACAATCAATTGTATTAATATGAAGGAAGTTTCCATATTGTTTTTTCTACAGGTATTTTATTGTATTGTATTTTATAATTAATTGAAATGTATATACAATTAATAGACAATGTCCTACTTCCTTACATTCACATTCAAATTGCAATTTTGTTTGCTTACTTGATTCAAATTGAAGAGTTACATTTGAATTGAAAACATTCTCAGTTCAATTCTGAATGGTGCACAACCCTGTTTCATATCGAATGCAAGTGAATAAGCTAATGTTTAAAAAATGTTAACAAAAGGAAAAGTTTTGGCCTTGACAAAGGAAGTCCGCAAGTCATGAAGACCCAAAATGTATCTCTTCTGTTTGCTCTGAAAGTCTTCAGAATATCTCGCTACCTGCACCCACAGCTCTCCACCACCATGTCCTCGCTGCTTGTACACCACATTATTGGCCGAGTCAATGTACAGAATACTGATGGGGCTGAGTCTGGTCGGGACGCAGCAGGTCGGTGGCGTGGATCTGGGATCCATGGAGTTCATGAGAGTCTGGATGATGGCGTGATTGGTAGGCTCCAGATGCGAGCGGATGGGAAAGCACAGACGCCGCCGCAGTGGAAGGCCTCGTACCCAGAGGCGCTGGCGATCCAGTCGCCCCAGCCCATTTCCTTGAAGTTGACGCGGTAACTGCTTGCGTTGCACCTCTGTTTGGGGTTCTGGCTGTTTTTTCCCACGTGGCAATGGTGCCCGACGATCCGCCGCTGGGTGAAGAGGTACTCAGACGGTCTTGTTGTCATGACCCGAACGGGCTTTTGATCTCGTTGTAAAGAACCCTCGCTTCTTCGTACGGCCAAACACAACAAAGAAGGCTTTTTCCTTATTTTTGCCTTCCGCCCGACCCAGGCCGAGTGATCGAAGTCGCGCGGTCGGCCTTGATCGCCGCGCCCAGCTCAAAGCAAAGCAGCGGAGCGCTTGAAGTTCTGGAACAGTTTCCAGATGTCAAACACTTCCCAGTACGGGGCGCTATGAGGGACGATATGTCGAGTCTGCAGCAGGACGGGTCTGTGCTTACCTGAGGCACAGGTGTACAGTCTCAGAGCTGTCTTACAAAGCCTGGTGCTTTTTATAGGAGGATGCGCAGCTCTGCGCCCAACAGACCCTCCTTCTCCATTGAGCTGATGTTGAAGAGGTACCGCTGAGGCCTCGTGAGGGGCCACGGTCATCTGCAAAAATTAAGGTCAAAGGTCAATAAAACAGCCCTTGCATTGCTTCAGTACTTTCATTTTAAAACTTATTTTCATCCCTGTTAAAATCATAACACAAAAAGTAGCATTATTTGCTTTTCATTAACCATTTTAATAATAATTCCATGTTTTTGGATGCTACCATGGTAATACCAAATTATTGCAGGGTATTATGGCAATACATTTGTAATAGTATCACCATAGACTTAGATCATTTTTTATATAGATGTGGATTTGATAATTGTGAATAGTGTAATTTTTTTTCATTGAACGACCGGTTATTGAAATATAATATACAATATTTTAACATAAAATTTTAATTTCAGTTAATTTAACTGTAAAAAAATAAAAATAGGTAACAATCAATTGTATTAATATGAAGGAAGTTTCCATATTGTTTTTTCTACAGGTATTTTATTGTATTGTATTTTATAATTAATTGAAATGTATATACAATTAATAGACAATGTCCTACTTCCTTACATTCACATTCAAATTGCAATTTTGTTTGCTTACTTGATTCAAATTGAAGAGTTACATTTGAATTGAAAACATTCTCAGTTCAATTCTGAATGGTGCACAACCCTGTTTCATATCGAATGCAAGTGAATAAGCTAATGTTTAAAAAATGTTAACAAAAAGGAAAAGTTTTGGCCTTGACAAAGGAAGTCCGCAAGTCATGAAGACCCAAAATGTATCTCTTCTGTTTGCTCTTTGAAAGTCTTCAGAATATCTCGCTACCTGCACCCACAGCTCTCCACCACCATGTCCTCGTACTGCTTGTACACCACATTATTGGCCGAGTCAATGTACAGAATACTGATGGGGCTGAGTCTGGTCGGGACGCAGCAGGTCGGTGGCGTGGATCTGGGATCCATGGAGTTCATGAGAGTCTGGATGATGGCGTGATTGGTAGGCTCCAGATGCGAGCGGATGGGAAAGTCGCAGACGCCGTCGCAGTGGAAGGCCTCGTACTCCAGAGGCGCGATGATCCAGTCGTCCCAGCCCATTTCCTTGAAGTTGACGTGCAACTGCTTGCGGTTGCACCTCTGTTTGGGGTTCTTGGGTGTTTTTTTCCCACGTGGCAATGGTGCCCGACGCATCCGCCGCTGGGTGAAGAGGTACTCGTAGACGGTCTTGTTGTCATGACCCGAACGGGCTTTGATCTCGTTGTAAAAGAACCCTCGCTTCTTCGTACGGCCAAACACAACAAAGAAGGCTTTTTCCTTATTTTGCCTTCCGGCCCGACCCAGGCCGAGTGATCGTAAGTCATGCGGTCGGCCTTGATCGGCCGCGTCCAGCTCAAAGCAAAGCAGCGGAGCGTTTCTGAAGTTCTGGAACAGTTTCCAGATGTCAAACACTTCCCAGTACGGGGCGCTATGAGGGACGATATGTCGAGTCTGCAGCAGGACGGGTCTGTGCTTACCTGAGGCACAGGTGTACAGTCTCAGAGCTGTCTTGCGAAAGCCCGTGTGCTTCTTTAGGAGGATGCGCAGCTCTGCGCCCAACAGACCCTCCTTCTCCATTGAGCTGATGTTGAAGAGGTACCGCTGAGGCCTCGTGAGGGGGCCACGGTCATCTGCAAAAATTAAGGTCAAAGGTCAATAAAAACAGCCCTTGCATTGCTTCAGTACTTTCATTTTAAAACTTATTTTCATCCCTGTTAAAATCATAACACAAAAAAGTAGCATTATTTGCTTTTCATTAACCATTTTAATAATAATTCCATGTTTTTTGGATGCTACCATGGTAATACCAAATTATTGCAGGGTATTATGGCAATACATTTGTAATAGTATCACCATAGACTTTAGATATGAACTATGGTACTACTATGTTTACATTTAGTGTTGTAATACCATGATTTTATGGTCATTTACCATCGAAGTAACATGGTTTCTGCACATGCTGTCAAGATAATACAATGTTGGTTTTATCTGTACTATGTTAATATCATTTGTTTTGGATATTATACATTATAATATTACCACTTACCATGGTAACACTATGTTTAAAAAAATATTTGGACATACAACAACACTGTACCAACAGTGCTACCATGTTTTTTGGATTCAAAATCATGTTTTTAAAATTTACTGCAAGAATAATATGATTAGCATGGTAATACACTAAGGTTATCATGTTTTTAATACAATAACGTTTTTATCATTTACCAAAAGAATAATATGAACTATCATGCTAATACCATGGTTTTGCACTTGGTGTTAGGACAATACAATGATTTTATTTGGACAAATACAATGGTTTTACCATGTTTTTAACATTTTCCATGAAAATGCCATGTTTTTTAGACATTTGGTTATACCATGTTTTTGCACATGGTGTCAGGGTAATACAGTGTTTTTAATAGGACACAATGCTTTTTTGGTCACAATACTATTGTTTAAACATTTACAATGATTTACTATAGTAATACATCTTTTTGTTCACATGGAATCGTGATAATACTACGTTCACCATGGTACTACCTACAGTGGTATCATGTGCAGTAAACAAAGACCATATTACATGAATATGGCAATCTTTCAGTGACGGTATTTCCATCTGATGCCATCACTGTACTTTTTGAAAGGAAGACATTTATTTTTTAAAGATTAAAATGATCAGTCACTTTGATCTTTTGCAATGAAGCAAATTTTTCCACAATCAAAGCTCCCGCTTTGTGACTGTGTGTGTGTGTGTGTGTGTGTGTGTGTGTGTGTGCGTGTGCGTGCGTGTGCGTGTGCGTGTGTGTGTGTGTCTAAGAGAGAGCACTTTCTGAATGCAATGCAATATGAAGGCAGTGCATTATGAAAATCAAAGGTTTCATTTTATCCAAGAACAGTTTGCTTTCAAAAGACTATTAAAACCAGACGACCTCGGCCTGGAGACCACAACATACTGTAAACACTGCATTATTATCAACCTGCAGCTATTTACCAGTGGGCCTACCACCGTGACATATGGCTTTCACTAACATAGGCTGAAGCGCATGGAGAGGGGCAGAGAGAGTGCAACTGATTAGTGCTGGATGAGTGTGTGTTTGTGTGTGTGGAGATATAAATTACACTGAATGGAAGAACAAAGACATGATGTGCGGTCGATTTTTAAACTGAAATAGTTATTACTTAGAGTAAATGTTAATATCAAATATGGAAGTTCTGTCACCATTTATTCACCTTCATGTCAATCCAAACCTAAATGATCTAAAAAGGAGATATTTAGCAGAATGTTCCAGGCTGCTCTTTTTCATGCATTCAAAGTGAATGGAGAACTATCATTTGTGCTCCACAGATGAGGTCATACAGGTCTGAAGCAACAAATATGAGTAAATAATCATTGGTATGGAAACTTTTCCTTTAGGTGACGGAAAAATGCATGCATTTCTTTCTCGGTGTCTACAGAGGATGTGGTAACTATAAATCTGCAAAGGACATTTCACACGGCATAAACTAAAACCATTCAACGTTTCTGAGGAGTCAACCTTGGAGCTACATAAAGCAGGGCCATTTAAATGCTGTTTTAAACAGATTTACTTTGAAAACATAAGAACAGATTGAGGCCCTTGTACCCGGCCCAGGAGTTTATTTGCTTTAAGCAGAGGTCCACCAAAGTGCAAAACTAAGCAGAAATAAGATGTTTTCAAAATATATATCCAGTAACTTTTCTTTTGTATAAACAGAATAGGACAATTTAGTGTAAATGCAGTAGATTTCAAATGGACAGTTGACGTGACATTTCAAGCAGTATCCTGCCTTTTAAAAGACCATGAAACATTTTTCTAAAGTTTTTTTTGGACGATCATCATAACTGCACTTTTTTATGAGCTTAAATTATTTGAAAACATATACGGAATATAAACTCTATGGGATATTTATTCTCATAAATAATTCATTTTTCACACTGCAAGGCTATTATTAAATGGAAAAATCTTAAACATGAGTAAAGATAGTGTGGCCACTTACTACAGATACAAATATACACTTTGTCTTATAAAGTCTATTTTAACCTCAAATCTTTATACTAACTAGCTAACTAACTAGGTAAATAATAATTGGGGATAGGAAAACCAACACTGGGGCTAGTTGTCTCAAGTGAATGTTTCAGTGAGTGGTTTATTGAAAATATATATATATATATTCAGATAATATATATATATATATTGACTTCAATTTCACCATCATATTCCAGAAAAAAAAAAGTCTGGCATGCTGTCACAATATGTGGGGTAAATTTGTCATAATAGAAACCAGATATTAAATGGCAGAAACCAGATATTTGAAATAATCAAATTAGTATAAAACGTAAAACAATTCATGAAACAGCTACTGTAAATGTACCAAACAAATTCTAATTAATAAAATGTTACATATAAAAACATAAAATAAACCATTGTGATTTTATTGTTCATACACTTACCCAACAACTATACAAAATATAAAAATCACATTAAATATTGCACTTTAAATATTACATATTTGAAAAAAAAGGAAGAAACACTTTTTTTTATTCAAAAGTTTGATTCAAAACCTCCCAGTTACTTAGATAGAGCCCTTGTGACAGTTTAGCAACTTTCCCTGGTTGTGCCTATAATGTGCATACCAATTAACTCTCCAAGACAAAGCAGAATAAACAGGCATACTATACCTTGTCCTCTATCCACAAAACTGGTGATGGTATTGGCCATCCCAGCCTCGTGCAGGACACTGGTATTGACCTCTCCGCTGGTCAGTGACCAGTACAGGGACAGCATGTAGTCATGGGGCGTCACTAAAGGGTGTTTGGGTTCCTCTCTGTCCACAAGCTTCATCTTTTGCAGATGCGCAGATGCGATGCTTTTCATCATGCCAGCATTGCTCTGGCCAGCCCTGATCGCAGCCGGCGCAGGGGATTTCTGCGCAGAAACTCCTTTATCGTTTCCCGCTTGGTGTTGGATGCTGGAAGAGGATGCGACTCTCGCCGCATCCTTGGGTACCCAAGAGCGCGCGGCCTCCCTGCGCCCCAAACTCACAGGAGCCGCGGCGCGAGCCGGGATACCCTCGGCCTTTATCAGAGGCGAACCAGCGCGGATGCGAGAGATCTTGGCGTTATCAGAGGGCTTAACGAGAGTCGTGCCGTTGCGCGCCACCGGTAAACGTGGATTGGCTTTGGCCGTCCGGCGCCCCTGTGACCGGCCACTCCGGCGATGGAGAGCGCCTGCGGGATGAAGTCCAGGTATAACAGAGTCCAGAAGCCCAATAAAAGAGGGAGACTAGTCAGAACTTTCATCCTCTGATCTTCCTCGGAGATTCTGTGATGGAGAAATGACCGACGGCTCTACCATGAACGGGTCTGGAGAGGTAAAATCGAAGCTTTGGAAACGTCTGATCGATTATTCCGCGCAAATCATTGGCATGAGCCCTTCTCTTCAGAACCATAGTGATCCAGCTCTCTGTCGGAGTGGAGATCCAGGAGTAGGTACAAAAGCGCAGTGTCTCTCGGTGAAGTCCAGCGGTTCTGCTTGATATCTTGTAAGAGACTTGTTTAAAATCCCACTTTTTCCCAAGAGGGAATGGTGGCGTAATGCACTCTCTCGCTCGCTCTCTCTTTCTTTCTCCGAGTTTGAACGTGGTCCAGTGAAAACAGCGCGCACGCACACACACAAACCTGCAGGTGCTTAAGTTGCGCGCAAACCTGAGCGCAGGAATTGGAAACGGAATTCCAACGCAAACGGGCTTAATTACTCTCTGATGTCATGCTGTCCAGATTTATTCAACTGCAATATTTCTTCTTAAAGCATGAGTCACTGAATACATAAAACCAAAAGCTTCGCATTAGGTCACCAGAGTAAAGCACTGCTTAGGGTCCTCAATCTACGAGCCACGGGTCACATGGTGTGCAGATTATCCATACATTAAACATGATTTGATATGAAAAACTTAATGTTTTAGTTAAGTTAATGACAAAGAAACAGCAAATAACACATTGAAATGAATATGACATTTTGAAATAGAAATTCTGAAACTACTCTATTTTCTTGTAAAACAGTTTTGTTTTAGGCTGTAACGTCACAATTTTGTTTTTACATAAGTGCTAATGTTCAAATGCTAATAAAAAATATTTGTATTAATGCGGCCTTAAGAAATAAAAGTTCAATTCAATCCTCAAAAAGTTGTGTTTAACCGAATGAAAAATAAAATGTCAAAAACATTGTTGCATATGAAGGAATTTGCTGTCTTACATCGCTGAAAATAATTTTAAGGGTCAGATAATTGCATCTGTTCACTTTTTACAATGAACTACTGTATTACCAGAAAATATAAAAATAACAATAAAGATTATAAATACTGATGTATGTCATATTGCATATTTAAGTATACTATTAAATATGATAATATTTAATATTTTATTGTGTCTGTAATATTGCGTATTTATTTAAAATAAATAAAAATACAATCAAGAAATAAAATAAATATAGGTAAATAAAAATAAATGAAGATAAATAATCAAATCAAGAAATAAATATATTATATAAATATAGTAAGTACTAAGTAAGTAAGTAAATCAAATGTTTTGAGTTGAGATCAGCCTATATTATGTGAGCAGAAAACTGCTATCGTCCAATCAGAATCAAGTATCCCAGAGAGCTGTGTAGTAATATAAGGTAGTTTTCAGAAAGCATTTTTATTGAAGAAATTAAGAAAAACAGGGGAATGGATTTAAAATTCAGTTGCCACATCATCTAAATATCCCCACACTGGTGGAAGGTCAGAGGTCACATGGGATGTAGAATCTGGCACTGCACTCTATTTCTTCTCAACCTCGACCATACATTTATATTTAAGGCCTGTGGAGAAACCGTTTATTTCCTCAAGTCAAATATATGGACTATTGGTAATGCTATGCTAGACACCCACACACACCATTCCAATCCTTCCCCAACATTAAAAAATATCCACCTCCGTAGACAAACAGAGGAGGGAACGCAGAGTGTTTCGATAGCACAGGTGAAGCTCAGGACACACACACACACACACACACACACACACACACACACACACACACACACACACACACACACACACACACACACACACACACACACACACATATTACACATACACACACACACACACACATACACACACATATATATTACACACACACACACACACACACACACACACACACACACACACACACACACATATATACACACACTATACACACACACACACACACACACACACACACACACACACATATACACACAGACACACATACATACACACACACACACACACAACACACACACACACACACACACACACACACACACATATACACACACACACACACACACACACACACACACACACACACACACACACACACACACACACACACACACACACACACACACACACAACACACAAACACACACTCACACATATACACACACACACACACACACACACACACACACACATACACACACACACACACACACACGCACACACATAAACATGCTCATCCAGGGGTGAAAACCTCAGCGCTGGTCAGTAAACCGAGAGAACGCAGCACATTTCAACTGTCCGAGATGTTCGTCTCTCAGAATGTTTTCAGAAGGACGGAGGAAACATGGCTCGTGGTTTAACCCACACACAGACACATGGACACCGATCACAGGAAGATTTCTTCTGTGTGGATAAACAGTCTGAGAACACGTCAAGAAAATGATTCCTTTGTGCGTGTTTCTAATTTAATATAAATGTATTAATTAATCATATTATATTATTATACCATTGCCATATTATTAATAATAATCTACAAATAATAATACAAAATAAACTATAATACATTATTGTTTTAATTTATTATATATTTATTGATACAGAAGTCTAGAAATACTAGAATACTATAAATAAAAATGTACTTTTCTTTATTATAAATGTATTATATGTATTTATTAATTTGTTGTATTATTTATTATAAGCATATTGTTTTATTAATTATAATAAAAAATTTTATGCCATAATGTTTGCTTTAATGCTGAAAGTTGTAAATGTTATTTTCGTTGTTATTGTCCCCTGCGCTGGCAGAGATTGGGGCCCTTTACATTCCCCCAGATTACTGTGCTACTGCTATCCTTGTGCAGAGAAATGTGCTGTCGAGGTGTTAGACGCTGCACAACCACAGACATTTCTCAGGAGCAGTCGTGGACAAACGAAACATAAAGGCCTCTTGTTCTGAAGAAGCCACAGTTTCGTCATTCTGCTAATATGAATGTGCTCTCAATTACACCTGTGCAGTGCTTCATCAACTCAGTGACGTTTAAAGAGAACAAATCTATTATAAAAAAAGATTTCTGTGTGTTTCAATGACTTTCCAGATATGGCAATCACGACTTTATGTGTCTGTATATCCATGTTTTAACTGATATGCTGAGTGTGTTGTTGAAACAGTGTGTTCATTCAAACACTTGGGCCACACTATTATTACAGTAATATTAATTGATTGATCTGCTGAAAGACTTTTCACAATGACTCTGAAAAAGCACAACATTGCCCCCACTTGGACAATCCAGGCTATTACGTTCAAAAACAATAGGAGAAAGAAGGAAGTACAACGTTTTCAATTCAAGTGTCTGTGGGGTTAACCACTTCATACAGATCTAAACGAAAATACATTTTATATCATTAAAATACGTAACATTTTAATAAAATAATCAAAACTGAGGACGGCACGCAGTTTGGGTTAGTTATTACATATAAAGCTATATTTCCAATTATTTGTTAAATAATAGTTTTAATAGAGTTAATATGGTTATTCCAGCATAATGACAGTGGACCATGTGACGTACAAAATCAAATCTTTTTAAAATCTTCTGAAGCGATATGAAAACA
This sequence comes from Gymnocypris eckloni scoliostomus, assembly GCA_027564155.1. Classification (NCBI taxonomy): domain Eukaryota; kingdom Metazoa; phylum Chordata; class Actinopteri; order Cypriniformes; family Cyprinidae; genus Gymnocypris; species Gymnocypris eckloni. The sequence continues at coordinate 22,125,090 of CM050419.1, read as the reverse complement.
TGTGAAAGACTATTCATTAAAAATGCTCAAAACTACCTTGAACTATATTTGATGGTCTTTTAATTAAACAATTCAACAATATACCGCTTTCTAAAATCTAAAAATGGCCTTTGTGATTGATATAATCAAAAAAACACGCAATAATTGTATAAAAGATCTAGAAAGGACTCGAATTTACTTTAATGTCTTCAACGAACCAGCAGGTGGCTGTAAGAGGCAGCTGTTCCGAATCTGAACCAGGGTTCTATAGTCTCAGATATGAACACTAGTGTACTGCGTTCTTCATACTGTATACTGCCGTGACGTCCTACTTTAAACGCACGTGAAACAGTAATGCACTACGCTGAGGTCACGCGACCCCATGCCATCTTTAACTCCGCGAGAAGCATAACATTTTCCTCTAAATATTTTTAGCACTTTAATCTAAATGTAATAGATTGTTCCTGCCTGCGGTGCCTTTAAGATGCACACGGTCAACATCCTTGTACACTGCTCAGTCTTATCCTTGTTTGCTTTCCTTGTCTGACCTCTGACCCGTTCTGACCAGAAATGGAATATTATCATCTACGCCGCGCGTCTCTGTGATACACACAGGCTGACAATAATTCATGTAGATATAGTGTGACATCTTGCTGATATTATTAGTTCTTGGTTGGTCAAGTCAAGCAACAGGGCTATATTCTCTCAGTAGGGAGTCTGGGGCTGTCATGTAGCATGTTGTTTTAGTCGTTGTTGTTTTTATCTCCTCCAGTGAATGTCTCATTTTAGTTTTTATAATTATTTTTAAAGAAGCAAACCTTGGATGCAACTGAACATTTGTGCCATTGGTCAGGGGAAAAAATATAAATATTTAAAACATGTTTTTGATACATGTATGGGGGTAATATGTATATAAATATAAGCAATGTTTTTTAAATATCAATAAGTATTCAAACGATTTATTATAACCTACGTTGTAACACAGATATGATTAAATGACAAAAGGGTTCACAATAAGCTGCAAACAAGGCCAGATTAGACTTTGCCAAAAAAAAAGCCAGAGCACTTCTGGAAAAGCATTCTTTGGATGACTGAAATTAATATCAACCTGCACCAGAATGATGAGAAGAAAGAAGTATGGAGAAGGCTTGGAACAGCTCATGATCCAAAGCATACATCATCATCTGAGAAACATGGATCAGTGTGACGGCATGAGCGTGCATGACTTCCAGTGGCGCTGGTTACTGCGGTTTAGTGATGATGATGATGATGATGATGAGACAGAACAGAAGACAGAAGCAGCCGGATGAATACTGAAGTGTACAGGGATTCACGACGCGTTATAGTATAAATGGACAAATACACATAACATACAGCAAAAGCAACCAGGAGTTTTTGAAGGTAAAAAAGTGGAATATTCTGTCAGTCTCCTGATCTCAACCTGACTGAGCAGCATTTCACTCGCTGAAGACAAAACTAAAGACAGAAAGACCCACAAACCAACAACATCTGAAGTCATCTGCAGTAAAGACCTGAGAAAGCATCACAAAGAAGGAAACCCAGTCTCTGCTGATGTCCACGAGATCCAGACTTAAGGCAGTCACTGCCTGCAAAGGATTCCCAACTAAATACAATTTATGATTATATTTATTTGTCCAATTACATTTGAGCCTCTGAAAATGTGGGGACTGTGTATAAAAAATGGTTGTAATTCCTAAGCATTTTAAGTTATGTGACGACATGTGACATGTTGTGTGACAACTTGCCCCAGCCTGACATTACTTAAGAATGCCCTTGTCCTAAGAACGTCTGTTAAAAGCTTCTGTCATGTAGTTGCAGACTCTTATTTGTGGAATTGTGACTCATAATCTTATAGTTACGGAGATTTTAGTGACAACCAGTCCTGGTCTTCCTTATGTTCGATCTAAAATGTAGGCATTACTTTAAAATGAGTTGAACTAGCAGCAACGAGATAACTCTTATATAGTAAATGATTTCCTAAAGAGCGTTTATATGACAAACGGTCGTTTTCTCCAGTCTTTTGCTCCACCTCTTGTGTAAACAAACCCGGACTGTAGTTGAAAGTGAAAAGGCACCATTCATCTTCCAATAGGATTGCGTAATACATGACAGTTTGAACATTTCCAGAACGTTCCATGGACTTGTTTTTCTGACACACATTCAAATGCGCAGCAGGAAATGCGTGTGTTAATGATGAAACTGTTCCGTGTGCAATCAGAAAAAAAAGAGCACAATATACTTCCTTGTGTAGTCCATTCAACCCGTAACCGGAGGTATGATGTTTTTTCCCCAGCAGATAAAAGATAAACTCATCATGGAAACAGTCAAATTTTCAACATGCGTTAAGATATTTTTACAGCACAATGTTGTTAGATATTATCAATCATAAGGCCATTTAATCATATGTGTGACCACGCATGTTTAGTTGGTTTTCCTAAAGTCTTAACCAGCTGTTAGTGCTGAATTCACCTCGTTTCTCGTGGCTCTTAGACTCGTTCATGTCTATAAACTGAAAGTGTGAGGTCAGAGAGGGCATGTGTTCAACACACCATAACATTGAGCATTTTAATGTTGCATTATCATACAGATGATCTCTTAAATGTTATAAAAAAGAGTTTAGTCTCTACGCCAAGCTTAAAAATATATCATTGCATAACAAAATATCAAACCAAATGGCATTTATTTTAAAATGAAAGGAAAATTCTGTCACTTTTTACTCGCCACCAACTTGTTCCAAAATTGAATGAATTTCATTTTTTTATGTAAACTTTCTCTTTAGAAAAACTCAATACGTTTTGGAGCTGCTGTATTTGTTTTTGACATGATTAAGCCTTGGCCTAGGAGGTTAAGAAATCCTGTCAATGTTTCTCATTTTAAAAACAGAAACAAAATGAGATATGGTAAAGGACCATGCATGACCCTTTACACCTTTTAATCAAACATGTTCTATTTTTATCCTGAAAGAAAACAGTCTTTATTCTCTTGGTATGCTCATATGTTTTGGTAGCAAAGCAGACAGGCATCAGCATGCTGGATAAACACACACGCATGCACGCACACACACACAAAGCAGCTTACAGTCATTTCTCTAGGGGTGGAAATTCCCAGGTCAACACAGAGGCAATTCGATTACATATTAAAGACTGCCCCATTATTCAAAGTTCATCTATCACAGACAGACTGATGTACAAGCAAAATGCAAAACCAAACAACAAACAAACTTTTGACTTGATCTGTGAGTTTTTCAGTCCAAACCAGCTTTTGAAGGCCCTTTAGAAGTACACACTCAAGCATACAGGTTCTTCTGCAACACTTAAGCTTCACCAATATGGAGGTGTTTTGTGCCTTTTTTATTAACAAAGTATGTTTGATTGAATAAAAAAGAGCCTTTAGATAAAGAATTGTTTCCCTGTAAAAGGACCTCGCGTTGCTATATAGTTAGTTTGGGGTTAAAAAGATCTTGGTTTTGCATTATAGTTTCTTCAGGTCATATTAATTTCTGTTAACAGAGACAAATTCGAGCCTACAGTAAAATATAGCAATATTGTGAATTATTACAATTAAAAAAATGTATTTGAATATATCTTATAATGTAATTTATTCCTGTGATGCAAAGCTGAATTTTCAGCATCATTACGCTGGTCGTCAGGGTCACATGACCTTTCAGAAATCATTATATGCTGATTTGTCACTAAAGAGACATTTATGTCAGTGCTATTTATTATCATCAGTTGTGCTGCTTAATGTTTTAGTGAAAACCGTGATACTCAAGATTCTGATTCTTAAACACGCTCAACGATACCTCCAGTAAACCAGTTTGATCATTGAGGCATTCTTCAAATATATTGGGGCCCTTGAAGTGCTCTAGAATGCTCCATCAATGAGGAAATCTGAGGAACCACAATGTATGGAAATCTAAAACCACAAGTAGATTCAGTTCTAAAGAACCATAGCAAAAGGGCTTTTGTGGAACTAATCCAAAAATAGTGCACGGAGTATCCAAAATAACGATGAATGAAACAAGACCTTTCTTTCCTGACAAACAAATCATAGTCTACCTTGCTTCTTGCTGATCCTCAACCGCTGAACTCAAACCACAGCTTCAGACTCATCGGTAAACTGATGCATTTCTCATTTCATACGCTCTCCTTTTCGATCTAGTGTCTACTTTCAGGGCCTTTCTACACCATGCAACTAATTCAGGAGTGCATTAAAGAGGAAGCACTACTTGACATTACAGCTCAAATTTCCAATAATTTTATCCATGTCTTAAGCCCTAAACACACTGCATGATTCCCGGCTGTCCCAGACAGAAGATTGGCATCGTGAAACAATCATGGCCAATCAGAAATCACCGCGATTGCTTCTTTATGCCAGTCTTTCGTCTGCGACAGCTAGAAATCGTGCAGCATGTTCAGGGCTTTAAGAAATAGTGTTGCAACATTTGAGGATGTCTATGGAAGAAAATGCTCAAGACACTTTTGGTTATGTGCATAAAATAGCTTTATTTTGAACAAATCAGAATCCACATGCAGAAATCAATGATTTATTGACTTCAACATTAGATCAGCGATTTCATCTGCATGGTCATTTTACACCATGTTAGAAATGCACAGCTCATTCACGTTCCCCTTAACAAATCCAGAACATCCTTCTATAAAACATAAATAGATTCAGCTTAAAAAGTCTAAAAGAAATCAAAACTCTTAAAAAAAAAAAAGTCAAAAGACTATCAGCCTTTGAATTGTCACACTACTGTATATAACAAATCTAAAAACCAAAAAAACAACATTAATTCACATGTACATCAGCTGAGAAGGGGGACAAACACCCCCGACCTGAAGGCAGGCAATAAAATGTTAAATACCCAAAAAGGATTTGAGAACATCTGCAAACACTGAAAAAAAAAAAAAAAAAGTTAGTACTAGCATTGGTCATTGTTCGCAAACATCACATTTCTATAACCGCTTCAGTATCTGCGCTTCACGAACAGGTTTTACACCAAAAGCGAATACCGGGATGAGATATAAGAACAACAACATTTTGGCATTTAAATATTTGGTCAATAAAAGGCTGTCAATAGCCAAGTACCAAAGACTTCTATTTAATTCAAATGGCTATATACAGATCCCTGGATGTACAAAGTCTGTTTGCAGTGAACGGATTCTCAATCAACAACATCTGTACTGTTAAAAGTAGCTTAGTTGACCGTCAAGCAGCACTGTAGTGGATCGAGTCTCGTCGCACAAAACCACCACAACGACATACAGATATTAGGAATGTACCATAACACCATGGTTGAAAGGAGTATACATTAGTTTAGCACACCGATTCCAGATTTTGCTCTCACATAAATTTAGTTTCGAGCGTATACTGCATGCACTCAATTTGGTTCCACCTCGAATGTTTAAGGAGGAAATAAAAAACGTTTTATAGCACAGATTTAAAAACAAAAAGACATCTGATAACGTAAAAGGCTACAGTGACCATCCCTTCTGTAGCACCGCTCATAACGTTGACTTTCTAAACGGCTGATGGTCAAAGCCTTTAACCTGTGAATGGCTCCACTGCACCTTGTAGTGTTTTATAAAAGTTAAATAAAATGAACAGTGGCCACAAGATGAAAAGGCAACAAGTGTGAGAACGAAACGACAAGAACATCTTTTAATCGAGTTTGGCAACAGACGCTATCCCTCCGAGTCACTTTAAGACTTCAATGCAAATGTCCAGTCAGAGTGAATTATTTGTGTGAGGTCCTTCTGCGGTTTTTGTGGTACGCGAGAGGTTGGTGGCGGCCCGTCGGGCCGAGGCACTGTGTGAGCTTATAGTTCAAAAGAGAGAGAGAAGGTATGTGAGGGTGGGGATGCTCATGCGTAGATTTCTGTGGTAGGAGCTTTCTTGTAGATGGGCTTCTTGCCCAGGTCGTAACTTCCTTCATCTTTCTTCTTGATGCGGAGAACGAAGTGAACCAGCAGGACGATGAGGAGGATGGCGAAGACCAGACCAACTGCTCCGCCTGCAATAACGGCTAGAAAGCAGAAATAGAAAATGTGAGTGAGGCATAACCTTCAGACACCGCCTTAATGGACACCAGCAGCCTGCGCAGATTTTCACAATATACTTATGAATGTATGAAAATATCAGCTTGGTTATTACCAGTAATTTAAATTAATTACAAATAATTGGTGATAAAATTGAAAATTACAACTGCTACGTTGGCAGCTAACTGAAATTAGTTTAAATAAATATATTAAAAAAAAATAAATTAAAAGCCATGTAGAAATATAAAAGAAAAATGACATGCACTTAACTATGAAAACCCGTTTTCACCATGGGATAATAATAATAATAAAAAATAGGTAATTGCATTTCTCTCACAATTCAGACCTTTTCCTCTGCACAATTCTGAGAAACTGCGAATCTAAAATGCATTTTTAGAGCTGTGTGAAATAAAGACAAAGACTCATGATTTATATAGTCAGAATTGTGAGATAAACTTGCAATTCTGAGAAAAAATAGATTGACGGTCACAATTAGCTTCTTTTGCGGTGAAACCAAAAAGTCAGAATTGTGAGACGCATAACGCAGAATTCTTAGTAAAAAAAAAAACACTGAAAAATATTGCGTTAGATGACATCAAACCAGTGGAATTTATTTTAGAGCAAAACGGTAAACGCTGGTGTACTAAGTTTTACTATATTTAAATTTTGCCCGATAATATTTATTAATTGTATTTACTTTGCATATCAAACTATCACTACAGCAAAGAAATCAAACCGTCTCCTCACCTGCAAGCACCTCTGTATTGTTGAGCAAGTGGTCTTCTCCAGCATGCGTCATGAGCACATTGCTGGGCTGGTCATCCTCTTGCTCTGGTCCTCCACGCCGGCCTACCTCATTGTGTTCAATATCGTTATTGATAGTTGGCCTCAATACAAACGGACCATTAGTATCAGGGATCCGGTTATTGAAGATACCAGTCTGAGAAAGGAAAAAAAAGGTCACAAAAAGTTAATATAGTTAAATTGGTTGCATGCAAAACAAAAATATGTAAAAATAAACCAGAGAGTAATTCAACTGATGGTTTCATGAATCATAAGCATGCATAAGAAAGATTGGCTATTCCAGTCGGATATGAACCATGAATGAGTCATTTTAGACCAAGGAGTCAGTCTGTGACTCATTTGAGAGTCACTTTGACATTCATTAAAAACAAGCGGCTCATAAGAGTCATAAATCAGATGACACGGATTGCATTGAATATTTGTTGTATTAAACCAGTGGATAAAACGCAACAGAATGATTTGCGGTCCGTTATTTGCTGTTATAATATAAAATATAATTTCAATTTAAACAAATTCTTTAAAGAGAATTTCACTTTAAAATGATTCACTTATAGTAGGCAAAACCTTCATTAAGATTTATTGTTTTGTTTCCTAACAAGCATTTCTGTAGTATCCCAACAGTTGTTACGGAGTTTATAATCAAAAAATATATACATCTACCTCAATTTCTATGGGCTCATCTAAAAATCCAGAGCCTGAGCCATCATAATCATCTTCTTCATCGTCGTCAAAGCCATCCTCATCATCAGTTAGGTTTGAATCAGCAAACTCCAAGTCTTCAATCGGAGAGTCGCCAGAAGACTCCAGATCCTCATGGGGCGACTTGATTTTCAGAGGTACCCATGTTTCGGTTTCTCGTACCTACGAAGAGAAATGATTTATATGAGAAATTTACACTTGGCACCATTTGTTCCAAGACAAATCACCAATGAAAAATATGCAAAAATCACTTCGTTATAATCCAATGCAAACATCAGAAATGGAAGGAAGTCACTATTTAGTGACATGAATGATTTTAAAATCAAAACAGGAGTTTAAAACATCATCACTTTAAAAGTTATGCAGGTTACTTCTGTTCTGAGAGCACACTTCATTTAATAAAGACACACTAATGCTGTTAATCACGTTAGCAGAGCCATTTGGCCAATCACTACCAATGCGTTAACAATTAATGAACTAAGCCTATTAGCATAACAGGAGGAAGTAGATCACACAAACGGATTAATGTTTTGTCTGCTTTTCCTCTGACAGAAATTTCCATTTCCACTGTTGCAGGACATCAAAACATTGTTTAAAAAAAAAGAATAATAATTAAAAGATTCTTAATTCTATATGGCACTCAACGGTGACTCACACTATATTACATTACAATCAATTCACTCTTGGCCTTAACGAGTGTAAGAGGCAAGTTAGCGCAGGTTTGGCACCATTGTGTAAAACGCAAGAATTCATCAGACAGGGGCTGAGGATCTTTATCAGTCCTGCTCTGTCAAAAACAGATTTAATCAAACCTGACTTACTGAAAAGTTTCACATACCGGGAAAGCACAAACATTCATAATGCACAGGTGCGCACTCATGGCGTAACCACCTTAGACAAATTTCAAACACACCTTAGTGAGGATTTCAGTAAGGCAACAATGACTTCATGTTTACGGTAAATATTACTTTTTAAAAAGTGATTTAATCATTAAAATGGCATTAGACACAAGGGAGGGTTTTTAAAATGGAGACCGGGGGGGACTGACTCATTTTCCAGGAAAACCAGGATCATGCAAACGTCACATGAAACGGCAAGTCAGCTCTAGCCTGCTCTGTTGTTTGAAGATAATAAAAGAAAAAGGGAGAGCGAGAAACAGAACGGCAGAAACCACAAGAGGGTGTGGGGAGAGAGACGAACATACTTTATGGTTTTCAGTCTTACAGTGCTGTGAAACCCCACTCCAAAATCCCCCTACATTACGAAATACTGAGTACTGAGAAAGAGACCTATAAGAAAGTACAGCGGATACCTTCTGACTGTGAAGAGGCGAAGAGCCATGGTGCTTAACCAATGCTTAAATTCTCATAAGCAACCATTAACTTCTCAGTAAATGTATAGAAGCCACATGAAAGAGTTTTAAAAACTCCCACAACCCAAACTAAAAGTACTAGACTAAGAGCTAAAGAAAGTCCCTCAATTTCTCAAAGTCCCGCAATGCAGGAAATAATGCTTTGTCTCACCAGCATTTAAAAGTATTAAAATCAAAACAACAGCTAGTTCATTTAGTTCACCTAAAATTAAAATAACAGCTAGTTCATTTAGTTCACCTAAAATGAAAATTGTCATTTACTCGCCCTCACATCGTTCCAAACCCGTATGACTTTTCCCACAAAAGAGGTTTATCAATGTTAGTGCAACTTTTGTCTACACAATAGATGGAGACGGGTGCTGTAAAGATCCAAAAAGAACAAAACTAACAATTAAAGTAGTGAAAACCAGGTGTACATGACGCTTGAACTGAAATACAAGCTATTATTCGTGTTACCGAGTTTGCGAATTATATCTGGTATCAGGGAGTAGTACATTAAGTCAGTCGTACAGATTTAAAACCACATTAAAGGTGAGTAAAAGCTTAATTTGAGTGAACTACAACCTTAGGCAACCCTCATGACAGCTCTATGATATGAAGATGACATGTCTACAAGTATGACTATGGCTCTTATCCTCAAAGCGAGCGGTAATGCAGGGGAGGGAGAAGCCTGTGCAAATTAACCAGCTTAGTAAACCAAGCCCAAGTCAAGACTAGCAAAGCTAGGAGCAAATCCGTTCATCTGCTGACAAATGGTCTGGCATCCGTTCCAGTGAGTCACAATGGGAGATGCAAAGAGAAGATAACGCAATCAATGACTCCTCCATTATTGTGATAAACGGTCCATGGTGGTCAGGCGATTATTCACTGTTTGAGTTTAAAGGCCAATATATAAATCACCGTGACTGTTTGCATCTTCGTTTTACCAAGCAAATTCAGAGTTTGAAAAGTCACAGGAAGTCAGAACATTTCACAATTTCTCATCAAAATGCCTAGATTTGGTCTGGTATTCACTGGTGACCCATTAAAGCTGCACTACAGACATTATCCGCTGTTGTGGTTTGAAGACTCTCCTTGTTGTCCTTTCAGGTCACAACCAATTACAGCCTCAGTCGTCAAGACAAATGGCGTCTTTCGCTCCACCAATTGGATTTACCAGTGTATTGTGTCATATGATCTCCTTATGAGATAGACTCCATGCTTGGGACAGAGTGAATGTCCTACTTTGCACACAAACACACTCGCATGTCAGGAGAATCCCTTCCTCCTTTACAGGAACTATTTATAGCCGTGTTTTCCTTCTTACACTCCCAGATGAATCCCAGCAGCGGGGCGGAAAGACTCACCTGCCTGTTAAAAGATGTGTCATTGTTCAATCACACGCCAAATTCTCACCCCCACACCTGTTCAAAGCCCTCAAGCATTAGTGCATGCGAAGGAAACAGGATTGGATTCTTCCCTTCGAAATCAACTAAACCAAACAAAAAGGACTATTCAGCCTCATTGTAGTCAGCCTCTAACATCTAAATCACGTTCACAAGTAACGTTACAAACCTATTTAATAAATCCTACACTAACAAATCCTGGGTTATTTTTTAACCCAAATTCTGGGTTGAGCCGTATGGGAAGGGCTGGGCTAAACGGCCTAAGAAAAAAAAAAAAAAGATATTTTCACAAACAAATCAGTTTTAAATCGATTTTTCCCCCCTACTAAAAAATGAATCTGCAGATGACAAAATAATTTGTTCAAAATTAAAGGGACAATGTAAGTTTGCCACTAGAGGTCGCATTTTCAAAACCACAACAAAGGCGAAGTTTAATGACGCTATGAAGGAGGATGTTCACAGAAGAGATAATGGATTAATTTTTTTGATTATCTGTATCTTCCACAGTTATTTTTAAACAGCAAATACAGAGAATGTGAGCACAGAACTTACATTGGCAAAAAACATTATGACTGATTTAAGTCTAGCGCAAGTTTAAGCTCGCTCAAAAACACATTGTTTTCTTCCCGAACACGGTATTGTCATGCGATGGATTGCGGGGGAGATCACGATGCCGGCTCACCCGTATAGGCTCAACATCATGATGTCTATCAGCCATCGGTGATGGACGATGGCATCAGGTGTGTTCGACTTGAAGCAGCGCTGCGGCAGAATGATCACTGTGACAAAGCACCGTGAGAGCGATACGAAAGCATAAGGATGCGTCTGCTCTTTTATCGTTACGGTGTTGTATATCGTTCAATTTTATGCAGAGCAACATACAGGCGCGCGGTTTGAGTCACTAAACAAACGTTGGTCTTATTGCTTGATGAAGGGTCTGCTTTCCATAAAATAAATTTATAAAAGATACAGAATACAAATACTTTGGTTGTTAAAATGTCCTCAAAGCGGTTTACTGTTTGTTTTTGGGCAGGTTATGAAGGCAATTGCAGCCCTTTGGTTAAAAACAACCCAAATTAATCTGGTTTTTAAACCCGGTGTTTTTTTTTTATTGTGTATGCATAATTACTCTTTAAATTAGAATAAGAAATAGTCAATTATCAAATATATTAATTAAAAAGAAAACAAAAAGAATAGCAAGCCTCAAGACTAGTTTTAAAACCATTCAACGATGGAGAGGACCTGAATTATCATTAATAATATACATGAAAGGACCTATAAAAGAGCATTCTGAACAATTACAAGACTCAGGAAAACTATTTACAAAGGTAATCCAGGATACTGCAAATTATGTGTTATTAGATGTGAAAGACCACCATGTGTTTGTAGGAACATCAATTAGACTCCAAGATTTCTTCAACTCTGGTCTGGAGACCTGAGAAACCCCCAGACGGGTGTTTATTTGAAGAATGGGTATTTTCAGGAGTACAAACCTTTACATGCCAAGAAAGACAAAAGGATGTAATTGCCATTGCTTAGGGGTGGGTTTAGTCTACAAAAGAAACTTTACTAATGACTAGGTGGTAAAGCCAATTCTGACAAATACAGATATCACAAACCTAATTGCTAAAAAATGAAACCGGCCAAATCAAACAAAGAGGAACCGCCATTATGAAGGACAGCTGGTTATCAGCATTTCCAACTAAAGCCCGTCTGGCATATGGTTAATAGCTCCACAAGCAACAGAACTGGAACGGTAACGGATGTGGTCTGCTAAATGACTCTAGAACACACAGGATTCCTTTACATGGCCTTAAGATATTCCTTTGGACTTGCAAAACAAGAGCAGACAGCATAAGGCATTGCATTTATTTTCAATAAACAACTGCGTTCACAAGCAGGGTTGCTGTAATAACTAAAATTCTTCTTTTACCCAAGCAGCAAATAAAACCCTCTCGTTCGGTGCCAACGTTCCAGCCTCAAAAGAGATTTAATAGGCCAGTGGACAGCAATGCAGAAATCATTATTACATCCTGGTGAAAGTATTTATCATGTCCACTGCCTTTCAACAGCCATTCAGATGAGCTTTGCACCTTAAAAACCGAATAAATAAAAGCAAACCTATTCATATGCAAATCATATCATGCCTAATTCATAACACAATCAAGACAATCAGAATGGCCATTACACTTAAATAATTATAATAACAATTCATGTTATCTTTTAAGATAATGATTAAGCTATTAAGGTGACAAAATACTTTAAGTAAACCAAAAAAAAATATCCAGCTTTTAAATGAAAACTTATTGGACTATGTTTTATAAGAAAATACTATTTCATGTTTTCTAACTTCATGTTTATTCAATGTGTTCATTTACATTTATTTGTAATTCTTTGTGAAATTTACTAGCAATTGCTGAGAAAAAATAGTTTCTACACCAACATTAATATCTAGAAAGACACAAACTGAAAAAAAGTTGTCACATACAGTTATATACAACAGCGTTTTAGTGAAATTACGAGAATAAAGTCAAAATATTACGAGAATTTAAATCATAGAAAATAGCTATTTTTGAGAGTATAGCCTATATACTACACAAAAAAAAGTGGCCACATCATCTTACTGGGATGAGGAAGAGTCAATTGTAAGGACTCGCGGAAAAAGCTTAATATCAAGAATATGACATTTATTAACAGAATCAGTTTTATAGCGAAACAATAATGCGTTGTCAAGCGGTTAATGATCCGATTGTTGTTATGTGACTCAATTCATTAAAGTACATGCTACTGTTTTCTTTGTGAAAATTCCACCAACTAGTCTGCAAAAACGTCTGTGAGACTCCAAAATTCAAAACTTTCGTTCCTCACATGTAGACTATTTAATTAATAAAACATTCTAAAGGTTGAAGTGGACTCCGACTCGTTAAGTTGTATGGTGTTCTTTTCTGAAGTATAGGCTATAACATTAAGTGACTATTACAAGCGGTTTTATTCATGGTATAATACAGTAAATGATTGGACATAATATTTAATGTCTTCCATTCATTTGTAACGCACCAGCCACCCAGTAATTGCTATCATTTTGTGCTTTGTTGCTTTTATAACACAAATGCAGCTTTCAAATTCTGTCAGTTTTATCATGAAATACAAATTATGTGTTTTTCCTTTTTTTTCAAGTTTATAACAAGATAAAAGTTAAGGAACATCATAAGGCATAAAAAAATCTATAATGAAAATAATGTCTCATTGTAATCGGAAAGATGATTGACTCACATGCCGCTTAAACTGAAGCGAATACAACGATCGGTCACGCCACATTAAAGAGCATGAAAAAAAAATACTATTGTTTGTATTTCGCTATAAAACTGACAGATTTTGAAAGCTGAGACTTTGGAATATCTCCTGGTGCTCCCAATCCGGGCCATTTGCATGCGCAAAAGGCGAGAATCTCAAAATATTATAACTTTAATTTTAAGTAATTTAATCTTCATTCGCGAAAAATTCCACCTTTTTTGCTCCCGAAACATTCTGCATTATTAAAATCACAGTATTCCGGCTTTTTATTCTCATAATCTTAGATTTTTTTAACATGGCACTAAAACACCGCCATATATACAGGATACAAAACCTGAAAAAAAACTCTTGGAAAGTTATTGCCACATTTTTTGGTTTGCCCAACATGTATCTTTCTACCTAAAGATTATTTGTTATATCAGCTAAGGTGGTGAAAGCTACACTCAAATATTCAAGTATAACCAACCCCAATGCAAAATCGAGAACATCCACTCATACTTTGCCTATAGGTTTAAAGTGTCCATGTCATGTTGAGTTTAAGCCACACAAACTTATCCAGTGGCTAAAGAGGAGGGACCTGGATGAAAGAGGTGGACCATTAAAAACCACCGAACTGTGTGAAATCCCAAAAGAAGGGCTGGTCAAGGTCAGGAGGGGTCACATTCCTCAGGAAAACGCTAAAGAATGGAGAGGGAGGGGGATGAAAGAACAGACACAACAGACACTTCTGCATGGTTTTGAGGAATGATGCAGACTTCTCTGCCTTGACGGACAAGGTCTTTGGTGCATGTGAGCTTGTTCTCACATTCCCACCCGAGATTATATCACACGTCCGATGTACTACTAATAGCGCAGCTGGTTTACTGTTCTATTACCCGTGGATTACACAAATTACACAATATTACACACTAAAAGCATTGATTGAAAAGGTCAAGATGCAATACAAAAGCTGCATCTGTTGGTGTTTAAGTGTATATAAAGATCTGCGGCAACACCTTTCCAAAGGTCTGTGAGAGAATGGAAGGTTTGGGCCCAAAGAATTTGCATTTTGACTTCTGTGAGGGTTGTGTGTGTGTGTGTGTGTGTAGCTGACTGACCCAGAAAGCACACTGGGTGGCATTTGTCTTCTATTTCAGCTCCACAGACATCTGTAGCAAGCTATTCTTTTGAGTTATGAAAGAACTGGCCAACACAAAGCTGTGGCATCCCATTCACAGGTGCTCCAGTGGGTGACTCCATAATGAACAGATGGAAAATTAAACCTCATGGACTGAATCCAGTCTAATCAAATAAAGCTTAAATAACTCCCCGAGGGCAAAAACTGTCACATGAAAGCCAGTGCTACTCACGAGGTTACTTAAATAAGCGCAAGAATAGTTTGGTGCCAAAAGCAATACAACTAATATCTTAAATATATTTCTTACACACTTAAGTTACATAAGTAACGTTACAAACACAAATTGAATATCACAAAAGCACTCCACGACTAACGTTAATTGTTCCTCGTCTAATCTTACACTTGAGGTTTAAAGCTAAACGATTAACGTTACTCTGAAGTGATACATTTGTTGAACATGTAACTTAAGTTAACTTAGAAGCCTTTGTTGTTTCAACAGGTCTGTTTTCAGGGAGCTAATGTAAAGCTTTAGCTAACATAAATATAACACCTTTTTCGTCCTTTGTGATTAAAGAAAACAATTCGGCTCGATTATATGCTTAATATCTTAACTGAATGTAATATAAAGTTAAAGATACTCACCGATTCAGCGAAAACCGCAGCAGCCGAGGACAAAACCAGCATGAGGTAAACTTTCAACATCTTCTCATCAAAATAAAAGCCCCAGTGCCGAAAGCTGTTGTCAGTTTCCGAAGTGAATCACTTTATAAATCAAATGAACCCGTCCTGGTTTGTAAGTCCTTATTTAATGTCGATTCGATTAGATTTATATCGCGTATTTCTTACTGATATCCTCTGTGATAGTACACAGTATTGCTGAATCCTGTCTAATGATTGATCCAGTTCAGCTTTATTTAGAGACGTCATCAACCTAAACCCGCCCTCTTTACGTGCAGCCAATCAGTGCACGTGACTTTTTTTTTCTTTAGAAACTCCGGAGTCCGGACGCAACACGTGACAGGTTTACAAGAAAATACATTTGAATCCATCACGACGGAGAAGAACATTGTAAACAAAACATTTACGATTATTAGAATAAGTTTTTTTTGACTATATAAAACAACTGTTTTAAGATTAATAGCTTATAGATACAAATTCCTCCGTTCTCTGACAGTCACACGTGGTTAACGTACTTAATATCCGTCCTTAACTGACCAAAATGAGATGATAGAATAATGACTAGCACGTGTGAGGGAGTTTTAGGAAGAAGAATTAGGAAAGCGAGACGCTTGTGGAAAGTTCAATGACGTAAACTTCCGGGATTTTTTGATTGTTCTTCCCTTTTCCCTTAAGCGCTCTGAAAAAAACCCACAATGATAGATGCCATTGCTGATAAAAAATGAGTTTTGTTTTCTGTTCTTCTTTTCTTCTACTGACAGAAGTTCTTATGGCTTGCTGGTCTTAGTTGGTTTAAGCTGGTTTTAGCTGGTCGGTGGTCTCCGAGCCTGGTGTTGAGATACTGATATCCAAAATCCTCCAGCAAACCCTCTTACCATTTGGCTTGTTTCTTTTCTTAAAAGTCAGTTACATTCAGGTTTAGGTGGTGTTGCATCATAGAATTAACAGTTGCAATTTCCACTAAAATGAGTCAGTTTGGTTCTCATACAGTCACAGTAACTGGAAAATGATGGAATAACTCGCCTTATCACAGCTTTTCTATTCTGGCATGACTTTGAACTTGAAACCACTTTTGCAAGTCCAAACATGACATTGTCAGTGAATGCTTTACACCCAAGCCCACTCTATTACAGTAAATCATCTCTTGGTAATAACTGAAATCATCAGTTCTTTAAGTCATTAGAAATATACTCTATTACAAGGATTAGAATTAGGCATTTTTTCAATTAGGTTAATCATCTAAGCATGTCTGCAATGTGTCACTATTTATGATTCCCTATTAATAAGAATAGTTTTGCTTAGATTGCAATGCAAAACATTCAGCACAAATCACTTGTAGTTAATCAAGACTGTCATGCTAATAAAAGTCTCATGTATGTAAATGGTCATTGTATAGGCATTAAGGTTCAGAAATACTGCAAATACTCGCTGTGTCAAAATCCTCTTAAATGCCTAATTTACCTGCCAAACGAACTTGATTCAGATTCAGATTTACTTGTTTGAAGTGGCTGGTTGAATGTTATGGTATTACAATAGTGGTGCCGCTAATCTTGATTCTAATCTGAGTCATTTTAAAAACTCAAAACAGAGGTTATTATTACTGCAGTGTTAACAATCGAAATATATACATTCATGCACTTCTACAGTAGTTCTCTTTATATATGTCAAAACAACAATTCCACTATTATCTTATGTCCTCGTTGTCCATTGAGGAATCTTGCAGTATTTCTTGCATGATTACAGTATAGGTTTTCCACAGCTGTACAAATGTAAAATTATGGAAAGCTCTTCTACATTCAAACCAAGTTGTAAAAGTGCCAGCTAACACATTTGACCTGCTGCTCATGAGGTCTCAGACTGTCCTGTATTATGAAGTACGAGAAGAACCTGGCCTGATTTCAGCCTTGATTTGTTTAGTCTGGGACTAGGGTACATCTTATACAATGTGAAGGAAGTGCTCTAAAAATGCAAGAGATGAACATGTTTTGGAAAAATGGCATTTGCCTTCTTGACTCTGAGTGCAGAGTGAAAGCATCTGTGAATGCTTACAATGTGAGAAATGCGGACATAAGCAAAACGGAACAAAAATAGCCATCAATCATGATTATGATCTAACTTATCATCGCAATTGTTAGTGATGCATAATGTTCCTTATTTAAGGGTCAACATAGGGTGCATAAAGCATCTTAGAAATGTGATTGTTATGAACCAAAAGCTGGTGGTGAATCTTCATTCTTAGTTATTTCAGAACTCACTTTCAATTGTAAACAGACAAGTGCCATATTCTTTAATGTGTACAATTGTAGGCTCATGGGTTGTCTGTTGCTGTTGTGCCATCATTGATAATCAGTTATATAGCGCCTGCTGATCCAAGAGCAGCGATGGAAAAGTTTACACTCAGTAAACACTGCAGCTCGGGTCAGCTCGCTCAAGCAGTTGTGGCAATCAAATCCACATGCTGTACATTAGAGAGACGCGCATGGCTCAGTGCTGCTGTACGCTGGCCTTCTTCACATCCCCGCCGACTTTCACCCAGTCATAGTCCGTCTTTTGTCTCCATGTAAAAGTAAATTCCACCCAACCTCTGACATAGACTGACACACATTCCAATTCAAGCAGAACAATGGAGGGCTTTGTGCTGCGCTGCTGTGTGCGTCTGTTTGCTTTTCATTTTTTATTACACTCTAGATGGGATAGAAAGTTGAATCATTTTTTTGTAGCTATTGCTGATGTGTGTGTGATCTCACAACTCCCCTCCATAACACAAAACAGTAAAAATAAGAGTTCTGTTTGGTGCCTTCGCTCTTTTGTGTTACCTGAACATTTGAGTTGTTTTCAACCAACATTTGGGTTTAATGTTTAACCCAATCTTCTGTGCTTTAACCCAATTGTTGGTTGAAAACAACCCAGTCGCTGGGTTTGTCTTTATTTTACCCAGCGCTGTATTTAACCCAGCATTTTTTAGATTGTAACTACGACTTTTGCCTCAATAAACTCCTAATTGGCTGCTTATTAGTTTAGGTATTGGGTAGGATTAGAGATGTAGAATATGGTCACACAGAATATGTCCTTCATTAGTGCTAATAAACAGCCAACATATGTATTAAAAGGTATGCTAATAAGCAACTAATTAATTGTGAGAATTGGTCCCTATAATAAAGTGTTGACACTTTTTAAAAGTACATTTTCAGGTTTTAGTTAGGCACATTTCTGATATGTCTGGTTTGCAGTCAGAGCAGGTGTTTGTAGGTGTGACATTCCTTGAGAGAAGTTACTATAATGTATTCAGTGCCATTTTTAAAGTGTTTAGCGCTCACAATCCTATCTAATATCTTCCCTGAGGGGTGTTAGACGTGAGGTGATGTTTGTGCTTGTCCTTGCTTTTGTAAACTACTCATTATGAAGTAAATAAGATCATCACAAACACACATGCCACAGAAGATCATTGAACAATAAAACTATGCAATCCCTTTGACTGGCCTTCATAAATTAAGTTAACAATATTAGGGGAGGCATTTTGTCCGGCTGATTTTTGTTTGTTTGTTTGGAGGTACAGCCCACATTTCTCTATCTTTAACATCATTAACATATTCATTGCTCTAGATGTTAATTGTTATCTGTGTTGAACAGATATAAAAAGTAATATGTAACATATCTGATTAGTTTAATCAAGTTTAGTAACTTCATCTAAATACTTAAGTATTTATTTGGTATTCCAAAAAATATATAATAATAATAATAAAGGTAATATATAATAATATTAACTAATACATTTACCAAACAAAACATAAAATAAAGATTGGTTAAGAAAGACCAATAAATATCATTTTAATGCAATATGATAATATTCTCAAAGTGTTTGCCATTCTTACTGTTTCTCAGTTTATACATATATATATATCACTATAGGGCTGTTACCAAATGAAATTCATAAAACTATCCATGTTTGCACTGTTGAGGTGGCACAAAAGAAATGAACTGAAGAAGAAAGAAGGGTAAGTCTTTATTTTATGGTGCCCTTGTTTCATGTTACATGTACTTACTATTATAATAACAATAAATTATTCATAATTACATGCAAGTAACCCTGAGTCAAACCCTAATCCTAACCCTAACAGTAAGTACATGTAGTTAATTAATATTACTCAGTACTTAAAGATATAATTACACTTTAAAATAAAGTGTATAGCTGAAAGAAGAAATGACACAAATAGACATGTGGCGTGAGATCGTGAGATCAGTGTTGGCAGCCCTGGTTTTCACAGATCGAGAACAACTTACTTCAAGATGCTTGTTCAGATTAGATTTTGTCATTTATTTCATTGAATGTCTGTCATTGATGTATTTATTTAATTTAACATTAATGTAAACGGTTTAGCAAGTTGTCGTGAGGCAACTGTTGATTCTGACGCTTATTTAAAAAACCGTGTGCAGCCTCTTCAATCAGCAACCTGCAGAGTTGCAGACAGGTTATAGGACTCAGAAAACCATGCAATGTGTTATTGTAATGGAAATAAAGTTCACCTATGAAGTTACATACACAGGATACAACATTTTTCGAGAATGAAGATTAAATTACTTGAGATTAAAGTTATAATATTTTGAGATTCTCGCCTTGCATGCAAATGCAGCCGGGAGATATTCCAAAGTCTCAGCTTGCAAAATCTGTCAGTTTGTGCAAACATACACAAGATTCAACATCTAATCTGAAAAAGCATCTTGAAGTGAGTTGTTCTCGATCTGTGAAAACCAGGGCTGCTATCACTGATCTCATGATCACACACCACACTGCCTTTCACATATATATTTATAACATGTAGACTTGGTTTCACAGACAGGGCTTATATTAAGCCAGGATTAAGCTAGGACATGTAAGTAGCTTTTATGTGTCTTATAGAAAAAATATTTTACTGGTGTGCATCTTCAGACAAAACAATGACACACATATTCTAAGAATTTATGATATATATATATATATATATATATATATATATATCGTATATGAAGTATCTAATGATCACCAAAGCTGTATTTATTTTATCAAAATGACAGTAGAAACTGAAATATTGTGAAATATTATTACAATTTTAAATACCTATTTTCTATTTAATGTAATATCTTCCTTTGATGCAAAGCTGAATTTTCAGCATCATTAATCCAGTTTTCGGTGTCACATAATCCTTGAGAAAAAAATCTAATATGTTTATAATAAAAATATTTTAATAAAATAATATGTCAATATTATAAAGTATATATAAATTGTCCTGTATATATATATATATATTTTTTTATTTTTTTGGGGGGGGGACAAAATATTGTAGTATATTCTAGTTTATTTTAATAGAATATTGTCAAAAATACGTAATAATTTTCCTGTTCTGCGGAAATATATATATTTACTTTTTAGCTGGGAATATGAAAAAGCATTTTGTTTTCCCTTTTCAGTGAATTTCTCTTCTTTGGAGATTCACACAAACAGACACTCCCACTTCTTTTACTGAGATATCACTGAAGCCCCACCCATTTTCCATTTGAACTTTGGACTGGATCCTCCTGCTCTTTCTAATCTAACCAGCTCCCTCATTCCACGTATTTTCTCTCTCAAATACATTTCATGTTGTTGTTGTAGTTTTTTACACTTTCCCTTTTCATATCTCACTCTTTCACCTTATGGACAAAGAGATAAAGACTGTAGAAGGCCACTCTGTTGACTGGGAGCCATAAAAACAGGGCACACAAGAGCTACGCTTCACCCCCTCCACCCAGAACCGCCTACCGCACTACCAAACCATATATAGAAGAGTACATGCTGTTTCCCTTTCCCAGCATGCCTAAAAGCAAGGAAGACGTCACCACTTCCTGTGCATATGTAAGAAAATGGAATTTAAGAGGAAGGCCATAGGGCATTAAACTGTGTGTGTGTGTGTGTGTGTGTGTGTGTGTGTGTGTGTGTGTGTGTGTGTGTGTGTGTGCGTGCGTGCGTGATTGTGTGGAATTGTGTGGAATGGCTGGAATTTCCTGCTAAAAACGTCATGTGCTCCACCAGTCAGCCACAGTTTATGTGCGCAGCCAGAGAACTGCATGATGAGACAATATTTAACCAGATATGATGAGTCACTGATAATATTTGACCTTGGCATTCTGTGATATACTGTGGTGTAATTCCTTTAGGAGTTTATTACACAGTTGTTGATTCTGTATGATTCGGGTACATCATTGTGTCTTTTAAAATGATTTCTTATTTTATTAAATTATTCATATTGAGTATTATGAGCCATACACTTTTGTATCTTTTACAATGTTCAATGAAAGATCAAAAAATGATTAACGGTGCATGCATTTTAAAAACCACTAAGTTTAACTAACTTTAAAAAGATTTATATATTTTAGAAACTTAATAGAAGAAGAAGAATGAATAATTTAGTATTTGTCACATACACAATTATACAGAGTATAACCAGCAGTGAAATGTGTTCTCTGCATTTAACCCATCCAAGTGCACACACACTGGAGCAGTGGGCAGCTGACACTGCGCGCCTGGGAGCAGTCGGGGTTTGGTGCCCTGCTCAAGGGTCTCACCTCAGTCATGGACAATTCCTGCCGGAGCGGAGATTCGAACCCACAAGTTACAAGTCCAACGCTCTATCCATTAGGCCACGACTGCTCCCACCCCATTATATATTTAACTTATGACAAAATGTGGTTAATTCTGTATATTGTCTGAGGGTTGTCTTCCTCTGAGGTCCTCTGAGGGTTTGTCATCGTCTCTTCTCAGGTGTTCGGTCATCTCAGATCATTTAAGGGTTGGATCCAGACTGAAGCTTGTGTAATTCCTAGCTACCACGGGATGTTAATCCAGAAACAGAGATACAAATAGAGACATAATTAGCGTAGCTGTTGTTCCATCCAAGCAAAGATTATCTGTTCAACCCAAGTTAAAGCATAATAATGTGTGTTTGATCAGATATACCTGCAGTACAAGATTGTGAGATGCATTATATGAATGCTTGGCTAAAGAGATGTGTCTTTAATCTAGATTTAAACAGAGAGAGTGTGTCTGAACCCCGAACGTTATCAGGAAGACTATTCCAGAGTTTGGGAAGCAAATATGAAAAAGTTCTATCTCCTTTAGTGGACTTTGCGATCCTAGGTACTACCAAGAGTCCAGAGTTTACGGGTTGGATTGTAGCGTGATAGTAGATTAGTTAGGTACGCAGGAGCTAAATCATTTAGGGCCTTATAGGCAAGTAATAATATTTTGTAACTGATACAAACTTAATAGAAAGCCAGTGCAGTGACTGTAAAATTGGAGTACTATTCAAAAGTTGGAGTACTAATACTATTCAAACATCAATTTTCAAAAGAACTTAATATTTTTATTCAGCAAAGATGCATTTAGTTGATCAAACTAATGATTTCTGAAGGACCATGTGACACTGAAAAGTGGATTAGTGATGCTGAAAATTCAGTTTTGCATCACAGGAATAAATTACATTTTAAATATATTCAAATAGAAAAGTTCATTTAAATTGTAATAATATTTCAGAATATTACTGATTTTGCTGTATTTTTTATTAAATAAACACAGACTTGGTGAGCAGAAGAGATGTCTTCCAAAAGCATTAAAAAATCTTACAGACAGTGTAACTTGTACTGCTTCATTTGTGGTACTATTTTAATTATACAGTGGTGGCCAAAATGAGTATAACACTATATTCTAACCATCTAAAAATGGTTTTGAGTCTGTTATTTCTATCTTTTCTGTAGTATGTCAGTAGAAAATATCAGTTTACATTTCCAAACATTCATTTTGCCATTAATTGAGATGTTTGTCTGCCAACAGCCAGTGCTCCACAGTGATCTGATCATCATCAGTGTGTCTGGAATGACATGAAGAAACAGAACAAACTGAGACAGACTAAATCCAGAAGAACTGTGGCAACGTCTCCAAGACGCTTCAAGAGATCTACCTGTAAAGCTCCCTGAAAAACTCTGCGCAAGTGCACCGAAGGCAAAAGCTGCTTTAAACAGCTTTTAAGGATGCTCGCACCAAATGTTGATTTAATTTAGTTAATAGAAGTTAATTGATAAAGCAATCATTGATAGTGTTCTCTTCTTACACAAGTGCCTAAAACTTTTACAAATATTGTAGCTTTGTAGGTAAACTGATATTTGCTACTGACACACTCCAGAAAATAACTGACTTAAAACCATTATTAGCTGGTGAAAATAGTGTTCTAATAATTTAGATCAAATTGCACAGCTTTTCCAAATTATGAGAGCTGCTAAAACAGGATGCTAAAACCCTTTGATTTACATTGAAAGAGGAAGGAACCAGGTAAGAGGAAGTCATTGAGTCATAGCAAAATTTGCATGGGCAAGAAAGCAATCACTTAGTAACAACGTAGAAGGCCCTAACAATCGCCCTGGCAGTCACACACAGCACCTGTAAACGCCACTCAATTTTAATTTAGAATACAGTATCTCACAGAAATGAGTACACCCCTCACATATTTGTAAATATTTTATTATATCTTTTCATGTGACAATACCGAAGAAATTACACTTTGCTACAATATAAAGTAGTGAGTGTACAGCTTGTATAACAGTGTAAATTTAATGAATGGGGAGCAGGTTTGTTAAATTTGGTGTTATCGCTCTCACTCTCTCATACTGGTCACTGGAAGTTCAACATGGCACCTCTGAGGATCTGAAAAAAATAATTGTTGCTCTACATAAAGGTGGCGTAGGCGATAAGAAGATTGCCAAGACCCTGAAACTGAGCTGCAGCACGGTGGCAAAGACCATACAGCGGTTTAACATGACAGGTTTCACTCAGAACAGGCCTCGCCATGGTCGACCAAAGAAGTTGAGTGCACGTGCTCAGCGTCATATTCAGAGGTTGTGTTTGGGAAATAGACGTATGAGTGCTGCCAGCACTGCTGCAGAGGTTGAAGGGGTGGGGGGTCAGTCTGTCAGTGCTCAGAACATACGCCGTACACTGCATCGAATTGGTCTGCATGGCTGTCGTAAGAAGACTCTTCTAAAGATGATGCACAAGAAAGCCTGCAAACAGTTTGCTGAAAACAAGCAGGCTAAGGTCATGGATGAGACCAAGATAAACTGATTTGGTTCAGATGGTGTGAAGCGTGTGTGGAGGCAACCAGGTGAGGAGTACAAAGACAAGTGTGTCTTGCCTACAGTCAAGCATGTTGGTGGCATCTGTGGGGCATCCTCATATGGAAGGTGGAGGAGCGCAAGGTCTCTAACATCCACCAGCTCTGTGATGTCGTCATGGATGAGTGGAAGAGGACTCCAGTGGCAACCTGTGGTCAACTCCATGCCCAACAGGTTAAGGCAGTGCTGTAAAATAATGGTGGCCACACAAAATATTGACACTTTGGGCCCAATTGGACATTTTCACTTAGAGGTGTACTCACTTTTGTGGGCAGCGGTTTAGACGTTAATGGCTGTGTGTTGAGTTATTTTGAGGGGACAGCAAATGTTCACTGTTATACAAGCTGTACTCACTACTTTACATTGTAGCAAAGTGTCATTTCTTCAGTGTTGTCACATGAAAAGATATAATAAAATATTTACAAATATGTGAGGGCTGTAATCACTTCTCTGAGATACTGTATATGAAAATCTAGTTCTGCAATGACTTAAGGATCGAAAACAATAAATGAGTTGAAACATGCTATCTGAAGTGTATGTGTGCATGTATGTGTTTCAGGGTGTGGAGTTCGGATGAATAGAGTTTTTTTGTCATACTACTCCACATTTCACTGGAGAATTCTCTGCAACTGCCTTTGTTAGAGAAAAGCTCTGACATGGGTCATTTTACCGTTTCAGAGTGTTTATATGCCCAGGAGACAATATAGACACTTCACACGTCTCTCTGCTGTTACACCTGCCCGCCGTGTTTTTGCTCTCGGCCAGGTGTGACATTTCACTGTACAATGAGCATCTCTCTTTTACAAGACACATGATTCTAATGAGGACACAATATAATTCTCTGTGTGCTCGCCATTATTAAAATTAATCTGGGTTTTTTGGCAAAAGGTCACAGCGTGTAACCGAGTCGGTTCCTGTTCTGCTTTTTGCTGATGAGCAGACAGCAGGTGCACTCTGTGGTTTTACTAAAAAGGAAAATAAGTTTCTGGTGCTCTATTAGTATTACTCTATTACTAATTAAGTGCTTTTCATTTCAATTTTGCATTCATTGGTGGTTTTTGATTAAGCTAACATCACATTTACTTCAATCATCTGACCCAACTCATGATGCAGCTTGTTGTGGAGAGCAGTGTTGTAACTGTCATTTAAAACTAAAGCTATTATTTATTACATTAAGTGTATATTAATTACTAAATTAATTAATTACTTAATTACTATATGAATTTTGTTTTAAAAAATAGAAATCAGATAACAAACTTAAAAACATTATAAATTAAAGTAAAACTAAAATATAAAAATTAAATATATATATATATTTTTTTTAATTAAATATATTTAAATTTAATTTAATTTAAAAAAAAAAAAAAAAAAAAAAAAAAAAAAAAAACACACTAGCATTTTGTTTTGCATCTGTGAGCACCACTCACATTTGCTTGAGAAATGTGAATTTTTTGTAAAACA
The DNA here is from genome assembly GCA_027564155.1 of Gymnocypris eckloni scoliostomus. Lineage (NCBI taxonomy): Eukaryota > Metazoa > Chordata > Actinopteri > Cypriniformes > Cyprinidae > Gymnocypris > Gymnocypris eckloni. The sequence goes on along the minus strand of CM050419.1, from coordinate 22,099,062 downwards.
TGTTCCATTCCACATAAAATCCCCAGTAAAAACACAGTGGTGTTCTATTCATATCAAATCAAGTTTTTATAGTCTGTTTTTAAATGCCTGTGTTAGCACCTGCTGCAAAGTGGCCTGTCATAGGGGACTTTTATTTTGTACAGTGCAGTCTCATCTGACACTGTTAACAGCAATTAGTGAGCATGTCTGGAAACTTAATGTGGACGTTATAATTTATTGATCAGCGCTTAATAGAATAAATGAGATAAACTTATACAAAAGAGTAAGGAGCTATTTACTTGATGACAAATGTGCTGAGTTGATATTAAAGGGGGTCATCTGATGCTAAATTCAATTTTCAAGTTGTTTGAACATAAATGTGTGTTGGAAGTGTGTGTACACATCTATCCTACAATGATAAAAATCCACCCAGTGTTTTTTTTTTTTTTATCCCTGGCTGTATCCGAAATCACCCCCTATACCCTCATTCACTATTCCCTACATTAGTCCACTCATACAGTTCACTTGAAGGAGTGAATGAAAACGAGTGCACCGGAAAGACTGCCGCTTTTGCATAGTTTGCTTGCTTTTTAATAATCATTTGAAACAGGCAGCTCCAGATTAAAGGATTTATCTTGAACTCTGTCACGGAAATGATGTATAAACCCTAATAATCAATTTACAATTAATTTGCACCTGTGTTGTATTACACTGTATTACGCTGTGGACGAGCGCTTCTAAAATAAATGAATGGATGATTCAGCTGCGGGCGCCATCTTCTGGTGAGACGCAGGAATTCATTCGACTCTCACAGTGCATTATGGGGATTCTAGCCGTTGAGTGTACATCGGTTGTACATTCATTTTTGCGGTGCATTGTGGGATTGAATGAGTGCACTCGAGAACATCCACTATGGTTTCGAACACCACTTAAAATGGCTGTGCCCTCAAATAGTGCACTATTTGAGGGTATAGGGTCAACTTCGGATATAGCCCGTTTAAAAAAAACCTTTCTCAAATCAGGCTGTTCTGAGATTCCTGTCAGAATGACGTAGTTCTGTACAGGCCCCTCCCACGAGAGTTGATTGACAAGTTCGTTTTACCTTAGACCCGCCCCGAGAGAGCTGAGAGCTGTCCGCTATTATCCGTTGACTCCAGTGCAGGGGAAGACAAGTTGTCTCCGATTGGTTTTGTTGTTGGATGTAGTAATGAATATAGCAGTCGTTAATTACTCCCTACAGCTGAGCCGCTGAAGAGATTAACGTCACTTTCATTCTGAAGGGAATGCGCCGATCCTGATCTACATAAATGCGCGTCTATGTTCGCGCCAATCGTCGTAATCCAGCTTCACCTCCAGAAGAAGTGAGTATAAGGTTTTTATTCATCTTTACATATCGCCTTTCCTAATAATGTACTAGTTAGCTAGTTTCGCGGCTAAAGTAAACAGTACTGCTCATCACCCCACGGAAGAGAGGGGCGGGGCTAGCAGAGTCATGGGCATTTAAAGCAACATGGACTAAAAAACGGCTTGATGAAAACAGGGTAAAGAAGGTGTTTTTTACACTACTTTTGAAAAATTTTAACCAAAGTATGTTATAGACTTTACATTAAGACCCTAAAGAATCATATCAACCTATATCAAATAGGCATCAGAGGACCCCTTTAAAGACTTTGGTGCAGTAGCAAATCTGTGTTTGTGGCCTTGACAGAGTTGAGGCCATGTAACCTGATGTTTTGGTTTACCAGGAAGAACTTGACTAGATAAGGAATGAGACACTTAAAAATAAGCCTCTATCTACCAGCATTGAGCCTGCAGTCATCCAGATGATCTTGATTGAGCGCTTGATGCAATGTTCTGCTAAGCATCACTGCGTCTCACCTCATCAGTTAATGAACTGAGACTGTGTTGACTTTACACGCTTCCTCTCTCATTACACAGCTCGTTAGACGCTAGTTTAGAAGGTCATCAGAGAGCTTTGATCATAAGAAGATGAATGCCAGCACTTTCATTTGCAACTGAATTGCTGTTAATTACAATTGAATATGTTGATTCACCTTTTTAATTTGCATTAGATTGGAGATCAAAGTTGATAAGCGCTTTCATCTGTATTTCATACGTTCATGAAGTCTTATATACCTAATTAATATAGAAAGAAATAAGCAGTTATACATATTTATTTAAAACGGTATTAAAAATGCCACATGCACAAATGGAAATCAATTTAAAAGACAATAGACAGCCAGTTAAAACAGTGCCATGTAGTTTAATTATTGAGTATAATATTAGAATCATGAAGTTACATAAAATGACCTTTTAACATCCCATTCTTGTCTGTTACAACTTGTCTGTTACAACTTTGGATAAAAGTATCTGCTGTTGTAGCTATTTCTGTATTTCAATAAAGATATGAGACAAAAGTCATTTGAAAATGTCTTTCTTGGCAGAAATGGTCAAACAGTCATTCAAAGTCAGCTGCGGAGTGGGACAACCGGACTTTAACTCAATATTTATACCCTAATCAACTCTGGATACTTCTATCTCATTCAATAGTACTGCACGTTCAACAGATGTGTGCTTGTAAGGTATCTGTCCCCAAAGATGCATTTTAACTACCATCTTCTTAGAAACTAGGATGAAGGGTCTCAATAATATTACTTGTTTCACACTTATCTTGCACCTTCAACATCAAAACATCAAAACAAATGATGAGGCATTTAGAGAGAGAAAACAAAAACACTCTTTGGTAGAGTAAAGCTAATGATCATCATAATTATAATAACTCAGATCAAAAATAAAACTCCCTCCACACTGCTAAATGCATGATGTAATAGTGCAAATGATGCATAGATTAGTGAGTGTTCTGATGGCATTATGTTAATGTAATTATTACAAATGTATTATAAAGTTGATTAAAAAAGACATCTGAAAGATATTACATCCAATTTTGATCTCATGTTTAGCTTTGTACATTTGTACACTGAATAAACAGATTGTTATGGTCGGTTGCCAGGTTTGCGTGGTTGCTGAGGTGTTGAGTGGTTTTAATGCATTGCTAAGGGGTTTGAAGGTTGTTCATCTAGTAAATGAATCGGGTTATGATTAAAACAAGAACAATTCAATTAACTTTTTAAGATGTTAATATAGTTTTAAATTAGTTTTTTAAATAAAAAAATTAAACATTTAATCGGTGATAAAACAGTCACAGAAAATAGATGTTAATTGCAATGTTTTTTCTTCAGTATCGTGACATAGAGAAACATTTTGAATTAAAAATTGCTTGCAAATTTTACAAATAATTACTAAGAAACAGCTATTAACACACTAAATTAAACGGTATATTTTTTAGTTTTTATGTTTTGTAAACATGATGCAAGTAGAAAGTCTGAAATATTTCTTAAAAAACATTTCATTAACAAAATCATTTGTACAGTGCCATACGCAAAAAAATGTATTTAGCTTTTTTCTAAAGTAGAAAACTGAAATAGTATTTGCATGTGTAACTTTAAGAAATATTTTTCACAGGCTAGGCTGAATATTAATTTCATGCCATCTTTAATACTAATGCAAATAATTAATTTGTAATACACTATTTTAGATAATATTATAAAATATTAGTATGAGTTTTGTTTATGATGTAATGATGAACATGCCAGTATAGGGTATAATACAAATTTAAACATATAGGTCATGTGAACTTACAAAACGGACAAAGAGCAAAACCCAAATCTAGCAAAAGTGCAAAAAAAGGAAAATGAGAAGTGAGTGGTTGAACCCTTCAAAAACACATACAGACTGATCAGAGCGCTCTACAAAGATTCAGATCTGGATCTGTCCAGTCTCACTCAACTCTGCTGACCTTTGACCCCCCATTGCTAGGATCATGCCCCTGCGAGGGTGGCTGTGGGTTGAGTGGCGACAGGATCCCTCTATAGCTGTGCCGCCCTAAACACTTCCATATGAGCATCCATCCTAAACCATGGGAAAAAGTAGCTTGGGTCAAAAAGTCCATCTAAACATAGTGAAATGTTTCTTTTTATTATTATTACCGATTATGTTTTTAAACCCTTAACCCTAAGTATTCAGTTCCGGTGCATAATTTTTCCCACACAGACATAATCCCCCAAATTTCAATTTAATATTTCCATAGCATCACTATATAGGAAAGTGCAGTCATTTAATGCCCCATTAAAACGAGTTTGGTTAAACTCTCATCATCAGGCAATCTGTGCAGCCACCTTCAAAAAATAACATCTTATATTACACAAAGAAAGACTCGAGGGGACGCAACCCCACCAGGCCAGAACAATGGCGTTCCCTCCCGAGTCTGTGATTGAATGCTGCCAGGATTCAAGTACAAACATTCCAGCGTACAAAGGGAGCAAAGCCAGGAGGGACGGGAACGGGGGTGAGGGGGAGCGCAGGTGAGGAGACAAGTCTGAACCACCCCAGTGACTGACAGCAGCACGTTTCCTAGCGTATAAAGCCTACTGTATCATATCTGATAGGCATATTTCCAAGGCCTCTAAATGATCATGATCAAACTTAGCTGAGAAACCTGTTGTACACAATCTACTTCATGCCTTCTGCCATCTGACTGATAGTTTATCATTTTGGCAAGGGAAAGGACTTTTAATGCAATTGTAAAAACGTGCTCCATTGTATTTTGGTAAGGAAGGCATGTATAGAGAGCGCCAGGCTGCTTAAAGTAGATGAACGGTGGACCGGACGATGAGTGTCTGAGTGAAGCGTGTATTTAAAGGAGTGCTGATTGCAGGCTGCAGGTGATTGTGATCTGAGAATGAGAATGAGCTTTATTGGCCAGGTATATTTACACATACGAGAAATTTGTTTTAGTGACAGAAGCTCCACAGCGCAACAGAGTGACAGCAACAGGACACAGATAATAAAAGAACAATATACAAATAGGCAATGTACAAAATGGCAGAAACACAATATATACTATAGACAATTGTGTGTGTACAGGTCTGCTATGTGCAAATTTGAAATGAAAAATAAGTGTGTGTGATGAATAAATAATGTATAATAGTGTTGTATGTTCCACGTTTAATATCAAGTGTTCATGATTGCTTGGGGAAAGAAACTGTTTCTGTGTCTGGTCGTTCTGGTGCTCAGAGCTCTGTAGCGTCGACCAGACGGTAACAGTTCACAGAGGGAGTGTGCTGGATGTGAGGGTCCAGAGGATTTTACCAGCCCTTTTGCTCACTCTGGACTCTCACCAATGATTCGCTCAGCAGTCCGGACTACCCTCCGTAGTCTTCGGAGGTCAGATTTGGTAGCTGAGCTGAACCAGACAGTTATTGACGTGCAGAGGACGGATTCAATGATGGCAGAGTAGAACTGTTTCCTCAAGAAACATTTGCATATGTGTATCATATTTGAAAATAAAGTGAACATAAATGATCTCCACTAGAGATAAACCGAAAATGGTCTCAAACAATGAGCTGCTATTCACATTCATTTATTGCTCTATAGTATACTCTAAATACCAAGTGTTTCGTTAGTGGCTGTTTTTATTTCTCTTAAAACATTTTAATCAAAGTTGATGAGCAAATTCAAACAAACAAAACAACAGACGTCACAATAATAGCAGCCGCACATGTTCGGACTGCATGTTCTCCCAGCAGAATTCCCTGAGTTATTTCTATCTGGCCAACAAAAGGCTTGATTTTTAGGCAAACTGGTTAGCTGGGCAGCTTTTGTTGACTGGGAACATCCAACAGACTCTTTTGTGTGTTTCCATAGCTTTTCTTGGTATGCTTTGATGCAGTTCCCCTTTTGTAAAAATCCATACAACCTTACAAGTCATTCTCACAGGAGCAGAGAGACAGAACTGAAATAGTACACCAGAGAGAAAAAAACTGGGTGGATTGTTGACTTTGATTTAGACTTATGTTTACATGCAAAGCAAATGTTACATATTAGTGAGAGGTGGCTTATGCCATGACAGTTAACGTGTGGGTTATTTACAGAGATAATATGGAGTGACGTGGTTGGAAACACAAGGTATGCCTCACTGGAATGCCCTTTAGGGCGTCTCTCTCACCCTCTGATGAGAACAAAGTCACCTGACCGGCACATGTGCACCGAGCTAAAGAAACTAAACATGGGATTTTTATTTTGAATAAGTCAGGTGAATGTTTGCTTACATGGATATTTTCCCCTTGCTCTTATACTTATATCTGAGAGATGATTTTAGTTTCTTAATGGAGATTTGAATGGTTGATTCTTAAAATATTACATAAGGTCCACCCATTATTGAATATACGGTTACATCCAAACTTAAAGGAATCGCTCACCTAAAAATGGAAGCTTTTGCTGAAAATGTATTCACCCTCAGGACATCCAAGAGAAGATGAGTTTGTTTCTTCATCAGAACAGATTCCTCTGCAGTGAATGGGTGCCGTCAGAATGAGAGTCCAAACAGTTGATAAAAACATCACAATAACCCACAAGTAATCCACATGACTCTAGTCCATCAAATTAACATCTTCTGAAGCAAAATGCTGCATGTTTGTAAGAAACAAGTCCAACAAGACGCTCTAACTCAAACCGTTGCTTCCGGAGAAAATACAAGTCCTCTCTCCATAAAGTCATCTGCTGGTCTGAATCAGGAGAGAAATATGTACAGATCAAGCACCGTTTACAAGCCAAAACAGTTCTAAGAAATACGTCAGTGGATATTGACGTGAGAGGACAACAGGTGATGGACTTCTTTTTTACTGGAGGAAGTATTATTATGGATTATGGACTCATATTTTAGACATAATAGGGTTGGTTTAAATATGATTGGTTGGCCATAATATGATGGTTTAAATTTAAAAGGCCTTGATATATTTCTTTCTTACAGTTTTTCACTTCACAAGATGTTAATTGATGGACTGGACTGGGGTGAATTATTATGTTTTTATCAGCTGTTTAGACTCTCATTCTGACGGCACCCATTCACTAAATACATCTTCAGAAAATTTCAATTTTTGAGTGAACTATTCCTTTAGGGCCCAGATCTAGGCCAAATCATGTCAGTTCAAAAACAAAGATATAAAATGTAACGTACTAAAAGCGAGACAATTCCATTTGTTCATTTTTTTTTTTTACATAATTTCAAATGAGTATAAACCAGAGAACAAGATAATTTTTCTGAGACCCAGATTCAGAAAAAATCCACATTTAATAACCACAAGGATCAAGACTCCAACCCAAACAAAATTTGTTTCTGGGATGTTCTGCAGATGTGGTTTGTATTATTTTTGGATCGCATAGATATTTATGAGGTTATTGAGATCTCTATTAACTTTAACTTTTTTTGTGCCATAAACAAGGAGATAAATTCAAATACTGATGAACAGGCTATTTTATATTATACATAAATATTCAAATGATGTTGCTATCAGAAATCTCTGTATGGCTTCATTGGATATTACTAAAAGAGAATAAAATAAAGTTTTAAAATAACTCTTTTGCTTACTGACATAAAACTTCTAGCAGGCCTTCAGTGAATGAATGGTGCAATTCCTCTCCCTGGTGGCAGTTACAACACGATGAAAATGGTCTGTTTACAGGATTACGCAATCATGCAGTACTAGTTACAACACTGGAAGGCAGGTCACGTTTCATTCCACTTTATTGGTGATTCAGAACAAACGCATTGTTTTGAAGAGGAAGCTCCTACCTTGCGTAACAGATTTTTATAGAGGCAGGTCAAAATTAAACTGTATGTTACATGATGAACATGTTCAAATGCCATAAGTACTTTTGCATTATATCCTTTCAATTGTTATAATGCATAATGTTATTTGAATTACTAATTAAATAAATAAAAAAAGTTAATTAATTTATTATTAATTTCCTGTAGAAATAAAACATCTTGGTGATTTAGTCATTAAAGAAGCAGCACAATGCAAAGCAAGACGTCCAAGACACCAAACGTCATGAACAATCCCCAAAAAGCCATTTTATTGAGACATCACATCCTTGTCACGGTGAACAGAATTATTACTCGGCATGGTGTAAGTTTGCATATATCGGTGAAATCAAACCTGCAGTCTCTGGGATAGACCTTTGGCAACTTTCAAATGTAAATCAAACATAACAGTTATCACAAAATCAAGCAAACACAAAGGAAACAGAGCAGTAAATCACAGAATGAGTCATGCTCCCATGATTCTTAGTCAGCACATGTTGTCAGGATGTTCTGGAGAAAGAACAAACATAACAAATCCTCAATACCACAATAAAGTAGAATTGCTTTTAGATAACATCTTCATTACTGTTTTTTATTTATTCATTTATTTTTAATAAATCCGTTTTTTTTTCTTAAATGTACCCAATATCCATCTTTCCCAATGCTTCATTAAAGGTCATTTTCAGGTGTACATCATCTCAGCCATGTGCGACATCTTCTTGGGGATGTAAAGGTAATATTCCATGTATCCGGAAAGGTCCTCTGTCGTGATGTCATCCACGTAGGCGCGGGCCTGTTCGGAACAAGAGCGAGGGGAGCTGGACGTCCCAGCGGAAGTTCTGCTGTTGGGCGAACTGTCCTGCGGGCTGGGAAGCCTCCGCCGCATTCGGAGATCACATCTCGCAGGCCGGTGAATGAGTAAACCTCGACCCCTGCCAACCGGGACACTGGCATTCCCGCTGCCCACACGGGCACTCACCAGCCTCCTGAAACTTGGACAGAGTTTGAAAGTCAGACGGAACAGCATTACCTTCACCCGCCTCCTGAGATCCCGGCCCACATCCTAAAGCGGGCCTGTTTTCGAGGCGCTCTCATCATCCGAGGGCATTCTGGGGCCGAGGCGATTCCTGACCCTTTGGAGAAGGGCGATGGGTTTCATAGCCGGCGACACCGAATACAGTGGCGCACGGCGGTGAGAATGCCACTTCGGTCTTGACGGCACCGGTGTCGTCGGGCTCTGGTGGGGTCTTGTGTTTGAGGGGTTCAGGCGGGGGAGATATTTTGCCGCAGTAGGTAAACTTCGGAGGATGAAGGATTGGCGATTTTGATCGTCGTCGTCGCTGGCTTCTCACAGCTCCTCTAGATGACTTTCTTGTGCAACTATAGTAAAAAATAAAGGTATAAAGTGTAGCAGTGTGTGATTGTTGTAATCCTATAAAGTCTATTTGATACATGAGTTTCAAAAGCCTTTAAATGTTCAAAAAATGCTGAATTTTTTTATACAATGTGCCTTCTATCATTTGATTGAGTTTATACTTTTTTTTGCAAGTAAAAGCATAGTTGTAAAACTGTCCATCATCAGCTCGTGCTTTAAAATCTTTACTGATTTTTATAAAGTAAACGTAATGATCCTCAATGGAAAACATATGTAGCCTCAACTTTCTGAATCTTCACTCAACTGCTCCATTTAAAAGCAACAGAGTTTTCTGACTATTCTTTCTTATGCCAGGCTTTACAGGGTTAATTGGTCAGAATCCTAAAGCGGTGCTCACCCAAGCCAGTTATCTTTCGAGGAGCTCATCTTGGATTTGGCTCCTTCCGGACTGCTTCGAGCAACCAATCTGGAAGCCAAAGACTCAGAGACACGGACTGCGGTTGTGGAACTGGAAAGGAATACACGCATTACCCAGACAGTACTAAAAACTAAAAAATCCTCTCTGCCAAAAAAAGTGAGCATCCATTTCACCTGTCAGACAAACTAGCTGAAACAAAATCAAAAGATGGCAAACCTTTCAGCGTCCACACGCAGTTTCTTAAAAGCGGTCTGTAGTGTCTCCTCCTCAGACTCCTTTCCTACTTTCTCCACAGCAGCCATAATGTTAGACAGCCTTAAAACTGAAACCAAACCATAGTGAGCAGCAACAGAAACACTTTATTTTAACCCACTCGAATACTTTTAACCATTAACATAAGCTACAAACTAATAGAATAATATAGAAAATGAAGAAAACCTGCAGCGGATGAAACTTCATTCGAGAATTTAGTCAGAGTATAGAAGCCCTATACTAGTATTCTATACTCTTTGATTTAACGTTAGTATAACCTCTGCATAGAGTTCATAAAGAACTCCTCATATCATGTTAGGACATACAGACTTACTCACAAGCAGACTTCAAGTACTAACTATTATTGTAATTTCCTTTATCATTCAAATTATCAGAATAGAGCAGTTGATAAGTTGTGATTCGTGTTGTGAAACGCTGATCACATGAACACTTCGCATTATGAAGCTTAGCTTAGCATTGTGTTCATCTAACGTTAGTTGGCGCGATTTGCATTCTGTGTAACGTTATCTTTGCTCGACTAAAACATAAGCAACAGAAACATACCATTAGAGAAATATACTTACGGCCAAAGGACTCAAATCCGTGTAAACCCCGGACATACAGGAGTTTGTTTCTCCTGTTATGAGGGTCTGTTCACAAAGCTAACAGGCTAACGTGTAGAGACGATATCTGTGAGAAACTCGCTTTAAACCGCCCGGTGACAGGCCGTCGACGGGCATAACGTGATCTAGATATTACGTCCGTTCGGTCAATACTCAGAAATAATAGAAGAAACCAACAAATCAAACACAATATTTATAGTTTGTTCTATTAATATATGTATCTCACATTAGATATCATATTAACATATCTAACTGGACATTCGTACACTAAAAGGTATAATAATTTAAAGTAGCTATTATATAGATTGGTATCTGGGAAATACACTTTAAAAACACAAGTTTTTAAATCATTTAAAAATCGCAAAAGAATAGCAGTTGATAATTTAGACAATACAGTCCTGCATTTTCATTTGCCCTTCATAGATGTCTTAATATGGCCTTAATGAATGAATTCATAATTTTTTTAAGTATTCAAAGAGGCAATATTCAATATAAAATTAAGTAAAAATATGGTGAATTTTCAATTTCCCTACTTTATTTTATCAGCTTATATATGCAATAAACAAATAAAAATAACAAAATAATAAATAAATAAATACATGTATTACATTTTTTTCCAAACGTTTCTCCCATTTATAAAATATGTAGCCATTTAAACATTTAAAAATACAGCCAGCAGCCATAATAATAATAATAATAACAAAATCAAAAAATAAGCAATTGATCAAAAAACAAAATTCCGGTATTGTTATGTAAAAATGTACCTGACCAACAAAGCTTGTCTGCTGAACAAGCACTGCACACAGCCGAATGGCGTCCTCTTGTGGTGATGAAGAGGATTGTCTCGAGCCTCCATATGCGCATCTTGCTAAGCTTGTTTGCAGCTGAAAAGAGGAAACCTGGAGTTGTAAAGAAGCCAGACACGAAATGCACGATAAGGATGGAATGTATAACGAGGCTGCCATGGAAGAACTGATTATATTACTGTACAAAAAAACATAACCAGATGCAAAGCACATCAAAACCAGATCCCAGAGGAATTGAAAACGTTTGGTGAGTTCTTGTTTACTCTTTTCTCCACATGTGCATGAGTTAATGTTTGGAGAAAGCCATGGAAGCCCTAAAACCTCAGTGTCTGGTTCTGACCGTTAAATGTGTCAGATGTGTGCAGGATCTCTCTCTCTCCTCTCTCTCTCGCTCGGACACACGGACACACACACACACACACACACACACACACACACACACACACACACACAGACCAAATGTTTTGCCACAAATACTTTACATAACAATTCAAACATTGATTTTATCATGCACTTTCCTTGTTCTTCTCTCGATGTTTGGGTTTGATCTTGCAGTAAACTGAAGGGAGATGGACCGTGTAATTCTAAACCCAGCACATTCAAGCGTTTAAATTGCAATGGACTTTTAAAGTCCTTCATAAATAAAACCATGTTTACACATACAGTTACACAAAATTAGCTGGACTGTAAATATTATTCAATTTGTTAAGGCAAATACAACCAGAATTCCAGAAATGTTGGGATGTTTTTTTTTTGTTGTTGAATAAAATGAAAACTAAAAGACTTTCAAATCACACAAGCCAATGTTTTATACACAATAGAACATAGAGAACATACCAAATGTTTTGAGAAATTGTACAACTTTATCCACTACATGAGCTAATTTCAAATTTGATGTCTGCTGCAGGTCTCAAAAAAGTTGACACGGGGGCAACAAAGGACTGACAAATCAAGACATTTAGAAAATATTCAGCTGGGAGAACATCTAGCACGTTAGCAACTAATTAAAGGATTAGTTCACCTTCAAATTACTATGTAAATCTCTTTGAGTGCTCTAGAAAAGCGCTATTATAAATGAAACAAATTATTATTATTTGGCGCATCATTAAATGAAAAATCGTCAAAGATGACCACCATCTCTTCAGTAGTTGGAAACGTGTATCAGTCAAGAATGGGACTAAATTCCAACACCCAAACTCCAGAAACTCATAACCTTGATGCCCAGACGTCTTCAAACTGATTTGAACAGAAGAGGAGATGCTTCACCACGATAAACATGCCCCCGTCCCAACTATTCTGAGACCTGTAGCAGGCATCACATTTCAAATGAGCTCTTTTGTGCATAACATTTTTACATTTCTCAGTTTAAACATTTGTTATCTATGTTCTATTGTGAATAAAATATTGTCTTATGTGATTTGAAATTCTTTTAGTTTTCATTTTATTCAAATTTTAAAAACGTCTCAACATTTCTGGAATTCTGGTTGTATTTTTTAAGTTGGGACCAAAGAAAGAAAGATTGACATGCTATGTATGTAATAGCAAAGAGGAAATTTAATGTAATTGATTAAATCTTTAATTAATTAAACTTTTAATTTTGTTTATCTATTTTTATTAAATTTCTATTTAATCTAAATACAAATTAAAGATTTATGAAAAATTTAAATTAAATATTTATGAAAGTCTAAGACTTTGAAATTATTTCTTATGATGTAAACTAATATGTAGTACACATTTGAGTATTTATTTAAATGTTATATGTTTTTAATGCTTTGGCATTGCCAACCTTTAGTTTAAAACTTTATTTTAATTATTTATGAATATTTACAAAAGTCTGAGACTTTAAGTAATTTCTACTTATATGTAGAGTTTATATTATTATTAATTTAAGTAATGTTAATGTTATAATTATTTGGCATTGTCAACCTTTTATTTAAATCTTTAAATGTATTATTATTATTATTATTATTATGTTTCATTTATTATACAGTGGGAGATTTTTTAATAATTTCTTATGTAAACTTGTATACATGGTTTATATTATTATTTAAGTAATGTTATATACATGGTTATATATGTTTTGTTATGGTTAATATTAGTGCTAGACTTTGGAAGACCCTATTGAGACAATGTAATTAGTGACTTCCGTTAATATACAATATTAAATATCTGTTTATATAGAGCACAGTTTGTTGTAGTTTGCGGTGGTGGCCTGCAGGTGGCGCTGTAGCGCAGGTTAAACTCGTTTGTCCTTGTGAAGAGGAGCTTGTAATCTGTCACGTGTTGAAAAGATGATCTGTTCTCTGCAGTAATCAGGAACGATGTTCCTCCTGCTCCAGGACATTCCTCATGTTATTGAATCTGATCCCATTACATTGTTACACACAACCAGGAATCCTGGGCTGATGGAGGACAGTTATGCCTAGCTTGAAAGACTGGTTTTCAAAAGCCCAAACCGTAACAATCACAATCATTATGGGTCCCAATGAAGCGTTTCGAGGTTATATGTTGTGTAATTTCCACTGGTCCAGGTGAGGACACACGCGGCATTGTGGAGCTCCTGAGCTTCCTGGAGCCTTCATTCTAATCGAAACGAAAGCTGTATTAACCATCATTTCTCAATTTATAGAAATGTCAAAGCACGGTGCATAAAGACTCTATTCATGAACACAATGACGGCCTTTTCTCCCCACTTTGACTGGAGGAGGGACATTTCAGCTGTTGTAGGTTGTTCTGGTCAAAAGAGCCTAACCTTGAGTCTATTCTCTGATCTTTAGATATTCTTTGGCTCACATCCCTCCTTCATTATAAGGCTAGAGATTTTAAGAGATTTTTTATTTTTGCCTGTAGTAATAGCATACCTCTCCTTCCACATGAGGAGTATGAGTTTTTTAAGTATGAGCAACAGTATAGTTTTTACTTCAGCAGGCATCCCTAATGAAATGAATCCGAAGCCCCAGGCACTGTATCCAGTCGGGCTAGTATGAGGTATGTCTTTTTCTGCATAGACAAATAAATGATTTATTAAAGAAATACAGAGCTCCAGGTAAATAAAGACGGAACAGTTACTATAAAAACACCAGCGTATAAGAAAGTGACTCAACTGCGTTACATGGACAATTTCAACCAAACCTTCTGCCCTACCCAGAGGAATATTCAGTTATATTAGTTTTGGCTGCTGAGCTACTGGCTATGAGAAACGAATATTAAATGAAAGATTGCATTTTACAGGCATGTCCTGTGCACAATCAAAATTCATAATTTACTTGTGACTCTCTGTGCTCGTTTCCAGAGTGAAAAATATTGACGGTCATGCTTTGCAGACAACAGGAATGGTCAAATATTCACTCCTGATCCGTCTGCCAAAGCCTGATGTCCGTATTATGGCCTTCCAGTTGTTTTTGAGGTGGTGAAATATATATGCATTTTTGAGAGACTTCTTTGAAATATTACCTTTATATAATACCTCAGTACTGTCAGAATATTATCTAATATTAACAAAGCTGTATTTCCATTCCGTTCCATGTTTTTAACAAACATACCAGTCACCGAGCCAATAAGGTCTGTGTAAAGAACAAATAAATATCAAATAATGTAAATATAGCTCCCTGATGAATAATATTACGGTAGTGGTTTTTCTGTTCTCGGGACTTTAAATAAGTGTAGTTCATTTTATTGTTTGAAAGCAAGGTATTTTGTTTATTTCAGATATTGAAAGCATGGTACTTTTATTGTAATCTGAGAAAAATGTTTAGGTTTTAAAAGAATAATTTACACAATCATGAAAATTATTTTCTCATTAACTCATATCAATCAAGCAATCAAATAAATAAATAAATAAAAATAAATAAAAAAAAATCACCATTGAAATTGTCCAATTAAAAGAAAATCCCTAAACTGATTATTATATTTAATGAATTTATTCATAATGTTTATTTAATTCATATATTTATTCTTGAACTGGTAATTGTGTCTCTGTCCTTGTTAAAGCATAATTGCAACAAAAGAAGCCAGAAATCATTATTAGCTGATCTTTCCTAAGCAATAGCTCTCAAAAGTCACTTAAAATGCAATTTGGCTATTATGTGTCTTGCTGTACCAAGTGTGAATCAAGTAATATTCTGCACACTTTCCATTCCATTCCCAAAAGAAAAATAAATTAATAAACAAATACAACATCACGGACCCTTAATAAGAGCAAAATGAGTGATGCTTCTTTTATGTTTGATGATCAAATTAACCTGTATATTGCACACTGGAGTATTTCCACTATTCTGTGCTAGTGAACAAAACAGTTGATGTTGGAATGTTCTCCAACCCTTCAAACAAGTGGCTCCTAAGAGCCCACACACCCACAGCTGCCGGTCCGACCCACGTGAACACGCTCCTGCACATGTGAGTGCGCACGCCGGGCTGGGCTGTAGCAGAAAGGCTCATTGACTCTGAAAGGGGACCTGCTTCCTGAGAGGAAAGAGATTCCCACAGGAATACCAGATACTGCCGAGGAGGTACAGGGAAACGAGAGCCAGAGAGATGAGCTTCTGCTCTGTTCCTCCCTTGAAATCTCATCTCAGCCCACAGGAAAGGAAAATCACAAATGTGTTCTCTAATATCTTGTGTCTAGATAGAGTGGGCCCCAAAACGTATTCAGACACGTACTAGACAATATCAAACCAAGCTGGCAATCTCAATGAGAATAATTCTCATCAAATTCTTCTAGGGCTTAATAATATTCACATTGATTTTAATACAGTAGCTTTATCTGTACGTTAAAGCCTCACTATTTAACTTTTATCCATCTTGCGGCTGAAGCATAAAACTGCTCATATTTCCAAATAACGACACCAAAACTCTCCCAATAATGAAAGAAGGAAGAAAGCGAAAGAATCTGAAAATGATGTTTTATGAGCAGGTATAGCTGGTATTCTGTTGTTTTTTTGACTTATTGAAATCAGTTTGTTACAAAAGTTTGGCAACCCTGACATTAAACAGAAAGATTGCTATTTATATCAGATAATGGTGCAAACTATACGATTTCAAGGCTAATTATTGGCAAATACACTAACTTAGTTACTGGTTTAGAGAAATTGTTACCAAAATAAACATTATTTTGTAACCTAGTCAGTCTACTACAAATGTGAAGCTATGCAAACTATGTTGATTCATGTTTTATTACGTGTACTGTCACTTTCCCTTTATGCTTTCAAACGCTCCTCAGTTCAAGGGTTAAATTAATTCCGCTGCATAAAATAGTAATTTGCCTTTTCTTTATTTACAAATATGACGTAAACATGCACGGTTGAATTATTAAGTACAATATGCAGTTTGTAGGCAAAAACAGCTTAGGTCATTACTTCAATTCTTTGAATTTCCTTCCAAAAAAGTTACTTAGTTTAGCTTTAACAACTGTTTCATTTCTTTATTTCTCCTCAGAAGTTGTCATCTGTGACATGAGATGTTTGATTCTTAAATGGGCTCTCTATTACGTCACCTGAGCTACAAAACAGAAAGCGCTTCTCATGATTACATGGGAATGCTGACATTTGCTCCAGGTACGCTCTTTAACAAGCCCTGATGCTGAGGATGCTGGAAAATGAACAAAGCGATGTTCTCCACAAAGTTCTGGGCTTTCCGCCCATGTTTTTGATCCTCTTGGATTTAAGGCATTCTGACAACATGGAACATTTGTGAGATTACTGTAGGGAGCGATTCTGTTCCTGCTGGCGGAAGGATGCAAGGTCAGCTGGTTCCCCTTCAAGTCAGGCATCATTACAGACGTCCTGCGGAGGCAGAAGGGCTCTCTAGAACGACAGAGAGCTCACAAACGCCATCTCACTTAGAGAGCAATGTGATGTCAAATAAATGTACTGGATTAAATAAATGTTCACTTTTAATCGCATCTTTACCAAAGGCCAAGCATTACTTCATTCAGGTGTCCTCTAAAAGGCTTTAAAGTGTACACTGAAATGCCATCAGAGCAGAAATGACCTTTTAAGGCTTTCTAGGTCTTTCTTGTTGGTCTGGCAAATAAACCTCATTCTTTGCTGTCTAGTGACCTGTTTGAAAAATCTGCCAGACATCTGGAATCGGTCACTATACATGTCAGCTTGGCTAAGTCATATCTTAATGATGGTCATTTAAGGGCATTTGGGTCATGCATACCTGTCACAGCTGATAAATGAAGATACGAAGACCTAATTGTATCATTTTAGGTCAGTTACTCACAATGCCTTCTCATCAAATTTCAGTTTGCCATAGTTGGTGCACAATAATGTGTTAGGACGTCTTTTTAACATAACCAATTTACTAGTTACTAATTTATTCATAAAAGTTTTTGCTGGGGAAAGTTGCTGTTAATGAGCATAAAGTCAAAGGAGGCTGCACTCAAAAATGGTGCTATACGTCACTAAAAGTGGTTCTTTGGCTAATAATCATAGAACCACTTTTGCTGCTGTATAGCACCAAATCTTAGTGCTTCAGGGTTCTTTATTGGTTCTTCATTCTTCAGTGATTCTTCAGTGATTCTTCACCAGTTCTTTGGGACCGCTACCATATACAGAACCTGTTAAGCTCCTGTATGTTCTTCTTCAGTGATTCTTCAGTGATTCTTCAGTGGTTTCTTCACCAGTTCTTTGGGACCGCTACCATATACAGAACCTGTTGAGCTCCTGTATGTTCTTCAGTGGTTCTTCAGCGGTTCTTCAGCGGTTCTTCAGCGGTTCTTCAGTGATTCTTCAGTGATTCTTCGCCAGTTCTGGGACCGCTACCATATACAGAACCTGTTGAGCTCCTGTATGGTTCTTCAGTGGTTCTTTGGGGTGATTAAGGTGTTATATAGCACCACTGCCATAAAAAGAACCTGCTTAGCTCCTTGAAAGGTTCTTTACGAGCCAAAGAACCACTGTTGGTGCTTTTTAGCACCATTTTTGTTGAAGAAATACAATGTTATATGGCACCTCTTATGATTCTACATAGGACCATTTGACAAAGGTTCTGTATAGCACCTTTGAAGATATGCTGCTATATAGCACCAAAAGTGGTTCCCCTATGATTACGAGCCAAGAACCACTTTTAGTGCTATATAGCAAAAAATATTACAGTGATTTTTCAGTGGCACAGTCATAAAATCACTGTAATCCACATATTTATTTTTTATACACTTGTTTAAATTTATACACTTCTGTTTTATACACTTCTGTTCTGTATCACGATGCATTTTTTTCAGGATTCTTTTTTTTTTATATATATATAATAAATGTCTTTACTGTCACGTTTTTCCAATTCAATGCATATTTTGTGAAGTAGCTACATTTGCTTTGCAATTCAATTTTTCCAATTCAATGCATACCTTGCCCCCCCCCAAAAAAATTGTAATGTGTAATTGTATTTAATATTAATTATTTAAATATTGTTATTATTATTTTTTAAGTATTAAAAGCAGTTCCTTGCTTAAAAAAAATATAGATATCAGACTGACTTGTGGCTTTCGTGTCTGAACTGTCTATTTTATAGTAAGCTTACGTGTTTTGTTCTTGTGCGGTGTTCAGGAAGAAGAAATGTAGAGGAAATATTCTGGGTTGATGTTGTCAAACATGGCAAATCCTTCAAAGTATTTATAATAATCCATTTCTTAACCTCTTTGCAAAATCCGTCTACTCTACCGTGCTCTAACCTGACGCACTAATTGGCTCACATTTGGCCCCTGAACACACAAGTCCCTGTGAACAATGAGTACAGACATTTTTTTCATACTTTTCTCATCTTCTCTGCCCAGGCACTGGCCTCTCGGACCTTAAAGGGCCCTTCTCAGAGCTGTAAATGAGCTGTCAATCACAGGCCAGATCCTTTCAGTGATTGGAGCACAAGGCTGATCGGTGTGGAATGATGGGAGAGTGGTGATATATTAGACAAACGCTCGGCCAAAATAAAGGGACAGAGGTTTCTTTATGCTGAGGAACAGCGAGGAGACTGTCCATGCGCCACGACATGAGCCCAAAGTTTAAGTTTAAGCCGCTCTGAGAGTTTCATTTCAAGCAGGAAGGTAACGCTGAAATAAATGTCCTTGTTATGGTATTGAATACAATCCTTCCTGTTACATAAGAGTGTGAAGAACGGATATAGACAGAAGAATAGGTCCCTTCATATCTCTTGTCTCCGCGGAATGGACCGATGTGAAAATCAATTCCTGGGGCCTGTTGGCAATGGTGGACACATGATAAAGATTAGTTGATGTGTCGATGTGCGGTCCCTCTCACGTATATTTGCTTTAGTAATTAGGAGGAAACGAGCCAAAGACTTCTGAGACCCTTCCAAAATGTGCGCACAGCACACATTATCACACTTTTCAACACAATTTCTGGGTATGTTCTTAGCTTTCATCCTTTGAAGATGATCTTGGATGTGGCAGTGGTGCTGTATAATAGCCGCTTTGTGTAAAGTATGTGCAGCGTTATGTAAAAGATACCAGAAGCAGAGTTAAGATGAAATACAGGACAAAATAATAGCAATTACATAACTGCATTAATTATAATTAGATATAAGCCATACTGATAATCTAATCACATGCCAAAATACGGTAGTACTAGGGTTCGTTTTAGTATAAAGTGGCAGGATTGAAAACTATGTACACAAATGTCACATATGAATAAGAATAGCTTAAAAGTGCTGGATATTTATACCCATATGAAAACTATTTGTTTTTATTTCTATATTCTGCTATAAATCTTATATTTGATGTATTGGACAGTCACACCATTCACATTTTTGGGGTCAGTCTTTTGTGAAAATTAACACTTATTTCATAAGGATGCATTAAATTGATTAAAAAAGAGAGTAAAGACATTTATAATATTACAAAATATTTATATTTCAAATAAATGCTGTTCTTTTGAACTCATAAAAAATCATATCACATTTTGAAGTCTCTTATGCTCATAAGACAGCATACCAAAAATACAAAGACAGTAATATTATGAAATATCAT
Organism: Gymnocypris eckloni scoliostomus; assembly: GCA_027564155.1. Lineage (NCBI taxonomy): Eukaryota > Metazoa > Chordata > Actinopteri > Cypriniformes > Cyprinidae > Gymnocypris > Gymnocypris eckloni. Next base: position 22,078,924 of record CM050419.1, on the reverse strand, counting down.
TACAATTGAAAGTAACTTTTTTATTTTCAATTATCAATTCAATTATATTAATTGTATTTATTCCTGTGATCAAAGCTGACGTTTCAGCATCATTACTTTCAGTATTATCTTTCAGAAATCATTCTTATATGCTGATTTGTGGCTTAAGAAATATTTATCAATGTTAAAACAGCTGTTCTGCTTAATTTTGGTGGGAAATGAAACTATGAACAGCGAGTTCAAAAGAACAGCATTTATTTAAAATGGAAATATTTTGTAACATTATACATGTCCTTACTGTCACTTTAGACCAACTTAATGCATCCTTGCTGAATACAAATATACATTTCTAAAAACAATTTTTTGTGTATTTTTCCAAGCATTATCTGTTCACTCACACGCTAGTTTATGCTGTGAATATATTGATTTTAATGTGGATGTTGCACTGCAAGGCAGTAGAAAACCAAATAGTTTATTATAAGTGATGCTCAGTTAGAATTCATATATTTGCTGCAGCAATCTCTGACATGAGCATCCAGTGACCAAAGAGAACTTCACAGAGGCAGGTCAAGTTTCATGAATCCAATTAACTGTATTTCATCTGTATTGCAGACCGACCCAGCTCTCTCCACAGCCCTAGTACACAGATCTTGTGCATTCCTACATATCAAACGCCCCGTCTGAGCTGTCTCCCTAAAGCTCTATGTGTTTGCATGCTGCGAGAGTTTTCCTTGTTAGTGTAACTGTTAACAGGAGACTAGAATTGAGCCAGGACTGGACATAATCTGACATGAGTGTGTGTGTGTGTGTGTGTGTGTGTGTGTGTGTGTGTGTGTGTGTGTGTGTGTGTGTGTGTGTGTGTGTGTGTGTGTGTGTGTGTGTGTGTGTGTGTGTGTGTGTGTGTGTGTGTGTGTGTGTGTGTGTGTGTGTGTGTGTGTGTTCTCAGCTCTGCATGAATAGGTGAAAGTTTGTCCGTGTGAACTCCTGGTGAATGGTGTCTATGAGCGAGTCCGAGTCTGCGGTTCTCTCTGCTGTACTGGTTGCTTGAGAGAGGGCGCTGTGCTCTGGTGTGTAAGTAAATGAGTATGAACTTCTGTAGATTAGCCCGTCCAATCGGATCAGAGATAAAGGCACTGTGATTGGTTGTCTCATCCATCGCCATTCGCCGCTCAATATGGATACATCAGGAACGACACACAGCAGAGACCTGGAGGACCTGAGATAAATGAAGTATTAGATCTGTTGTGTCTTAGAAAGTCTTTATTTGCTGGTCAACAGTTTAAGGTCTTGAAAAGGTCTTAAATCAGAAAAGAAACTCTTTTTATTGAAAAAGTCATGGCGTTAAATGTTGAATGCATTGCAAAAAATTAAATATCTTCCTCTGTATTTTTGCTTTCCAATATAAATATCTGAACATCCTTAAATCAAGCTGCATTTGTAAATGAGATGTAAATGTAACAAAATTAAAAGTTAATGCTTAAAACTAGAAAAAATTCTGTCAGTGGGGAATGAAAACTTACTTTGAATTTAGTTATTTTTTAAGTGACTAAAGTGACGTGACATATGACCAAGTATGGTGACCCATACTCGGAATTTAACCCATCTAAAGTGCACACACACAGCAGTGAACACACACACACCGTGAACACACACCCAGAGCAGTGGACAGCCATTTATGCTGCGGCACCGGGGAGCAGTTGGGGGTCCGGTGCCTTGCTCAAGGGTCTCAGCTCAGTCGTGGTATTGAGGGTGAAGAGAGCGCTGTACATTCACTCCCCCCACCAACAATCCCCGCTGTTACCAAGACCTTGTGTTACTCACAACCTTTCGATTACGAGTCCAACTCTCTAACCATTAGGCCACAACTTCCCCTTTCGAGGACACGCCAGTCTCTTATTTAAATAAAAAACGTACTCTATTTTGAACTATTTATCATAACACAAGACTTATAGTGTCATTAAGCTTGTGTTATGATATAAGACTCTTCAGATATTTACACAAAAAAAACAAGACCGTAACATTGATGAAAAACGTAACTTTTTTTGTAGTGTGCTAATACAACTCATTCTGTTCTCCATGCATTAAACGGATTGCCATTTTGTGGTATATATCTTTAATTTATTACTTACATTTTCTTTTCTTGGTCTTAAGTCACCTTCACAAAACCCTTTTTTTTTTTTTTTTACAAATAAGTATTGAATAAATGGCTGCAGTGACTGTTGTGTTGTAATTCAGTGCAATTGGCAAACTTTGACTGAAGTATTAATCCGATAAATGTTTTAAGTCCTGTAACGTAAGATGACAGAATTTACACCTCAATAATTTGCAGTCATTTCAGTTGCAGATCACTGCTGACCTTCTGACCTCTGACACTTCACTACAGCTCTAAGAACCTCCCTAAAAGGACCTGAGAGAGACCATCGTTCCATTCTTGCCTGCTGAGACAGGAATGTCGCACCAAGGCATCCCTGGAGCCTTGGCAAGATGGTCACAACGGACTAAAACGATTGCACAGGGAAATGTTTAATAAGAGCATGAAATTGTTTTTGTGTCTTGCAATGAACTTGCAGACATCTAGAACCTCACTGCAATTTATAAAATAGTTCATGATTAGATAAGCCATGTTCAGAGTCACTTACAAATATCTGCATAAAAACCTGTAACTTTAATATGTCAACAAAATGAATTTTGAACCTGGCTTTATCCGATGATTTCTGATTTGTTATTGATTTCTAAAAGCAATAAACCAGTGTGGCCTACACTAATTTGACCATGTTTTATGGTGATTTAGGCAATTAGACACTGCTTCATTGTGATAAACTCACTGCTAGCTCATCATTTGATTGAGTTTATACTTTTTTTTGCAAGTAAAAGCATAGTTGTAAAACTGTCCATCATCAGCTCGTGCTTTAAAATCTTTACTGATTTTTATAAAGTAAACGTAATGATCCTCAATGGAAAACATATGTAGCCTCAACTTTCTGAATCTTCACACAACTGCTCCATTTAAAAGCAACAGATTTTTCTGACTATTCTTTCTTATGCCAGGCTTTACAGGGTTAATTGGTCAGAATCCTAATGCGGTGCTCACCCAAGCCAGTTATCTTTCGAGGAGCTCATCTTGGATTTGGCTCCTTCCGGACTGAGAAACCAATCTGGACGCCAAAGACTCAGAGACACGGATTGCGGTTGTGGAACTGGAAAGGAATACACATTACCCAGACAGTACTAAAACAAATCCATTTCACTTGTCAGACAAACTAGCTGAAACAAAATCAAAAGACAGCAAACCTTTCAGCGTCCACACGCAGTTTCTTAAAAGCGGTCTGTAGTGTCTCCTCCTCAGACTCCTTTCCTACTTTCTCCACAGCAGCCATAATGTTAGACAGCCTTAAAACTGAAACCAAACCATAGTGAGCAGCAACAGAAAACACAATTATAGTTAAGTTATAACACGTAATAACTTTATTTGAACTCACTCGGATACTTTTAACCATTAACATAAACTTCAAACTAATAGAATAATATAGAAAATCAAGAAAACCTGCAGCGGATGAAACTTCATTCGAGAATTTAGTCAGAGTATAGAAGCCCTATACTAGTATTCTATACTCTTTGATTTAACGTTAGTATAACCTCTGCATAGAGTTCATAAAGAACTCCTCATATCATGTTAGGACATACAGACTTACTCACAAGCAGACTTCAAGTACTAACTATTATTGTAAATTCCTTTATCATTCAAATTATCAGAATAGAGCAGTTGATAAGTTGTGATTCGTGTTGTGAAACGCTGATCACATGAACACTTCGCATTATGAAGCTTAGCATTGTGTTCATCTAGTTAGCGCGGTTTGCATTCTGTGTAACGTTATCTTTGCTCGACCAAAACATAAGCAACAGAAACATACCATTAGAGAAATATACTTACGGCCAAAGGACTCAAATCCGTGTAAACCCCGGACATACAGGAGTTTGTTTCTCCTGTTATGAGGGTCTGTTCACAAAGCTAACAGGCTAACGTGTAGAGACGATATCTGTGAGAAACTCGCTTTAAACCGCCCGGTAACAGGCCGTCGACGGGCATAACGTGATCTAGATATTACGTCCGTTCGGTCAATACTGACAAACAATAGAAGAAACCAACAAATCAAACACAATATTGTAGATTTTTCCCTCGCTAGTCTCTTGTTTACACTCAACCTTTCAGAGAGTGACTCTGCAACAACGCAGATCTTGATGACGTAGTGCACGTACACACAAACGTCACCGGATTACGACATGCTTATTTTGTCTTCCTATATTATTTCTGTATTTATAATGTCATCCAATGTTATATTCAATTGTTGAAGTTAATTGTTTATACTTTAAATAAAAAAGAAACTTCTCGTGCTGTACCTTTTAATTCATTCATTTTTTTACATGATGCAATATATTTTGTCCAGATGTAATATTTTAATGTGTTGTTTTATTATAGTTTGTTCTATTAATATATGTATCTCACATTAGATATCATATTAACATATCTAACTGGACATTCGTACACTAAAAGGTATAATAATTTAAAGTAGCTATTATATAGATTGGTATCTGGGAAATCCACTTTAAAAACACAAGTTTTTAAATCATTTAAAAATCGTAAAAGAATAGCAGTTGATAATTTAGACAATACAGTCCTGCATTTTCATTTGCCCTTCATAGATGTCTTAATATGGCCTGTTGCATGAAAAAATGTGTACAATTAATTAATTAATAATCTTTTTAAGTATTCAAAGAGGCAATATTCAATATAAAATCAACTAAAAATATGGTGAATTTTCAATTTATCTACTTTATTTTAGCAGCTTATATATGCAATAAATAAATAATAAAATAATAAATAAATAAATACATGTATTTAATTGTTTTTTCAAACTTTTCTCCCATTTATAAAATATGTAGCCATTTAAACATTTAAAAATACAGCCAGCAGCCATAATAATAATAATAATAATAACAACAAAAACAAAAAATCAGCAATTGATCAAAAAACAAAATTCTGGTATTGTTATGTAAAAATGTACCTGACCAACAAAGCTTGTCTGCTGAACAAGCACTGCACACCGCTGAAGGGCGTCCTCTTGTGGTGATGAAGAGGATTGTCTCGGGCCTCCATATGCGCATCTTGCTAAGCTTGTTTGCAGTTGAAAAGAGGAAACCTGGAGTTGTAAAGAAGCCAGACACGAAATGCACGATAAGAATGGAATGTATAACGAGGCTGCCATGGAAGAACTGATTATATTACTGTACAAAAAAACATAACCAGATGCAAAGCACATCAAAACTAGATCCCAGAGGAATTGAAAACGTTTGGTGAGTTCTTGTTTACTCTTTTCTCCACATGTGCTTGAGTTAATGTTTGGAGAAAGCCATGGGAAGCCCTAAAACCTCAGTGTCTGGTTCTGACCGTTAAATGTGTCAGATGTGTGCAGGATCTCTCTCTCTCTCTCTCTCTCTCTCTCTCTCTCTCTCTCTCTCTCTCTCTCTCTCTCTCTCTCTCTCTCTCTCTCTCTCTCTCTCTCTCTCTCTCTCTCTCTCTCTGTCCCTCTCTCTCTCTCTCTCTCTCTCACACACACACACACACAGACCAAATGTTTTGCCACAAATACTTTACATAACAATTCAAACATTGATTTTATCATCCACTTTCCTTGTTCTTCTCTCGATGTTTGGGTTTGATCTTGCAGTAAACTGAAGGGAGATGGACCGTGTAATTCTAAATCCATCACGTTTAAGCGTTTAAATTGCAATGCCAGGACTTTTAAAGTCCTTCATTAATAAAACCATGTTTACACATACAGTTACACAAAATTTGCTGGACTGTAAATATTATTCAATTTGTTAAGGCAAATACAACCAGAATTCCGGAAATGTTGGGATGTTTTTTTTGTTGTTGAATAAAATGAAAACTAAAAGACTTTCAAATCACACAAGCCAATGTTTTATACACAATAGAACATAGAGAACATACCAAATGTTTTGAGAAATTGTACACCGTTATCTACTACATGAGCTAATTTCAAATTTGATGTCTGCTGCAGGTCTCAAAAAAGTTGACACGGGGGCAACAAAGGACTGAAAAATCAAGACATTTAGAAAATATTCAGCTGGGAGAACATCTAGCACGTTAGCAGCTAATTAAAGGATTAGTTCACCTTCAAATTACTATGTAAAGCGCTTTGAGTGCCTAGAAAAGCGCTAAATAAATGTAACAAATTATTATTATTTGGCGCATCATTAAACGAAAAATCCAACTGCTGAAGAGATGGAAACGTATATCAGTCAAGAATGGGAATAAATTCCAACACCCAAACTCCAGAAACTCATAACCTTGATGCCCAGACGTCTTCAAACTGATTTGAGAAGAAGAGGAGATGCTTCACCACGATAAACATGCCCCGTCCCAACTATTCTGAGACCTGTAGCAGGCATCACATTTCAAATGAGCTCATTTTGTGCATAACATTTTTACATTTCTCAGTTTAAACATTTGTTCTCTATGTTCTATTGTGAATAAAATATTGTCTTATGTGATTTGAAATTCTTTTTGTTTTCATTTTATTCAAATTTTAAAAACGTCTCAACATTTCTGGAATTCTGGTTGTATTTTTTAAGTTAGAAAGTGGGACCAAAGAAAGAAAGATTGACATGCTATGTATGTAATAGGAAAGAGGAAATTTTATGTAATTGATACAATCTTTAATTAATTCAACAAACAATTTTGTTTATCTATTTTTATTAAATTTCTATTTAATCTAAATACAAATGAAAGATTTATGAAAAATTAAAATTAAATATTTATGAAAGTCTAAGACTTTGAAATTATTTCTTATGATGTAAACTAATATGAAGTGTACATTTGAGTATTTATTTAAATGTTATATGTTTTTAATGCTTTGGCATTGCCAACCTTTAGTTTAAAACTTTATTTTAATTATTTATGAATATTTACAAAAGTCTGAGACTTTAAGTAATTTCTACTTATATGTAGAGTTTATATTATTATTAATTTAAGTAATGTTAATTTTATAATTATTTGGCATTGTCAACCTTTTATTTAAATCTTTAAATGTATTATTATTATTATTATTATGTTTCATTTATTATACAGTGGGAGATTTTTAATAATGTCTTATGTAAACTTGTATACATGGTTTATATTATTATTTAAGTAATGTTATATACATGGTTATATATGTTTGTTATGGTTAATATTAGTGCTAGACTTTGGAAGACCCTATTGAGACAATGTAATTAGTGACTTCCGTTAATATACAATATTAAATATCTGTTTATATAGAGCACAGTTTGTTGTAGTTTGCGGTGGTGGCCTGCAGGTGGCGCTGTAGCGCAGGTTAAACTCTTTTGTCCTTATGAAGAGGAGCTTGTATTCTGTCACGTGATGAAAAGATGATCTGTTCTCTGCAGTAATCAGGAACGATGTTCCTCCTGCTCCAGGACATTCCTCATGTTATTGAATTTGATCCCATTACATTGTTACACACAACCAGGAACCCTGGGCTGATGGAGGACAGTTATGCCTAGCTTGAAAGACTGGTTTTCAAAAGCCCAAACCGTAACAATCACAATCATTATGGGTCCCAATGAAGCGTTTCGAGGTTATATGTTGTGTAATTTCCACTGGTCCAGGTGAGGACACACACGGCATTGTGGAGCTCCGGAGCTTCCTGGAGCCTTCATTCTAGTCGAAACGTAAGCTGTATTAACCATCATTTCTCAATTTATAGAAATGTCAAATCACGGTGCATAAAGACTCTATTCATGAACACAATGGCGGCCTTTTCTCCCCACTTTGACTGGAGGAGGGACATTTCAGCTGTTGTAGGTTGTTCTGGTCAAAAGAGCCTAACCTTGAGTCTATTCTCTGATCTTTAGATATTCTTTGGCTCACATCCCTCTTTCATTATAAGGCTAGAGATTTTAAGATTTTTTTTTTTGCCTGTAGTAATAGCATACCTCTCCTTCCACATGAGGAGTATGAGTTTTTTAAGTATGAGCAACAGTATAGTTTTTACTTCAGCAGGCATCGCTAATGAAATGAATCCGAAGCCCCAGGCACTGTATCCAGTCGGGCTAGTATGAGGTATGTCTTTTTCTGCATAGACAAATAAATGATTTATTAAAGAAATCCAGAGCTCCAGGTAAATAAAGACGGAACAGTTACTATAAAAACACCAGCGTATAAGAAAGTGACTCAACTGCGTTACATGGACAATTTCAACCAAACCTTCTGCCCTACCCAGAGGAATATTCAGTTATATTAGTTTTGGCTGCTGAGCTACTGACTATGAGAAACGAATATTAAATGAAAGATTGCATTTTACAGGCATGTCCTGGGCACAATTAAAATTCATAATTTACTTGTGACTCTCTGTGCTCGTTTCCAGAGTGAAAAATATTGACGGTCATGCTTTGCAGACAACAGGAATGGTCAAATATTCACTCCTGATCCGTCTGCCAAAGCCTGATGTCCAAATTATGGCCTTCCAGTTGTTTTTCAGGTGGTGAAATATATATGCATTTTTGAGAGACTTCTTTGAAATATTACCTTTATATAATACCTCAGTACTGTCAGAATATTATCTAATATTAACAAAGCTGTATTTCCATTCCGTTAATGCTTTCAACAATACCAGTCACCGAGCCAATAAGGTCTGTGTAAAGAACAAATAAATATCAAATAATGTAAATATAGCTCCCTGATGAATAATATTACGGTAGTGGTTTTTCTGTTCTCGGGACTTTAAATAAGTGTAGTTCATTTTATTGTTTGAAAGCAAGGTATTTTGCTTATTTCAGATATTGAAAGCATGGTACTTTTATTGTAATCTGAGAAAAATGTTTAGGTTTTAAAAGAATAATTTACACAATCATGAAAATTATTTTCTCATTAACTCATATCAATCAAGCAATCAAATAAATAAATAAATAAATACAAAAAAAATCACCATTGAAATTGTCCAATTAAAAAGAAAATCCCTAAACTGATTATTATATTTAATGAATTTATTAATAATGTTTATTTAATTCATATATTTATTCTTGAACTGGTAATTGTGTCTCTGTCCTTGTTAAAGCATAATTGCAACAAAAAAAGCCAGAAATCATTATTAGCTGATCTTTCCTAAGCAATAGCTCTCAAAAGTCTCTTAAAATGCAATTTGGCTATTATGTGTCTTGCTGTACCAAGTGTGAATCAAGTAATATTCTGCACACTTTCCATTCCATTTCCAAAAGAAAAATAAATTAATAAACAAATACAACATCACGGACACTTAATAAGAGCAAAATTAGTGATGCTTCTTTTATGTTTGATGATCAAATGAATCTGTATATTGCACACTGGAGTATTTCCACTATTCTGTGCTAGTGAACAAAACAGTTGATGTTGGAATGTTCTCCAACCCTTCAAACAAGTGGCTCCTAAGAGCCCACACACCCACAGCTGCCGGTCAGACCCACGTGAACACGCTCCTGCACATGTGAGTGTGCACGCCGGGCTGGGCTGTAGCAGAAAGGCTCATTGACTCTGAAAGGGGACCTGCTTCCTGAGAGGAAAGAGATTCCCACAGGAATACCAGATACTGCCGCAAAGAGGAGGTACAGGGAAACGAGAGCCAGAGAGATGAGCTTCTGCTCTGTTCCTCCCTTGAAATCTCATCTCAGCCCACAGGAAAGGAAAATCACAAATGTGTTCTCTAATATCTTGTGTCTAGATAGAGTGGGCCCCAAAACGTATTCAGACACGTACCAGACTATATCAAACCAAGCTGGCAATCTCAATGAGAATATTTATCATCAAATTCTTCTAGGGCTTAATAATATTCACATTGATTTTAATACAGTATCTTTATCTGTACGTTAAAGCCTCACTATTAACTTTTATCCATCTTACGGCTGAAGCATAAAACTGCTCATATTTCCAAATAACGACACCAAAACTCTCCCAATAATGAAAGAAGGAAGAAAGCGAAAGAATCTGAAAATGATGTTTTATGAGCAGGTATAGCTGGTATTCTGTTGTTGTTTTGACTTATTGAAATCAGTTTGTTACAAAAGTTTGGGAACCCTGACATTAAACAGAAAGATTCCTATTCATATCAGATAATGGTGCAAACTATACGATTTCAAGGCTAATTATTGGCAAATACACTAACTTAGTTACTGGTTTAGAGAAATTATTACCAAAATAAACATTATTTTGTAACCTAGTCAGTCTACTACAAATGTGAAGCTATGCAAACTATGTTGATTCATGTTTTATTACGTGTACTGTCACTTTCCCTTTATGCTTTCAAACACTCCTCAGTTCAAGGGTTAAATTAATTCCGCTGCATAAAATAGTAATTAGCCTTTTCTTTATTTACAAATATGACGTAAACATGCACGGTTGAATTATTAAGTACAATATGCAGTTTGTAGGCAAAAACAGCTTAGGTCATTACTTCAATTCTTTGAATTTACTTAGTTTAGCTTTAACAACTGTTTCATTTCTATATTTCTCCTCAGAAGTTGTCATCTGTGACATGAGATTTTTGATTCTTAAATGAGCTCTCTATTACGTCACCTGAGCTACAAAACAGAAAGCGCTTCTCATGATTACATGGGAATGCTGACATTTGCTCCAGGTACGCTCTTTAACAAACCCTGATGCTGAGGATGCTGGAAAATGCTCTCATTCTGAGTGAACAAAGCGGTGTTCTCCACAAAGTGCTGGGCTTTCCGCCCATGTTTTTGATCCTCTTGGATTTAAGGCATTCTGACAACATGGAACATTTGTGAGATTACTGTAGGGAGCGATTCTGTTCCTGCTGGCGGAAGGATGCAAGGTCAGCTGGTTCTCCTTCAAGTCAGGCATCATTACAGACGTCCTGCGGAGGCAGAAGGGCTCTCTAGAACGACAGAGAGCTCACAAACGCCATCTCACTTAGAGAGCAATGTGATGTCAAATAAATGTACTGGATTAAATAAATGTTCACTTTTAATCGCATCTTTACCAAAGGCCAAGCATTACTTCATTCAGGTGTCCTCTAAAAGGCTTTAAAGTGTACACTGAAATGCCATCAGAGCAGAAATGACCTTTTAAGGCTTTCTAGGTCTTTCTTGTTGGTCTGGCAAATAAACCTCATTCTTTGCTGTCTAGTGACCTGTTTGAAAAATCTGCCAGACATCTGGAATCGGTCACTATACATGTCAGCTTGGCTAAGTCATATCTTGATGATGGTCATTTAAGGGCATTTGGGTCATGCATACCTGTCACAGCTGATAAATGAAGATACGAAGACCTAATTGTATCATTTTAGGTCAGTTACTCACAATGCCTTCTCATCAAATTTCAGTTTGCCATAGTTGGTGCACAAGAATGAGTTAGGACGTCTTTTTAACATAACTAATAAAACATTTTGCTGGGGAAAGTTGCTGTTAATGAGCATAAAGACAAAAGAGGCTGCATTCAAAATAAAAATGGTGCTATATAGCACTAAAAGTGGTTCTTTGGCTAGTAATCATAGGGGAACCACTTTTGCTGCTGTATAGCTTCGGTGGTTCTTCAGTGGTTCTTCAGTGGTTCTTCGCCAGTTCTTTGGGACCGCTACCATATACAGAACCTGTTAAGCTCCTGTATGTTCTTCATTGGTTCTTCAGTGGTTCTTCAGTGATTCTTCAGTGGTTCTTCACCAGTTATTTGGGACCGCTACCATATACAGAACCTGTTAAGCTCCTGTATGTTCTTCAGTGGTTCTTCAGTGGTTCTTCAGCGGTTCTTCAGTGATTCTTCAGTGATTCTTCACCAGTTCTTTGGGACCACTACCATACAGAACCTGTTAAGCTCCTGTATGTTCTTCAGTGATTCTTCAGTGGTTCTTCAGCGGTTCTTCAGTGATTCTTCAGTGATTCTTCGCCAGTTCTTTGGGACCGCTACCATATACAGAACCTGTTGAGCTCCTGTATGGTTCTTCAGTGGTTCTTTGGGGTGATTAAGGTGTTATATAGCACCACTGCCATAAAAAGAACCTGCTTAGCTCCTTGAAAGGTTCTTTATGACAAAAGAACCACTGTTGGTGCTGTTTAGCACCATTTTGTTGAAGAAATACAATGTTATATGGCACCTCTTATGATTCTACATAGGACCATTTGACAAAGGTTCTGTATAGCACCGTTTGAAGATATGCTGCTATATAGCAACACAAGTGGTTCCCCTATGATTACGAGCCAAGAACTGATTTTAGTGCTATATAGCAAAAAAATATTACAGTGATTTTTCAGTGGCAGAGTCATAAAATCACTGTAATCCACATATTTATTTTTTACACACTTCTGTTTAAATTGATACACTTCTGTTTTATACACTTCTGTTCTGTATCACGATGCATTTTTTTCAGGATTCTTTTTTTTAAATATATATATAATAAATGTCTTTACTGTCACGTTTTTCCAATTCAATGCATATTTTGTGAAGTAGCTACATTTGCTTTGCAATTCAATTTTTCCAATTCAATGCATACCTTGAAAATTGTAATGTGTAATTGTATTTAATATTAATTATTTAAATATTGTTATTATTATTTTTTAAGTATTAAAAGCAGTTCCTTGCTTAAAAAAAATATAGATATCAGACTGACTTTTCGTGGCTTTCGTGTCTGAACCGTCTATTTTATAGTAAGCTTACGTGTTTTGTTCTTGTGCGGTGTTCAGGAAGAAGAAATGTAGAGGAAATATTCTGGGTTGATGTTGTCAAACATGGCAAATCCTTCAAAGTATTTATAATAATCCATTTCTTAACCTCTTTGCAAAATCCGTCTACTCTACCGTGCTCTACCCTGACGCACTAATTGGCTCACATTTGGCCCCTGAACACACAAGTCCCTGTGAACAATGAGTACAGACATTTTTTTCATACTTTTCTCATCTTCTCTGCCCAGGCACTGGCCTCTCGGACCTTAAAGGGCCCTTCTCAGAGCTGTAAATGAGCTGTCAATCACAGGCCAGATCCTTTCAGTGATTGGAGCACAAGGCTGATCGGTGTGGAATGATGGGAGAGTGGTGATATATTAGACAAACTCGGCCAAAATAAAGGGACAGAGGTTTCTTTATGCTGAGGGAACAGCGTAGGAGACTGTCCATGCGCCACGTACACGAGCCCAAAGTTTAAGCCGCTCTGAGAGTTTCATTTCAAGCAGGAAGGTAAAGCTGAAATAAATGTCCTTTTATGGTATTGAATACAATCCTTCCTGTTACATAAGAGTGTGAAGAACGGATATAGACAGAAGAATAGGTCCCTTCATATCTCTTGTCTCCGAGCGGAATGGACCGATGTGAAAATTAATTCCTGGGGCCTGATGGCAATGGTGGACACATGATAAAGATTAGTTGATGTGTCGATGTGCCGGTCCCTCTCACGCATGTTTGCTTTAGTAATTAGGAGGAGGAAACGAGCCAAAGACTTCTGAGACCCTTCCAAAATGTGTGCGCACAGCACACACATTATCACACTTTTCAACACAATTTCTGGGTATGTTCTTAGCTTTCATCCTTTGAAGATGATCTTGGATGTGGCAGTGGTGCTGTATAATAGCCGCTTTGTGTAAAGTATGTGCAGCGTTATGTAAAAGAAACCAGAAGCAGAGTTAAGATGAAATACAGGACAAAATAATAGCAATTACATAACTGCATTAATTATAATTAGATATAAGCCATACTGATAATCTAATCACATGCCAAAATACGGTAGTACTAGGGTTCGTTTTAGTATAAAGTGGCAGGATTGAAAACTATGTACACAAATGTCACATATGAATAAGAATAGCTTAAAAGTGCTGGATATTTATATCCATATGAAAACTATTTGTTTTTATTTCTATATTCTGCTATAAATCTTATATTTGATGTATTGGACAGTCACACCATTCACATTTTTGGGGTCAGTCTTTTTTTTGAAAAATTAACACTTATTTCATAAGGATGCATTAAATTGATTAAAAAAAGAGAGTAAAGACATTTATAATATTACAAAATATTTATATTTCAAATAAATGCTGTTCTTTTGAACTCATAAAAAAATCATATCACATTTTAAAGTCTCTTATGCTCATAAGACAGCATACCAAAAATACAAAGACAGTAATATTATGAAATATCATTACAATTGAAAGTAACTTTTTTATTTTCAATTATCAATTCAATTATATTAATTGTATTTATTCCTGTGATCAAAGCTGACGTTTCAGCATCATTACTTTCAGTATTATCTTTCAGAAATCATTCTTATATGCTGATTTGTGGCTTAAGAAATATTTATCAATGTTAAAACAGCTGTTCTGCTTAATTTTGGTGGAAATGAAACTATGAACAGCGAGTTCAAAAGAACAGCATTTATTTAAAATGGAAATCTTTTGTAACATTATACATGTCCTTACTGTCACTTTAGACCAATTTAATGCATCCTTGCTGAATACAAATATACATTTCTAAAACAATTTTTTGTATTTTTCCAAGCATTATCTGTTCACTCACACACTAGTTTATGCTGTGAATCCATTGATTTTAATGTGGATGTTGCACTGCAAGGCAGTAGAAAACAAATATTTTATTATAAGTGATGCTCAGTTAGAATTCATATATTTGCTGCAGCAATCTCTGACATGAGCATCCAGTGACCAAAGAGAAGGTCAAGTTTCATGAATCCAATTAACTGTATTTCATCTGTATTGCAGACCGACCCAGCTCTCTCCACAGCCCTAATACACAGATCTTGTGCATTCCTACATCAAACGCCCGTCTGAGCTGTCTCCCTAAAGCTCTATGTGTTTGCATGCTGCGAGTTTTCCTTGTTAGTGTAACTGTTAACAGGAGACTAGAATTGAGCCAGGACTGGACATAATCTGACATGAGTGTGTGTGTGTGTGTGTGTGTGTGTGTGTGTGTGTGTGTGTGTGTGTGTGTGTGTGTGTGTGTGTGTGTGTGTGTGTGTGTGTGTGTGTGTGTGTGTGTGAGTGTGAGTGTGAGTGTGAGTGTGTGTGTGTGTGTGTGCGCGTGAGTGTGCGTGTGCTCTCAGCTCTGCATGAATAGGTGAAAGTTTGTCCGTGTGAACTCCTGGTGAATGGTGTCTATGAGCGAGTCCGAGTCTGCGGTTCTCTCTGCTGTACTGGTTGCTTGAGAGAGGGCGCTGTGCTCTGGTGTGTAAGTAAATGAGTATGAACTTCTGTAGATCAGCCCGTCCAATCGGATCAGAGATAAAGGCACTGTGATTGGTTGTCTCATCCATCGCCACTCGCCACTCAATATGGATACGTCAGGAACGACACACAGCAGAGACCTGGAGGACCTGAGATAAATGAAGTATTAGATCTGTTGTGTCTTAGAAAGTCTTTATTTGCTGGTCAACAGTTTAAGGTCTTGAAAAGGACTTAAATCAGAAAATAAACTCTTTTTATTGAAAAAGTCATGGCGTTAAATGTTGCATGCATTGCAAAAAATGTAATATCTTCCTCTGTATTTTTGCTTTCCAATATAAATATCTGAACATCCTTAAATCAAGCTGCATTTGTAAATGAGATGTAAATGTAACAAAATTAAAAGTTAATGCTTAAAACTAGAAAAAAGTCTGTCAGTGGGGAATGAAAACTTGTTTACTTGAGTGACAAAAGTGACGTGACATACGACCAAATATGGTGACCCATACTCGGAATTTAACCCATCTAAAGTGCACACACACACCGTGAACACACACACACACACACCGTGAACACACACCCGGAGCAGAGGGCAGCCATTTATGCTGCGGCACCGGGGAGCAGTTGGGGGTCCGGTGCCTTGCTCAAGGGTCTCAACTCAGTCGTGGTATTGAGGGTGAAGAGAGTGCTGGCCATTCACTCCCCCCACCTACATTCCCCGCTGTTACCGAGACTTGAACTCACAACCTTTCGATTACGAGTCCAACTCTCTAACGATTAGGCCACATCTTCCCCTTTCGAGGACACGCCAGTCTCTTATTTAAATAAAAAACATACTCTATCATAACACAAGACTTCTTGTGTCATTAAGCTTCTCAAACATGTGTTATGATATAAGAATCTTTAGATGTTTACACTAAAAAAACAAGACCGTAATATTGATGAAAAACGTAACTTTTTTTGAGTGTGCTAATACAACTCATTCTGTTCTCCATGCATTAAACGGATAGCCATTTTGTGGTATATATCTTTAATTTATTACTTATATTTTCTTTTCTTGGTCTTAAGTCACCTTCACAAAACCCTTTTTTGTTTTTACAAATTAATATTGAGTAAATGGCTGCAGTGACTGTTGTGTTGTAATTCAGTGCAATTGGCAAACTTTGACTGAAGTATTAATCCGATAAATGTTTTAAGTCCTGTAACGTAAGATGACGGAAGTTACACCTCAATAATTTGCAGTCATTTCAGTTGCAGATCACTGCTGACCTTCTGACCTCTGACACTTCACTACAGCTCTAAGAACCTCCCTAAAAGGACCTGAGAGAGACCATCGTTCCATTCTTGCCTGCTAAGACAGGAATGTCGCACCAAGGCATCCCTGGAGCCTTGGCAAGATGGTCACAACGGACTAAAACGATTGCACAGGGAAATGTTTAATAAGAGCATGAAATTGTTTTTGTGTCTTGCAATGAACTTGCAGACATCTAGAACCTCACTGCAATTTATAAAATAGTTCATGATTAGATAAGCCATGTTCAGAGTCACTTACAAATATCTGCATAAAAACCTGTAACTTTAATATGTCAACAAAATGAATTTTGAACCTGGCTTTATCCGATGATTTCTGATTTGTTATTGATTTCTAAAAGCAATAAACCAGTGTGGCCTACACTAATTTGACCATGTTTTATGGTGATTTAGGCAATTAGACACTGCTTAATTGTGATAAACTCACTGCTAGCTGACTGCTTTGGTAACTATCTGCCAATCAGCACAACAAAAAAAGAATCATTGTATCATTTGCAGGGATCTTGTGTTGTTCTGATATCTCAAAACCGGTAAATGTACTTCCTCACAGATTTATTCAGTATGAACGGTCATTATTTGTGCTTTTACGTGTGATAGTATAAATGATCGGTGGTTTGCAACGGAAGATCTTGTGTTACACAGAACCTCCTGTGGTTTATAAGAAGAGGAAGTCATAAACGGAGGAGGGCAGTCTTTAAACCGCACATTCACAAAGCGTGTCATATTCTAACTCAAACAGCGTGAGTTTCCTGTTTAAGGTGTTTGAACTGTTGAGGAATAACAAATAAACCTAGCAATGCTGCCAGCTAAATTGTGACAGTAGCTTATGTGTTTACAACATAGTGCAGGTTTATTGATATTAATATGTATTAATAATATATTTAAAACATTAACGGTATAGCCTGACAAATAATATATAACAATTATTTTAGCTCTGCATATATTTGGTTTACATAATGCTACGTAAACATTGCATTGCTGTTTACTACTATATTTTTAATTGAATCACATGTGAATTTTTGAGATCATTGTTGTTGTTGTTTTTTTACTATAGTTTTTGATTGTATTTAGTGTAACGATCTAGATGGTGGCTTGACTGTCGCTTAATTTTAGCTTGCCAAACTACAAGCTGCTAATGATTTAAGTATCTGCCTTAACACTGCACCAAAATATGATAAATGCTTACCTGAACATTGTCTCAGCCTCCATGTTACCAAACCAGACCTTTAAGTGTGGACCGAAGTTTTCTCCGTGAAGCTCCAACATGGCCACATGTCCTCCTCCGTTCAACTAAATCACACAGGACACTTGTTAGTGTTGTTTAGGAAAGTAGTTTTATTTAACATCCAGCTAATAGAGATTCATATTAAATGTAGCTCCAGTTGGAGTGATGTAATGAATCTGACTGGATTTCTGACCTCGAGTCCGTTGATGACAGGTACAGGGCTGATGGTGGTCAGGTGACTGGTCAGACTCTCACTGAAGGTGTATTCAACCACCTCCGTTCCAATGATGGTCCAACAGGAGCCGTCATTCAGTAACACCTTGTTACTTTCTTTAGGACACGGAGAGGCCTGTAAGTTTGGAATGACATGGGGGTGAGTAATAGTGACCGTTTTCGTTTCGGGTTGAACTGTTGTTCGTATTTAACTGTCACCGGCTGGGTTCACCTGGAACTGTATGATCTTTTCATTAGACAGGCACAGGTACGTGTGGCTACTGTCTCTGAACTGGAAAGCACATTTATGAAGCTGAGACACAGGCTCGTCCACGTCTAGACATGCATGCTGCTTATTCACTTTACGTATTACCTGCAAGGAAAGAAACAGAATCAGGTAACTATTCACACAGCTGACCATTGTGTTCTTTTTTACATTTAACATCCCCTTAAAGGAACAGTTTACCCTTTTTCACTGAAGGAAGCGTTAAGATTAGGGACTCATATTTTGGCCAGAAGAAATGGTTTGACATTAAACATATTTAAATTGTTCATTTGTTTCTTTAAACATGCAATTTTTGGCTTCACAAGACATTAATTGGTGGACTGGAGTCATGTGGATGATTGTGATGTTTTTATCAGCTGTTTGGACTCTCATTCTGACGGCACCCATTCACTGCAGAGGATGCATTGGTGTGCAAGTGATGGAATGCTACATTTCTCCAAACCTGTTCTGATGAAGAAACAAATGAATCTTGGATGGCCTGGGAGGAAGTACATTTTCAGATCATTTTCATTTTGGGGTGAACGATTCCTTTAATAAAGAGAAACAGTGAGCATCCACATTTTAATTTATATGAATTGTCTTCATAAGAGATTTAAATATTTTTTTTTTGTATAGTATTGTTTGCAACCCCCCCCCCCCATTTTTAAGATTGTAATTGTAGAAAATTATCTTCATTTTTGTTCCCAGATTTCTGAAATCTGATACCGACCAGACTTAAAATAGCCTTTAATAAAGGAGGAAAAGGCTTCATCACCCGTCTATCATGCGGCACCTGGTAGCACCTGTGTGCTGCACAATATACTTGACTGTTCACTCCTCAAACACTAGAAATCTTGCTGCATGGGGCTTCAAATACACGCTTGCAGACCAAAACAAACCAGTCAGCAAATTCAAGAACTAAACCAACACTGTGAAGGTCTATTCTGTTTGCTAGTCTAAATGTGGTATTTAAACATCGTCCTTGGCATTTTAATCAAGTGCTTTATCAGCAAATTGTGGCTGGTTGGTAGCGGCCAGGCTTCCAAAAACACAGGGATGGAAACATGAGCAGAATTAACTTCAGAGACATGGATGAAAAATATGTTTCAACTTGCCAAAAACACAGGGATGGAAACATGAGCAGAATTAACTTCAGAGACATGGATGAAAAATATGTTTCAACTTGCAGATTGAATTCAGAAAGGTTTAAAAAATAAAATGCATACAGTTCTGTATGGTATTGCTAGTAAAACAAAAATGACACATTTTACCTAAATTTCAGCTGGGATATATTTTAAATAGATGTTTTGGCTAATTAAGAATCATGTAATGAAACAAAACCCGTTTTATATTTGCATGCCGTACCATTGGTGGCAGCGCCACTCCTGAGTCAGTGCATACCAGCTGAACCACACAGCCGTAACAGATGTAGCTGTCACACATGGTGTATTTACCATGAGCGGCTTGCATCTCCTCCACTGTGAAGAAACAGAGTGAGTATTAGGCTATAGCACTGAAGGGGATGAGAAAGAAAAATAGACCTGACTCAGATTCGGCCTTGAGTGTCGTATTGGGGTTAAACCCATTCATGCTCAGCTGTTCACCACATGTTGCTGGCATTTACAACTGGACCTTTTAAAAAGGTCTTTCTTTTGGTGAAATTTCTGGTTTTACTCTCAAATGCAGCGAGGCGCTAAAGGTGTTTGTTAAGTTTATTTACACTGGACGTCCAGCATAGAGTATGGACCTATTTGGCCAGTTGTTTCTAAACTTGTTTGGGTTTCTTGTGTTTATTTAGCTACTGTGGTGAACAGTGAATTAGTCACTAGAACTGAGTGAGAGGCAACAGCATTTGCAAGGGTGAACCCAGGTTAATGGGAACACTTCCGCAAAAGGAGTTTCCCGTTTCATTACTATGACTTAGACGTTGTTAGTATAATAATACTGTTAGAATATGTTATGTTTACAGTATATGTACCGATTTAGTTTTTTTTTCTCTGCACATAAATTACTAAATTGCATGCAATTATTACTATTACTTTAATGTTGTTAAATATGTGAATGTTAGGAAACATTTTACCGGAAGTGAATGCATAAACTAACAATGGTCAATATTGTTTTACAGGAATTAACCATTGTTAATATAAGTTAATATAAATGTTCTTGTAAGTTGACATTACATTAACTAAAGTTAACAAGTATTTTTTATCTTAAAAATGTATTGGTAAATGCAGATTAATAAAAACTGCTGTAGAAGAACCGTTTATTGTTAATTTTCATTAACTAATGTAGTTAACTAATGTTAACAAATTAAATTTTTGTAAATTGTTACCAAATGTCAAAAAATGGTAACCCAGAATTTAGAAATAAAATATTGAAACCTGACTACCCAGGGTTCATTGCTAAATTATAGCTTTTGTCACATAAAAGAAAACATTTCCCCAGTTATGTGTATGAAGGATTCAGATAAAGAGGAATAAAGGCAGAATAACAGAAAAAGCATTAGCTCTCAAACCTAACGTGACAGTGAAGGCCGTCCATTGTCTCGCGCTGGCAACAAAAGCCCCGTCTTCCACCGCCAGGTAACGTGTACTGACCGTCTGCGACCGCAAGCGGTTAAACAACGACACTTTTGAGCCTGATGAAATACACACTGCACAAACAAACACATGCTTTTTTAGAAAGTTTCAACAGTTTCTTTTTTGTTACAAAAACTGAACCAATAGGCAAACAAAAGAAACACCATTCGTAAGTTAAACCCTCACTGATACCTAAACATTCAGACAAATGACGGGTTTACTGAGACTAATGCCAGTCTGTTCTTTTCCTTAATCTTTGTCTCATTGTCCGTCTCTCCCACAGAACGGTGAGGAATTCAACGTCACTTCACAGCTGCTCTCAGATGTCAAGCGTCTCTTTCTTCCCCTTAGAAGCTCTCTGTGGATCCAGCAGTCAATGTCAACAGAAGATGCCCTCTTAGTGTGTGCTTTAGGATCAGAAGGTTAGAGGTCACATGTCTGACTCCTGTGGCAATGGCTGCTGGGTGACACCAGTTAGAGGCTTGACCCCACTTCTCATACACAAAGACATGCAAACTTACAGGAGTTCGGTTTCGACACCGGTCGACCCTTTTTACGTAACAGCACTTAGTCAGAGTCGACGTCATGTGCAAATGAAGGATAGCTGAGCAGTCAATTCAATGGCTTGTTGACCAAAAAACGTATATTTGGACAAAAACATGGGATGTAAAAATGACCTATAAACCTTAATACTGCACAATATACTGAACTGACTGTCCTTCTATTACTCACAGCAAGTATGGACATTCAGACTCACGGTCAGCGTTTTTCATGGACTGTCTCTTCTGTGATGGTTTGGAGATGACTTTAATGAGTCTGCTGTTAAATGTGCCGATTTCTTGCCCTCCGCTGTGAAACAGGTGTAGCAGCAGACGAAAGTGCTTTCGTTTGTCCGTATCTGAGATATACAAGGTTTTTGCACAGGCAAACATCTGAAAAACATAAATGAGTCAATTGTTAACATTCACAAAAGTTTGCAAGTTTGAGGTTGGTATGATTTTTTGTTGTTAAAAAAAGTTTCTTCTGCTCACCAAGGCTGCATTTATTTGATCAAAATTACAGTAAAAATAGTGAAATATGTTTACTATTTAAATTAATCATTCTAATTTGAATATATTGTAAACAGTAATTTATTTCTGTGATCAAAGCAGAATTTTCAGCATCATTACTCCAGTCTTCAGTGTCACGTGATCTTCAGAAATCATAATACTATGCTGATTTGCTGCTCAAGAGACATCTCTGATTTGTATTAATATTGTACACAGTTGTGCTGCTTAATATTTATTATGCTACATTTATTTAGGATTCTTTGATTAAAAAGTTTTAAAAGAAAATTTATTTGAAATAGATATCTGTTATTTCATTATAAATGCCTTTTGGCCAAATGAATGCATCCATGCTGATTAATTTCTTACTTTTAAATGGTAGTGTAATTGTTAATGTATCTAAAGCATGTGAGTTTATTTTTGAGATCTTTGATTGCAGACTTTGGTATCTTGGTAAATCTGAGCACAGTTGGATAAATCTTTGACCTCTCATCTGAAGAGGATCACACGTTTTATTCCCCCCCATGCATCACAACATAATTCTGACAAGTGAATAACCTTATCAAAAGTTTGCTCTCCATTAATCTTGTTGTTTTGGTGGTGTATGTGAGTATTATCGTCTGGGGTCAGGAAGTTTAAAGATCATTCATCTTCATGTACATCCATCTGCCCTCCTTACACAAACCTGGTTGTAATCCAGGTACAATAAACATTTGACCCCATCCCAGCAGTCATGTTCTCTCATAACCCTGACAGACTCTCTTCTTTTTGATCGCTGTCTCACCCTGCTGTCTGTCTGCTCCTCAAAGCTCAGCTTGAAACTGTCTGTCCGTGGATCAGCGGAGCTGTCCAGACCCATGTACCCGAAAAGCCGACAGCTGGCCTCTCCTAGACCTGATGCTGTGTGAATACATATGGACACGTTACAGGGAATCACAAGGGCAAGAATGAAGATGTTCTCTCACGGCTCACTGACCTTTCAGCTGCTCCTGTCTGAGTTTCCATCCGTGTCCAGTGAGATACACACAAGGAGGCGGACAGAAAAACCTATGTGAATGCACAAAACAATTATTATTGGAATGAGACATGACGAAAGAGGGTGTTTTACTTACTTTTTAAAATAATGATAAAAGATGGTTTTGGAGGGAAATATTTTTTTAGTGTTTTATACAATACAGATTGTTTCAAAGTAGCTTTACATGAATAAACAGGAACATAACAGTATCACTGTTCTAAAATGATTCAGTTATGAAACATTCAACTGTAAAGCAGCTCTACAGAAAACAATAGCATTATTCAGCTCAGTTTAGTTTAATACGCAGATATACAGAAGGCAAGTTCATTAGTCAGTTCAGTGATTATTTATTTCAGGGTTACAATGTTAATGTCATTACTCAGCTGAAATCAGTTTTATGTAAAAAAATTATTTAATAAATGTTTTGGAACATGGTAGCTGGTTTCTATATTCGTTATCTGGTTCAAGCTTTAACCAGTTGGTGGACACATGGTTTAATTTGTTATCCATCTATATCAAGTTGTATAGAGCTGGTAGACCAGCAACAAACCAGCTTCAATGTTTCAAAAACCATTTTAAGCTGGAATTATGTTTTTTTTTTCTTCCTCCAGCAAGGGTTTGGTTTAGTCATCAGTTAGCTTTACGTATGTGTGTATATCATTGTATATTTCACTGATGATAAATGTGAATGCACAGATGAAAATGGTTTTTACCTCTTCTCACTCCCGTAAGACTTCTGAGCCACTTTGGCGTGCAAGATGATCACTGATTGGTCAGGTCTGAATTGAAGGTATTGCCTCACTGAATCTCTGTTTACTTTTGACAACGAGGAGAAATGTTGATCCTCCCTAGTGATGCACAAAAATATTGATTTAAACTTAGTGTTACAACATGGTAAAACGGTGGTAAATCCAAATGTATCCTCTCCAAAATCATGCAATTTACTCTTTGAAGTGAACTGTCTGTTCATTTCTCAGAGATCCAATCATGGAAAAGGTCCTTACTGGTTTCAACATAAATATAGTTATTTCAGAAAGTATTGGGGCAGTGGGACATTAACAGATTTTTTTGGCTTTACTTTATGTCTGTGGTAGACCTTCTGTGCTTTCTGACATACAGCAATAAGCAGCGTTAATGATTCAGTAATAGATACCGTAATAGAATAATAAATATTCTGAAACAAATACAAGACATTGTATGTGGTTTGAATGAGACTGCAGCAGAGGACAGGAACTTTCCAATTATTTTGGAAACAAAACAAAAACACTACATGATACATTTAGGGCAACATATTTCAATATAAATCCTTTTTATTCTAATTTCCTTTTTAAATCCTTTTAGGATAAATGCCAATGGCACGGAAAGGGAACCTTGTAATTGTTCAAATAAGAAAACTTCTCCCTTTGTGTTCCACGGAAGAATGAAAATCTCATGGGTTTGCAATGACATAAAACTGACAGCATTTTCATTTTTTTGGTCAAGCAACTCTGCATTCATCTAAGAATCCTGGGAGAGAAAAAATCACAGTTTCCACAAAAGTAATAAGCAGCACAACTGTTTTCAACACTGATGATAATAATAATCAATGTTTCTTGAGCAGCAAGTCAGCAGATTAGAATTATTTCTGAAGGATCATGTGACACCGAAGACTGGAGTAATGATTTTAAATCAAGTAATCGCATGCGTAAGCATGAAACACTTCATTCAAAAGCTTGATAAACTTCATATGATCTGTTTGCAGGGACTCATTTAAAGTCATTGTATTACTTACTCAATGTGAAACAGTTCTGGGAGTTTTAATGCCACTGATTAAGACCCCAAGGATATAAATGTGATATTTCCCAGCAGAGTGAAGTGTTTTAATTGAAACACACTTAATTCCCCAGGCTTGGGATGTTTCAGTCAGTCTGCCCAGATTTTGATTTGAGGTCTTCTCAGGAGGATACGGGGTCAAAGGTGCACTCATGTTATTTCCCACATGAAATTAGATCCCAGTGTTTGGCTTTTTTTATTATTGCACACAAAACTTTGTAATACATTGTAAGGTTAGTTAACATGAACTATGCAGTTTAACATGCTGTACTTTTTCTAAAATTATTTTGAGTGTTTTATTTCTAGTTGCAGTATCTAAAATACACTTTCCCTCTCACATAAACTGTACTCTGTAGTAAGTCTAAGTCATGATAGTTATTCGTTGACTACTCTAATACAGACCACATTTATATTTCACAGAGCCTATAAATGAAAACAAATGAAATTTCGACTGATAAAGTCAGTTCTGTGTTCACTAATGGCACTTCAAGATCTGGTGCATCAGTCGTGGACTGAAGCAGAACCGCAAGGAATTTCTGTAGGCTCACTGAAAGAAAGCGTTAATGTTCTCTCTCCTGCTGCAACCCCCAAAGAAACCCTGCCTGCTCTTCCCATCTCGGACGGGGGTGGGACCTACATTTAAACGTGCTCTGTAGATTTAATACCTGGCCAATGTCTTGACTGTTCACTCTATGCTTGAATAATAGCCTGGAGTGGTTACTCTCATAAAGAACCGTTAGACTCGTTTAATAGGCTTTCTGAACCACTGCCGCGTGATTTGTCGTATTTTTGGATACCGTTGCACTCTTCTACAGGAGAGACTGTGTCTGTGTCATTACCTGAGGTGAGTGAAGCACGCGTCTGTTGTGTAAAATAGCAGTTGTGAGACCGTTGAACGTAGTGAATGTGATAATGGCTTTGCTGAGGATATTCCTCAATAATAAAAAGATGTAATTTTCATTTAAATGCTGCATAATAAATAATATAGGCTGCATAAAATAATGTATTTATAATAGAATGATTTCTTTCGTCAAAATGTAATTGGTTCTTATCTATGCAGTTTTGAGTATGATGACACATTTTGGAATACATGTTGTCACGAAATTTAATAAATACATAGGCTACTTTATTTGATTAATATTTAATTCGTATGTGTAAACTATTTTAAAATGTTATGTGCCCCTTATTCAATGTTATGATTGCACCACGTGGTCTTTTTACCCGCGAAAAGTGTATTTATTTCAAATGGCATATTGATATATTATTTCTGCTGTCTGTATATCGTGCGCAGTGTGTGATTTTTCTGTATCCATGAAATATTATAGTGTGTGGTTTACTACCAAAGTGTAGTGTGGAAAAATGTCTCCCACAATGCAGTGCTCTTAAATTGGCCCTCTATTTTCAAGTAAGATTGAAGCTATGTCAGCTACCATTTTTATTTTTTTGCTCAATATTTGTTCAGAAAGCAAAATGTAATCTAGAAAAGTGTAATTTAATTGCTATTTGTTTACATTTTGGGATGATGACTGAATGTAATTTAATCATGGAACATCAATGCAGCATACACATTTTTAAAATGATTCTTGGTATAAGAGCAATTCTTATAAAAACTATATGTTATCCTTCTGAACGTTCTATTAAAGCATCTGTGACAGTACACAGTATATACTGTGCAGTAAGTAGTTAGTATTCCTTTCCAAACACGGCCAAAACCTGAACTAAACTAAATATAGATCCGCATGTAACAAACTGTCTGTGTCTCAAAACCTAGTGAGCCGAGTGCCAACCTAAACAGCACATTTGTGCATCATGCTTTCCACAGTGCTATCTAGATAGGCAGCTCACCAGGCTTTGGGACACAGCCACATGCTTTAGGTGCGCAGTGGTTGGCTGGAGGTGAAACCGCTAATAGTAGCGAAGCGTCACATCTGCTTTCAATCCCACTTTAACAAGAAGCTGCTGTTAGTTAATCTAGCTGTGTTCTGAAGCTGTCAGTCAATCGGCTGCCACAGAAACCACGCGTGTCACTTTCCTCCATGCGCCCTCCTCCTCTAATGCCTCACACTGGGTTTTTCTTTGGTCTGTCTGTGCCCCATGTCAAGCTGAGAGAGATGTTTACACTGCAGGGCTTAACCCCATGGAGATCCCTTTGGGCGAAAGCTTGGATCCGGGAAGCTTAAACTCTAATAAAGATATAAACAGCACACTGGAAGAAATGTTCTGTTGCTCTTCTTTTTTCTCTCTCACTCCTCTACGTTGGTCTGATGGGTGGATATGGTTTCTCTTGGTTTAGGTTCCTCAGAGAAGCTGTCATTTTTATTCTTCCACTTACAATTCATAATGACCATAATGACCATTCCCTTAATTTTTAAGTTCAGTGATTGATGAAACCCATGCTAATTTATCCCAAAGCCAAAAAATAAATAATAAATAAAATAAAAAAATCTAATTTATTAAAACAATATTGAGCTTATTTTGTACCACTTTATGAGCCCTTTGCTAATTAATACTACTTAAACTGTAAAGGTAGTTTTTGTTGTACTGCCTTTAAATTCGGCTGATATATGATTTATGCTGAGAATAAGATTTTAATTTTAATGCTTTACACTAATGAGAATTTAATTTTAATACATTTCTACAAATATTATGTAATATAAATGACAAATACATATTTTTGTATTTTACTTATTTTATTTTTAAACTGTCAGGCAAATGTTGGAATATTGCAAATCTTAAAATCTTACAGACTTTAATACAAAATATGATTTATTTTTAAGAGTCCCCATTATTGTTAATGTGGTTCTCTTTTATAAATTTGATAATTTGTTTATAAATTAAATACAAATATTATATAATTAAAATGACATAATATAATCTAATACATATTTTATTTATTTTATGATTAACTAAAATTGTCAGGAAAGTGATAGCACACTGCAAATCATAAAAGATCAGAAAATAGACTTTCTAATGCTAAATATAATTTATTTTTATGTAATTTATATCTTAAAATACTGCCCACCATTACATAGTTTTCTTTTATTTATTTTTCATTCAATATCAATATATACAAATACATAATGAAAATAATATAAATCAAAATTCAGGTAATTTTCAGTTGAACGAATTCTTACCACATGGTTATCTTTTGTTATTGTTTATTTATTTTTTCATCAATAAATCAAATATTGTGTAATAATTATTCATATTAATTCATATTATACATTTAATTTGTTTAGTTTGAAAAATTCCCACCATTAACATGATTCTCTTTTATTATTAATACATTTGGAATAACTAAAAACATTACATTTTGAATATTATATAATATAAATAAAAAATACATTGATGTCCTTTACTTAAAACACTGGCCATCATTGTTGTTACCATATTTATCACACTGACCTGTCTCTCTATCTCCTTTCCTTTGGTCCTGCATGACGTTCAGTGTACAACAGCCACTCTGAAATCTGTATAAACTCTTAGTGCCAGACACTCCACTGGTGTTCATATCGGTCTAACTTTATTCAGTCCTTTCAATAGTGTAACTGTCAGAGTCCTGTTATAAGAAGACTTCTCCATCTCCATTTCCAATAACTGTGTTATCAGCCTCATAGAAGTATTTGAAATCTATATGCGTGTTAGTTTTCAGAGATAGTCACCTGTACTCAGGTGCTGAATTCTCACGCCTCCCTCCACGTGGCAAGCAGTTGAACACGGAATGAGGCGTAAAGTCCAAATAGAAATGAATGTGGGTGACATTTAGTGCAGATGTTGATTATTTTGTGGGAGTAAAACGTGGACACCAAGCTTATCTGGCATTACAAGCAAACAGGAATCATGGTTGAAGAGGATAAGCGATTTTACACAAGTTGGTAGTGATGTGGTCACATGGAATTTGCATTATTTCCAGATGCAGGGCCTGAAATTGTGAAATATAGAGGGTGTGTGTTCATTAAATCAGCAAACCCATTTACAAGGGGCTGCATGTTCTTCAAAGCCTGTTGAATGGAAACAATTTATCAGTAAAATATCAGTACATGCGAATGGATTGGAATAACAGCACCTCTTTGTATGCCTGCTAGACGTGCTCCATAATATAGTGCAGTTAAATGTGACATTGGCTGCCATCCAAAAGCCAGTTATGATGCTATATTCTCTGTAAATATACCTCTTAAATTTTCTGAATCTGCTTATATGATGAGTGTGACCATACAGTGCTGAAATATTCAAAGCCGAGTTAAGGGCCTAGGCAGCTTGTACGCACACACTCAAAGCCTAATGAGCACATATAGCACAGAGGATTCATTGTATTAGCTCAAGGGACTGAAGTCGGCTGTTAACCTGGATGCCACTGAAACCGACAGTCATGTGCAGAGTCTTTATCAAGGCTGAGAGAAACCACAAAGGTCCTGGCTCCTGGTCACAGAGGTCCTGTTGCTCATGCTGAGAGAAGTAGAGTAGTATGTAGGGATGCATGTGTGATATCTTTACTCTGTTTCATTGTTCAATTTGAAAGAGGTTAATTCACCCTGAAATGAACATTCTGTGGTTATTTACTTACTCACATTATACTGTATTTTAAATCAGTTTGATTTTAATCTCCCATATTGAACAGAGGATTTTATACTATATTTCATGTCCTCTGAAGCCATACTATAGATCAAAATGATTTCATTTTCCCTTGTAAAATATATGTTGTAGAAGATTTGTGAAGAACGTGAGAGTATTCACATCAAATGAGTAATGTACTGGTGCAAAACTAAGAGTTTGGACGTTTTTTTAAACGTTTTTATTGTCTCTTATGCTCACCAATGCTACATTTACTTGGTCAAACTTACAGTAAAAACGGCAAAAATTGTGAAATATTATTACAATTTTAAATAAATGTTTTCTATTTTAATATATTTTTAAATTGTAATTTATACATGTGATTAAAGCCATGTCACACGGTCCTCCAGAAATCATTTCAATGATTAAAACCAGTGTTTCTGCTTAATATGTTTAAATAAACTCTGAATCGTTTGAATTTGAATTTTACTGTAAATGTATTTACTGTAATTTTTATTCAATTTAAAGGGATAGTTCACCCAAAAATGAAGATTCTGTCATCATTGACTCACCCTTGTGTAGTTCCAAACCTGTGTGAATGTCTTTGTTCTGCTGAACACAAAGGAAGATATTCTGAAGAATGTGGGAAACAGAGCCGTTCTGGGGCTCCAATGACTTCCATAGTATTTTATTTTTCCTAATATAGAAGTCAATGGTGCCCCAAAACAGCCTGGATACACACCTTCTTCAAAATATCTTCCTTTGTGTTCGACAGAAAACAAAATTCATACAGGTTTGGAACTAAATGATGACAGAGTTTCCATTTTGGGTGAACTATCCCTTTAATATG
Organism: Gymnocypris eckloni scoliostomus; assembly: GCA_027564155.1. Lineage (NCBI taxonomy): Eukaryota > Metazoa > Chordata > Actinopteri > Cypriniformes > Cyprinidae > Gymnocypris > Gymnocypris eckloni. Next base: position 22,048,848 of record CM050419.1, on the reverse strand, counting down.
TCACTGCTGAATAAAATATTCAATTTCTTTCAATAAAATCTTAATGACCCCAGACTTTTGGCCTGAAAAGGTATTTGAGAGCTATGGCAAAACTAAACAAGTATATTCATTGCATTAAGCTTTCATATGATTTCAGAGGTTGCAAATATATATTTATAATATAGTGCATGTTGTATAGACAACCGTTATGATACTTTATGTGGTGTTGATTGACATGAGGGTGGATAAATGATGACAGAATAAAATGTTTGGTTTAATTATTCCTGCATGAATATCAGCTTCAACTGCGATGTGTGTACAGCTGAAATGCGGTTTTTAATTGAATAGCGGATAGGAAAGTAATAATCTGTCAGGCAGTTTATCTGCTGAGTTCAAAGACAGTAACAATTCATGCCAAACCATGACACACTCCCCCGTTCTGTGGCCCACTGATAGTGATGACCCTTATCAGGCTTTTGGAGAAGCAAATCCCTTTTTGAAAGCCAAAGTGACTGACAGCTCACCGTTTACAACGCCAACGTCCTAGACGCTGTTATTTTCCAGCAATTACGTCACACGTTTAAAAAAAATAAAAATAACAAAACATTCATATTCTCATCATCCATATTGCCGCTATGTGTGCATACCCAGTACAACCCGTTGCACATCCCTCTCATCCCTCCTGTTTATACTAATATTTATTAAGTCCCATATACTGTTTTTTGCACATCCAATTTGTTTTGCACATCTTACTGTTTTACTGTTTTGCACTTTTCTTTATTCTATTGCACATTTTACTTCTTATTTCTTTTTTTTACCTATATATATATATATATACTCTTGTGTGGTGTTACTTTTATATAATTTAGTTTTGACTTTATTTTTTATTTTTTATATATATATTTTCTTTTTTTAATTCTTTGCACTGTCCACTGAGCGGACCTGATTTGAACTACATTTCACTTTTGATTATACCCTGTATAATTTATCATGTGACAAATAAAGAAACCTTGAACCTTGAACACAGCGTTTGAACTGCATGTGATCGGCCCAAAAGTCTATTAACTCTTCCATGTTAACGGCCTGTTTAGAACTGCTGCTGTGGACCATCTGTTTGGTGTCGCCGTTTTGTTTGCGCGCTCAGACTGGAATGTATGACTGCTTTTAAAGCACAGATTTCCCTTGACCTGCAATTTTTTTCTCCACCTACAGCCAGTGGGATTTTTGCCGTAAGATTGGGCCTTTGTCGACGAAACATGACACGTGCGTTGGTGTACGTTGGTGTGCTAATAGCCATAATGGCAGTGACGGAAGCAAGACCTAAATCAGGTTGGTTAAACCACCACCATAACACTTAAAAATCAGTCTTGGCAGTAAGACAAGTAGTGTGAGTCTGTCGATTATGGTAAGCATTTAGTGGTTGCACAGTTGTATTGTTATTGGCAAACCAGACAACCGTAATTAGTTTTTTGTCAACTAAATATATGTTTCTAATCTGCTTCAGGATTCAGATTTGACATGCAAAACTAAACCAAAATATATTAATATTAGCATGAACTGCATAGGCACAATATGCAAAGTTATTAAACGTGATGGGGCTGCAAAAAAAAAATTTTACTTTGTCTTTATAATTTGAATATTAGGTTTCCATGGATATTAAGCTTCTCCAAAGGACTATGCCAATAAAAAATTTTTTGAGAAAACACTTATTTGGTACCCAACAGGCATTTCATTTAACAGTTCTTAAAAGATCAATTTTAGTTTGAAAAGCAATATGCACTAGTGTCAACGGGGCCTAAATCAGTATTGTCATTGTGTGTTTTTCCTTTTTTTCCTTCCATTTTTTTACAGCTGAACTAAAGTGTAAATCTGGCCCGGTCGACCTTGTGTTTATCATCGACGGCTCTCGCAGCGTTCGTGCACATGAGTTTGAGACAATGCGCAAGTTCATGATCGACATCATCCATGAGATGGACATTGGCCTAGAAGCTACAAGAGTTGGAGTGGTCCAATACTCCAGTCAAGTCCAGAGCATGTTCTCCCTCAAAGCCTTCAGCAAGCCTGCTCAGATGGTCAAAGCCATCAACGAGATCATTCCATTGGCTCAGGGCACCATGACCGGCCTGGCCATCCGCTATGCCATGAACGTAGCCTTCTCTGCTGAAGAAGGTGCCCGTCCCAACGTCCCCCACGTAGCGGTTATCGTGACAGACGGTCGTCCTCAGGACCGCGTGGCTGAAGTGGCAGCTGCTGCGAGGGAGTCTGGGATTGAGATCTACGCCATTGGTGTCGCCAGGGCTGATATGACCTCACTGCGAGCTATGGCGTCTCCACCGTTTGAGGATCACGTGTTCCTGGTGGAGAGATTTGACCTCATTCACCAGTTCGGTCTTCAGTTCCAAGACAAGCTTTGTGGTAAAGTGTTCTTCCATTTGATATATGCTCCACATTAGAGAAAGGATCTAGTCATAAAAGTTGAACTTTTTAGGAATCTTTTTAAAAAGGTTTTAACCTCAAACCTCAACTCAAAGGTGTAATTTCTTCCTAGCAATAACAAAGGATGTACCCTAGCATGCAAATATTTTACGGTCTGTTAATATTGTTGATGATTTTGAAAAAGTCTCCTGTGCTCACCAAGGCTACATTTATTTGAGAAAAATAAAGTAAACTCAGTAATATTGAGAAATATTACTGTAGTGAAAAAAATTATTTCTATTTGAATATATTTTAAAATATAATTTATTTAAAAAATATGATGCAAAGCTGAATTTTCAGCATCATTACTCCAGTCTTCGGCATCACATGATCATCCAGAAATCATTCTAATATACTAATTTAGTGATTTTTTTTCATTTATTATCAACAATGTTGAAAACAGTTGTCTGTAATATTTTTTTTTCTAGGAATCTATGATGAATAGACAGTTCAAAAGAATAGCATATTAAAAATAATCTTTATAACTTTATAAATATCTTTACTGTCACTTTTGAATGATCAATTTAATGATGAATTTAATGCATTCTTGCTGAACAAAAGCAATCATTTCTGTACAAATAACTTTTTAACAGTCCTATGTACATTTTAAGATAATGTAATTAAAAATACAAATAAAAAAAAAGAATAAATAATCATAAAAACAAGTAAAATAAATCCTTAAAATGTCAATATTAAATATAGGTAATTAATCACAATCTTATTTATTTTGTATTTTTCAACAACAATTATAAGCCATTTTTGTACAAAACCAATGAACACTGGTTGAGATTGGTTTCACATGGTCCTTTGAGCTTTAAATCAGTCCCACCTTTCTTTTTTTCCTTGTTGAATATCCTGTTTCAAAAATCGTATACTTTATACATAACTCTTATGCTGACTAAACACCTGAATGCTGTTTCTTTTACATCCTGTGGACACAATGATTTAGCTTTCCTTGTTTTCTCAGCACTCATGTGTGCGTTGGATTTGCAGGGATGGACTTGTGTCTGGAGTCTGATCACGGCTGTGAGCACATCTGTGAGAGCTCGCCTGGTTCTTACCACTGTCTGTGTCTGCCTGGATACACACTCAACGAGGACGGCAAGACCTGCACACGTGTGTAGCCTTGCAAATGACACATCATCATAGAAGTATGACACAATTATCCTTCCAGCGGTGCTCAACTGGTGTGTGTTTGCTTTGCAGCCATTGATCTATGTGCTGAAGGAAGCATGATTGTGATCAGATCTGTATCGCTTCACCCGGGTCGTACGGTGACTGTAACACGGGATACACGCTCGACGATGACAAGAGAACCTGCACAAGTCAGTGACACACAAGTGATATCTGAAGTGTGAACTTCTAGTTTTTGTAGAATATCAGACAAAGTTTATGTTCTGAATAGCATACTACCATACTATTCATAATATTTTAGCAGTATCATTATATGTAGTGAATGTAATATGCAAATATTCTGTATGCATGGAATATCTAAACTGAGTTTGCTATTCTGTGCTATACACCTGTTCCGCTAGTGTACAGCACAGAATATTGTGCCTTAGCACATAGTATGCTTACTTGTACATTTAAACGCAAACTTAATGATCCTGTGAAATCAGTTAAGAAGCATTTTTCTCTCATGACATATTTTCCCATTGTATGTCATTGAAATACTATTACAGTATTTATTAATATTTTGATTTAGCTTTCATTTTATAATTTCAGGTTTCTTGAAAATTTTTGTCGAAATTTTTATACCTGGTTTCATAGCATTTACGTACCTGGGTGCACTTTTTAGCGATACACGAAATATGTACCAATAACTACATATTACTGCAGTTTCCAAAAGAAAAACACTAGAGGCAGTAAAACTCTGACCTTTTCACACAAATTTACAGAGTTTTTTTTGATAAAGTGTAATTTTCGCAACAATTACTTGAAGAATATCACGTTACGACTTCAAAACAATATTAAAAAGCTGGTAGATTTGAAACTGATGCTTTTGAACGTTAGCATCACATATATCCAGCTTCTTATATGGGTTTTCATAGACGGTATTGTTCGGTAGCTCACGGAGTACGGAGATGTACTTAAGAGGCGAGGAACTCCGGTTCGAATCCCATATAAGGGGAAAAAAACACAACAAAACAGCTTTAGTTTTAGATAACTATAAAAACACTGATTGAAGAAGGAAGTGCACTAAATGACTTCAAGATGAATAGACTAAAATATAGAAAGCTCCAGTCCTGATTTCATGGGGTCTTTAACACCTGATTTATTCACCTATACATCTTCTCTCTCCATTCTCTGCCTGTTCCAGTGATCGATTACTGCTCATTTGGGAATGATAGCTGCGAGCATCAGTGTGTGAGTGTCCTCAATGGCTTTAATTGTCGCTGTAACGAAGGATACTCACTCAACGATGACCTGAAAACCTGCACAAGTTAGTGAGAGCAATTCCCTGCAACTAACCATGCTTTTTAAAATATAAAACATGTATGCTGTGTAGTATTGCAACAGTATTCCATTCAGCTTATATCATATGAATACAGAGCAGGTGAAGTAAAACAAGCAGAAAGAATAAATGTTTGCATAGTAGCTGTTTGCTGCCAAATGCAAACATTGATAGTGATGAATTTTGCATGTGTTTTACCATCACCAAAATCTCATGCTTCTCTCTGCCTGTTCCAGTGATCGACTACTGTTCATTTGGGAATGATAGCTGTGAGCACGAGTGTGTGAGTGTGCTTCAGAGCTTTTATTGCCACTGCCATGAAGGATACACACTCAATGAGGATGAAACAACGTGCACAAGTTAGTGAGGCCCACGGATATGCAAATAATTCACAAATACCCACAACACTACAAGCCTATAATTACATGCCAGACACAGACATTCTCCTAACTAACATTTTTCAAACACATGGAACAGTTTTAACGCAACAACAAAGTGCGCAATGTCATTACAGCTTCCTCTTGGCTGCATTATGCTGCTATAAAACACACCTGTGCAACTTATCTATGCATTTCCTCCAGTGACCAGCTGGTTTATCTATTAAACCACTGAACAAAAACTGTTTGTTTTAATGTTTGAGCTTCTAGTTCTTTGCAGTTTTTATAGTAAATAGTAAAAACAGTCAAATAGTTGAGCGTTTTTGCTTTATAAGCAGTATGGGGAAGCTATACACATCGAGTAGCTGTTAGGTTTCAAGAACAAGCTACTCTGTTAAATGCTGCAAGCTACTTGCAAAAAAAATTAGCTGTTAAGGCTATTATTAGGCTAGTAGTTATCTGGCACACAAACTTACAGTATCTTAAAAAAACCTGAAATGTAGCATTTTTACCATGATGTACTGCTATTTGTTAGCACAATCTTTACTTATAATGCTTATGAAGCATTAAAGCACTGTCCGCTTCTCTTCATCTATGTCACTAGCAAAAAGTAGCTTTTTCAGTTAAAACTAATAGTAGTGGTTACCTAGAACAAAACTATTTGTAAGCAGTGCCTTAAAATTCTGCGATTTAGCATCTTTCCATACTGCTAGTGTTCCTGTGGCTCAGTGGTAGAGTATTGTGTTAGCAGCGCAAAGGTTGTGGGTTCAATTCCCAGGGAACACACATACTGTCAAAAAATGTATAACCTGAACGTGTTGTAAGTCGCTTTGGATAAAAGTGTCTGCTAAATGCATAAATGTAAATGTTAACACAAGTAGCGTGTTTTTTGTTGCTGTAGCTTAGCTGCAGTAAATTACTGTACAAGCTACTATTTGTTAGCTATGCTACAAGCTACTCACACAAGTAGCTAACCCAGCTATTAGTAGTAGTTATCTAGCACAAATCTGTGATTTAGCATTCTTCCTGCTACACTACTGTTTATTAGTAAAACTTGCTGCTGGAAAAATACACTGTTTTGAAGTTAGCTAAGCTACTGTCATGCTACTGATAATGTAGTTAAATTAATAGCGTTCCTTAATTAAGCTAATTATTCACTAGCACTGCTAAACAGACTCATGCATATAGTTTTAGCAGCTTAACTGTTCTGAAACAAGATAAACACAGCTTATAGTTTACTTTGATGTGGTTTGCTCTTCCTTCTTTGCCAAAGCTTTTCTCTCACTGTTCTCTGCCTGTTCCAGTGATCGACTACTGTTCATTTGGGAATGATAGCTGCGAGCACGAGTGTGTGAGTGTGCTCAATGGCTTTAACTGCCATTGTAATGATGGATACACACTCAACGCTGACATGAAGACCTGCACAAGTTAGTGAAGCCCATCGTCAGTTTGTACATTCACAGATTCAAAAGGATTTCCCTTAAAATCAAGTTTACTTCACATTTTTCTCAATCGTTTACCATCATTATTGGGTCCATCAATGCTAAATTGTTAAAAAGCTACTTTGAATATCAACAGATGTGGATCCTGTTGGGTTTAATGTTATCCTTCCTCTCGATGTTCTCTGTTCTCTCTCAAAGCGCTGAAAGCTCTGTAAGGGATTTCTGATGTTTGTCCACAGTTGGGAATTAGGCCACACAGCCTCTCTTAGAAAACCGCTTCCTCTTGTTTTTCCCTCTGAAACGGCTCATACATGTCTCGATAAGAGCATGTGATGGACAAAACAAGTTCTTAACCTTAAGCATGGAGAACAATTGAGAAACAATTGGAAAGAGACTTGATTTTAAAATATCTACATGCTGTTACAAAAGTTATATAAAAATGTATTGGAATATTTGAATTATGATCCATCTAATCCATTTTTAGTGATCGATTACTGCTCATTTGGGAATGATAGCTGCGAGCACCAGTGTGTGAGTGTCCTGAAAGGCTTTCACTGCGTTTGTAATGATGGATACACACTCAACGATGACAAGAAGACCTGCACAAGTTAGTGAAGGGAGAACATCCTTTTGTTTACGATTAATTTATACATTCCTAAAAATAAATTTCACTGCTATTTTCTCAATTGTTTACCATCAATATTTAGGGCCATCGATTGCTAAGCTGGTAGGAGAGTGTTTCCAGTTTTAACAGTGTGTGTTCAAGGCAATTTGGAAAGATTGTATTTAGAAGACACCAACATCACCACACGATAGTTATTTTGAGTGGAAAGTTTTGTTGTAGTGAGAAAACATATCAGCCACAATGGTGCATTTGTATCAATGTTAATCTTTCAGAACTACAATTCAACTATACACAACAAGCCCTACTGTCATATTAATGGTAGACAATTGGTAAAAATTGGGGAGAATTTGGAAGAAGCAAAGAAACTTTACTTTAAAACACCCAAAATAAATAAAACATTAGAAATTAATGAGATAGTATATTCAGTACAACATGTCATGTCCTTGAATTCTAATACATCTAATTCATATTTAGTGATCGATACTGCTCATTTGGGAATGATAGCTGCGAGCACCAGTGTGTGAGTGTCCTGAAAGGCTTTCACTGCGTTTGTAATGATGGATACACACTCAACGATGACAAGAAGACCTGCACAAGTTAGTGAAGGCTTACAATCAATTTATGCATTTACCTATATATAATTTCTCTGCTATTTTCTCAGTTGTTGGTATATATATATACTAAATAACTTTTCTAAATGGTGGAGTGTTTCCAGTCTTTAAGGGTTTCTGAATTTAACTCCAACAGACTTGGGGCACAGAAAGAGCTGTGGTTTTATTTTTACGATTGCCAAAGACAAGTCCTCTGCCATATTCATGAATAAGAACGGAGAAAATGTTTATCCTGTTTGGTCATGTTTTTTTAAATCCTTCTAATCCATTTTTAGTGATCGATTACTGCTCATTTGGGAATGATAGCTGCGAGCACCAGTGTGTGAGTGTCCTGAAAGGCTTTCACTGCGTTTGTAATGATGGATACACACTCAACGATGACAAGAAGACCTGTACAAGTTAGTGAAGGCCACATGATACAACTCTACATGCATATGCTCTCAGAGTATCCATAACCCCAATTTGATCCTTAAGTACAAAACCAAAGTATTTCTTACCTTATATTTTGTAGCAGCTGGTTTATCCGTAAACATTCTACGTCCTAAGCGTTTCACATCAAAATAAGGACAGTACCTTAAGGATGCTTGATTCTCCGTAAATTGAGACACAACTTGTGAGCAGTTTTCACTGTTTTCTGCTTTTCTAAAGTGTGTTTCCTGCTATTCTCTTCTGTTCCAGTGATCGATTACTGTTCATTTGGGAATGATAGCTGTGAGCACGAGTGTGTGAGTGTCCTGAAAGGCTTTCACTGCCGCTGTAATGATGGATACACACTCAACAATGACAAGAAGACCTGTACAAGTCAGTGAGAGTCACTGATCGACACCCATACTGTTCCAGATCCATTGCCCACAACGCTAACCATGCATGCTAATACTATGTTTGACTTGGCAACAGGCTCTTTAAAGTATTCATCTCTCAGAATGTTTGTCTTTTTTGCAATTTTCTTAAAATGGACAGTTACCTTATGCTCTTCTATAACCTAAGTTTAATGAGAACCTACATTTTGTTGGTTGATCTTGCATGTCTTGTATTCGGGTCAAAATTAGTGTTCATGGATGATTTTGTTGTCATTTCAGAAATTTAACCAGTTCAGAATAGTTAAGATGTCATATTTAATCTCTTTTTGGAGCAGTTATAGGATGTTTTGCACTGTTCATTCACTAAAACACTATTGCCTTTGTTTTTGTCTCTTAGTGATCGACTACTGTTCGTTTGGGAATCACAGTTGTGATCATCACTGTGTTCGTGTGCTCAATGGCTTCTACTGTCGCTGCAATGAGGGATACTCTCTTCAGGAGGACGGAAAGACCTGCCAGTGTATGTATGACGCTCCAGACAGCTTTTATATATTACAATACTGTCTCGTTTCCTGGTTGAAGATGCAAAGATAACTATTAGCAGGTTTTCACAATTGCAAAACATAGTAGTTTAAAAAGCAATGGTAGAAATATCTTATTGCATATTGATGTCTATATTTCATATGTAACTGCTTTTTCAAATTTCATTCAGACTTTCACATCATTTGAGATATGGTATGATTTATTGACCTTCCAACGTGATTATCTGATTAATCTAGCTCATAAATGTATTCAGGTCACTAACTGTACTCAAATTACTTAACACTGTACGGTTGAAACTCTTAAAACAGTTAAAATCAGCTGGCACGGAAATGAAGCGCCCCCTCTTAAAGCCTGATGGCCTTCCCAGACCTTGGCCTTGAACTGCTGGAAAGGCCCAAAATATCAAGTGTGTCGTTCATCATTTGTTAACTTTACCTAAAGGCTCTGGACATTTGTATTAAAGAGCCCAGTCATTCCCTTACCAAATTTCTGCTTTCTGCTACCAATGTAATGTATAGCAGACAGAGTTGGGCAGTGACTGATTACATGTAATCTGGATATTATATATGTATAGAGTCTAGTTTTGTGGACATTCACACAGACAGTCATTAGTCAGTGAACACTGGATTTACAAAAATCATTTCAGGTTTAAGAAGGGTTTCAACTTTGCATCAACCACTGATGAACAGATACATTTTTATTTGAATTATTACTCTGTTTTTTGACCATGTATTATTAATTATAACTTATTAAAATGTACATATTAACGTTATTTCTTAGTTACATGTAATGCAGGCATTCCAAAACTTTTTATCATCTAAACCAAATATATTTGCTTTAAGTACCCTGAGATTTTAAAATATATATTTCAATAATTAATTATCACATTTGTTCACGATTTATTTGATGTTAATTAATGATCACATGGCATGCATGAGGTAAATACAAATATTTCATCTTTTTAGTAAGTGAAATACAAAGGCAGTTCACTCCTATACTTATTATTGGGAGAAACTAGAGCATGCAATATGGAGGAATAGTCCCACCTTCTAAATGAAAGAGCCAAATTTCCCATAGAACCCTGACTGGACCAGCCAATGAACATGAGCAGTATGAGCACATTATGACTCCGAGTGCGCATTGGCTGATCGAGCCTGAAAAATACACTTCTTATATGCTATTTGAGCATAAGAAACAACATTCATGGGGCAACTAACTTCAGATTTTTGTTGTTGATTTGACATATGTAATTTAACAGTTTTTGAGATTTCAGGATTCCCTCATTCATTAAGATTAAGAAGACGTTGCAAATGTGGCCACCGAGTGAAGAGACTTTCCTCGAAAGGGAGTTTGTTTTAAAATGATTTTTGTTATTTTTTTATGATTTAATTAATTGTTAGCTTGTCCCCCCTGCAGTTCATTTACGAACCCTAGTTTGGGAAACCTTGATGTAATATAATGTTTAATCCACTTCATGTTGTAAATTACAATGAATGGAATAAGTTTTCTAACTCTGTATTTTTTACATCATTATGGTACAAGATAATGCTATTTATAAACGAGTTAAATCAAAAGTAATCTGATTATATTACCTAAAATGTGTAATGTAACGGATCATGTTACTGACTACAATTGTTGTCATGTAATCTGGACTCAGTAACGGATTATAGTTTGTAAGTAATCTACACAGCTCTGAAAGCAGAAATGGTTTCATTCAATTTGTTGAACTTGAATTTTTTTAATAAAAGTTTATAAACAGATAGTACACTACTATTCAAAAGTTTAGGGTTTGAAAGATTGTTTTTAATGTTTTTTCTTTTGCTCACCAAGGCTGAATTTACTTGATACAAAATACAACAAAAACAGTAATATTGTGAAATAAAACATTTCTATTGAATATATTTTAAAATCTAATTGATTCGTATGATGCAAAGCTGAATTTTCAGCATCATTACTCTAGTCTTCAGCATCACATGATCCTTCAGAAATGATTCTAATATGCATAACATTATTATAAAGTTGACCATATTTTACTTTATATTTATATTTTCTTTACTGTCACTGTTGATCAATTGAATGCGTCCTTGCTGAAGAAAAGTATTCATTTTTGTTACGTAAATGCCGTTTCTTTTCTGACTTACCTTATTAGTCCCATCCATGTTTATTTTATTGTGGTGTATGACATGCTCTTGGTGTTTATGTCTTCTGCAGCGGATAACTTGTGTAACACAGTCGAACATGGTTGTGAATACCAGTGTGTGAGCACTCCGGAGCATACCACTGCATATGTCCTGAGGGCCATGTGTTACAGGACGACGGCAAGAGCTGCGGAAGTAATGCCTTTCATTCAGACGGCCCTTATTACAGCTGAGAGCCTGAGATTATACAAAACTTTGTTTTAAAGGGGGAGATTCCTAAAGATGCAAAGTATAGATTAGTGTCTTCATAAACTGCATTCATTCTGTTGCGTAATTTTTTTCAGTGTTAAAATACTTAATTATATTTCAGTTTAACATTCAAAGAGCTCTACATGTTTGCTGAATTACTATTAGTATTATTGCTTATACACATTTGTTCTAAACCCCCGAGGCAATGCAATTTTGCACATGAAAACTAATATTAAAAAGAAAAGTTATTTTTATAGCTCATTTTTGTGGCACAAAATAAGTCACTTCACCTTTGAAAATACAAAAAATGCCCCACCAAATGTTTTTTTATAAATACATGTTTGTTGATTTCTCTTGCCCTCTCCAAGCCTGTCGATCCTCCAACATCGACCTGGTCCTCCTCATCGACGGTTCCAAGAGCGTTCGGCCGCAGAACTTCGAGCTTGTCAAGCAGTTTGTTAACCAGGTGGTGGATCAGCTGGACGTCTCTCCTAAAGGAACACGCGTGGGTCTCGTCCAGTACTCCAGCCGAGTGCGCACAGAGTTTCCGCTCAGCATGTATCAGACAAAAGAAGAGATCAAAAAGGCTGTGATGAATGTGGAATACATGGAGAAGGGGACCATGACAGGCTTGGCTCTCAAACACATGGTGGAGAACAGCTTCTCTGAGGCTGACGGAGCCCGTCCTGCTGGGAAGAACATCCCACGGGTTGGCCTGGTCTTCACTGATGGACGATCGCAGGATGATATTCAGGAGTGGGCCAAGAAGACCAAGGATGCTGGTATTGTTATTTAAGGGCTCGAAAATAAAAGTGGTATTTAAAATAAAAGTGATACTCAAATTGTTGTATAAATTGCTTTATAATAAATAAATAAAAAAATTAAATAAAAATGTTTCTTTAATTTAGCAAAATGCAAAAACAAATAATTTTTTATTATTATTATTATTATTTGTATTTTCATATTATTATTATTGCTGGAAAAGATTGAAAATAAATTAAATTGTTTATATATATATATATATAATCGAATATGTCCCAAACTGTCCAAAATTGCAAACCTGAATGAATAGAAATAAGTGTTAATAAAAAGTATAGATTAAATTAATTAATAAATAAAGAAAAATAAATATTTACAGTTTTAAAAATAAATCTGCATTTGTACACAAATTGTAATTTAAGAAAATAATAATGTAATGTAAAATTATTAAAAATATATTTTACATGTAGTTTTAATTGTAAAAATTGTATGCAGATTTATATTTTTAAATGTATTATAATTTTTATCTAAAACATTGTTATAAATATTAACATTTATAAAATAATGGTAAAATAATATAGTAATAATAGTTTATTGCTAGAACATATTTTTGACACAAGGTTTGATGTGTGTCCTGCATGTTGCAGGTATCACCATGTATGCTGTAGGTGTGGGTAAAGCCGTGGAGGATGAGCTGAGAGAGATTGCCTCTGAGCCCATGGAAAAACACTTCTTCTACACCGCCGACTTCACTGCCATCAGCCAGATCGCAGAGAACCTCAAACTCAATGTCTGTGCAGGTGCGTTTGAAAGACTCAGAACACATACCATACCTGAATCACACACAACAGCGCCATCTAGAGCCTGAGCTAAACACACATGCAATGTTCACATAAGGAGGTGCCACTGAGTGTACAGGCAGGCACTGCAGAAGGAAGGTGGGGGGGGTTGAGGGCTCCCCTGCCCTTTTCAAAATTATTCACAAGTGCCCTCTGAGAAGAATGCATTTGAATTCTAATTA
>CM050419.1:21941589-22035274 GCA_027564155.1 Gymnocypris eckloni scoliostomus | reverse complement strand
TTTTCCAAATCTGCAATAGAACTCATTCAGATTGTCTGCCTGTTGTTGATTCTCCACAGTGCTGGGGATGGTGTCTTGTAACTGGTGAAGTCTTTCATACCTTTCCACACTGAAGCAGAATCACTGGAAGAGAATTGGATCCTTAGCTTATCGAAATAATTCCTCTGTGCTATTCTGATCTAATTTTACAGTGTGTATTTGGCCTGTTTATACAAGACTTTATACCCCTTCCTGTAAGCATCTTCTTTGGCCGGACAAAGCTGTCTGAGTTTTGCAGTGAACCATGGTTTGTCATTGTTGTAGGTTAAATGAGTCTTGGTAGGAATGCACATGTCCTCTCAAAAACTGATATACGAAGTGACAGTCTCTGTGAGCTCATCCAGATCATTTGCAGCAGCCTCAAAACCCCTCCAATCAGTAAGTTCGAGACAGGGTTGTAAAACCCACTCTGTCTCATTGTCCATCTCTTTACAGTCTTTACCACAGTAAAGTAATAAATAGTAATAACATTTTATAGTAATAAAAATAATTCAGTTCAGTTGGAGGACACTACAATTAAAACTGAACGCGCTGCTGCTCAATGCAGCGCACCAAACGAACGAGAGTCTTGCATCACAGCAGTCTAGGTCTGCATTGCAGCGGCTGTCCCGACCAGATTTCGTCGCGGGATTAATTTCCCGAATACAAAGCGGTAACGGTCGGTAACTCTGGTGCAATTTGAACAAGAGCGGGCGGTCTTGCAATTTCCCGTTTCCTGACATCCTTTCAGAACAGCATATCTGCGCTTTATTCTTATTTATCGAGCACCGGTACAGCCTGCACTCGGACCGTTGCACACATGGACCAGTGCTTTCTTTTATTTGCGGGGTCTGAGCACACTCACAGCATGTGCAACGATGCTCAGAGCAGGCTAGCAAATATAATATACGGCTCTGAAACAGAACAGGCAGGTTGTGATGAGTGACCGAGCAGAATAAGGATGGAGCAAAGTGTGGATGCGATGTCCTTGAAGGACGTTCAACTAGTCTTTCCTTTTGTCTTTTTTTGTATTATGCTTTGCTTATCCTATCATTTTAAATGACAGACAGTGTCGAATTTATTTATTTTTCTCTGCTGCACTTTTCACTGTGTTAACAGCAAGATGTTAAATTAATTTAGTATTTTGACAAGATTAATTAAATAGATATTAGGCTAAACCTACATTTTTTCCCTCTGCAATATTTTGTTCCTATTGTGTAGTAGGCTGAATGTTAGCCTAAACGAATTATATCCTGACAAGATGAATACAAATAAGGATTACAATTTTTGTATAACTTTTTTTTCTCTCTGTGACACTTTATTCCGTGTTGGCAGCAAAATGTTATTGACATTTTTCTGTCAATAAATTCAAGAATCTTGACAAGACGAATAAAATAAATACAATTTTGTGCAGACTAAACTTTTATTTTGTCAGCCTCTCTCTCTGTCTTTCAGCAGAAATGTGAACAAACAGTGAATATATCGCGGGAGCGGGTGGGTGCGGAATAAAACCTTGCGGGAGCAGGACTAAAAAAACTGTCTCGCGCAGACCTCTAAATCACAGATCAGATTTATCACATAAAGAGAAATGACTGACAAGAAGAGTGAGCTGAGACAGACAAGACGATGGCGGAAGAGTTTCAAAACGAAATGTAAAAGCGCCCATTTTAAGCCTGTTGACTTCTGAGTCTGACATTACTGCTGTCTACATTCCACCACAGGCAGACACTAGCTTGGCTTTGTCCAATCTCCACGATGTGCTTAGCGGATATAACAACAAACATCCTGACGCTGGGGACTTTAACAAAGCCAACCTCAAGAAGGTCATGCCGAACTTTCATCAGCATATATCCTGTCCAACCAGAGGACTGAACACACTCGATCATTGCTACACTCCGCTCAAAAATGCCTACAAAGCCCACTCACTGCCGCCTTTTGGCAAATCGGACCATGCCGCCATTTTCCTCACACTGGAATACAAACAAAGGATCGTTCATGAACCGCCGGTGGAGAGGGAAGTGACGCGCTGGTCCTCCCACTCTGAAGCTATGCTACAGGCGTCTCTTGATGACGTCGACTGGGACATGTTCCGGGCGAGTTCATCTGACGTCAGCGAATTCACGGATGTAGCATTAAGCTTCGTCAACACGCTAACCGAGCAAGCCACTGAAACTGTAACTATAAGGACATTCTCCAATCAGAAACCGTGGGTGGACAGAACAATCCGTGATGCGGTTTATCATCGTACTGCCGCATACAACGCCGGTCTGTTGTCAGGAAACATGAGCGAGTACAGCATCGCATCGCTACGCCTCCGTCGGGCAGTAAGAGCCGCTAAACGCCGGTACAGGGAGAGAATTGAGTCACATTTCCAGCTCAATGACTCTCGACGCATGTGGCAGGGACTGAAGACCATATGTTCCTCTGGAAATAACTCCTCCGCAGAGGTGAGAGCAGATCCGTTGCTGGCCGAAGAGCTAAACACCTTCTACGGCCGCTTTGAATGTAATAGCGGCGCGACTCTGGCGATCAGCGTCAGGAAGCAGCAGACAGAGCAGCGATCATGTATTCACCCTGTCAGAGGACGAAGTTCGGAGGGAACTAAGGAGAGTGAACGTCAGGAAAGCAGCAGGACCTGATGGGATTACTGGCCACGTTCTGAGGTCCTGTGCTGATCAGCTTGCTGGTTTGTTTACATCCATATTTAATGAGTCCCTCGCTACCTCTGTTGTTCCCACCTCCTTTAAAAAATCTGTCATAATCCCTGTGCCTAAGAACAGTAAACCCTCTTGCCTGAATGACTATCGTCCAGTTGCCCTCACATCGACAGTCATTAAGGTTTTTGAGAGACTTTTAAAGAAACACATTTGCTCCTCCATCCCTGCTACTTTGGACCCTCTTCAGTTTGCCTATCGGCCAAATAGGTCTACTGATGATGCCATCTCTCAGGTACTGCACTCTTCCCTCACACACATTGATAGCACAAATGGCAACTATGTCAGGCTGCTATTCATTGACTATAGCTCAGCTTTCAACACTATAGTCCCCACCAAGCTAGCTGTCAAACTCTCAGACCTCGGCCTAAACACTTCACTCTGTGACTGGATTCAAGATTTCCTCACCGCCAGACCACAAGTGGTGAAAGTCGGCCAGTTCACCTCCAACTCCATCATCCTGAACATAGGAGCCCCACAGGGCTGTGTCCTGAGCCCCCTCTCTACTCTCTCTACACCCATGACTGCGTGTCCTCTTACAGCTCCACTTCTATCATTAAATTTGTGGATAATACTGTGGTTCTGGGCCTCATTAACAACAATGATGAGGCCGCATACTTGGATGAGGTGAGAGACTCACATCATGGTGCCAGGACAACTGTCTCTCTCTGAACGTGAGCAAAACCAAAGAGCTGATTGTAGACTTCAGGAAGAGACAGCAGCGGCCCTATACCCTCTTATGATCAGTGGGACCCCTGTGGAGAGGGTGAGTAGCTTCAAGTACCTCGGTGTAAACATCTCCGAGGACCTGACATGGACTACACACATTCAGACTCGGGTTAAGAAAGCCAGGCAAAGACTGTACCATCTGCGACAGCTGAGGAAATTCAGGGTCTCACCAACAATCCTGAAAACTTTCTATTCAGGGGCCATAGAAAGTGTATTGACTCAGTGCATCTCAGTGTGGTATGGTAATTCCTCAAACCAGGACTGCAAAGCTCTACAGAGAGTCGTGCGCTTAGCTGAGCGCATCTCAGGGTCTGCTCTCCCCTCTCTGCAGGACATCTACTTCAAACACTGTAAAAGCAGGGCTGCTAAAATCCTCAAAGACTCAACTCACCCCGGTAACCATCTTTTCTGTTTACTGCCATCTGGCAAGCGCTTCAGGAGCATGATGGCAAAAACTGAGAGACTGAGGAGGAGCTTCTTCCCTCAGGCCATCAGGCTCCTTAACACAAACCCAGTTTCATAAACATTTACAAGACTCATTATTAACTGTAAAACATTCATATTCTCATCACCCGTATTGCTGCTATGTGTACATACCCGGTACAACCCGTTTGCACATCCCTCTTGCACATCCCTCTTGTTCATATTACTATTTATTAAGTCCCAGTATACTGTTTTTGCACATCTTATTGTTTTGCACTTTTTATTCTATTGCACATTTTACTCTTATTTCTCTTTTTTTACCATATATATGCTCTTGTGTTGTGTTACTTTTATATAATTAAATGTTTTATTCTTTTGCACTGTCCACTGAGCGGACCTGATTTGATTTACATTTCACTTCTGATTATACCCTGTATAATTTATTATGTGACAAATAAAGAAACCTTGACCTTGATCTAAGTCAAAATCTTTAATCTTTTCAAATGAGAAACTGCTGGAGATCTACCAAGTGAAAAGTAAATAAATCATCAAATACATATTAAATACATAATTAAAAAGGCTTGTTGGGATGTAGCTTTATATTGCATTAATTTAATAATATTTTTTTTATAATGTTTTATTATTATTCACTATTCACGATGCCATCAGTAGTTCCTCTGTAAGAACAAGCTGTTTGGAGCGTCTGATGCCTGTGTGCACATAAACACCACTGATCCTCACAAACTTCTCCAACACACGCGAGCATCTGTTATAAAACACTCACTGTATTCAACTACGTGAATATACTAAGCTGTGTTCAAGCAAAAATATTATGTTATAGTGAGAGTGATCAAGAGCGGTGTTATACACATACAGAGTTCGTTACATCATTTATAATGGACATAACGTGTGCCTAATGCACGATCATGACACTGTAATCAGCTTTACCTTGATTACAATAGTCATCCATCAAAACTTACTTAAGGCTACTAGTGTGACACTGGCTTCTTTTATCCAGCCGAGAGCTGTAGATTGCTCATACAGCTGTTTTGAGCCACCGTTCAGTCTGTATTACACAGGATGAGAATCGTTTTGTTGCTCCGAAACACAGAATACGTAGAGAGGTGGTACTATTATTTATTTATAGCCTATATATTTTTTACATTACTTAACATGCAATATATATTATATTGTAGTTTTATCTCTTGCCCCCCTGGTTGAGAAACACTGACCTAAAGCGCGATCGCTATTGCCATCGCGATAGACCGATTGGGCATCCCTGATCTAAGTGATAATGTTTAAAAAAAACATTAGTTTATCATTTATTTGGTTCCACGGTATTTGCTGATTTTTATTTAAACAGTGTGATTTTTCCCCATTATTTTACAAGGTGTATGCCGTCCCAGCCTTTAAAAAAAAAACTTTCTTATTTTTGCTAATAAACGTTCTTCGTTTCATAATTGTTTGTTCCTCATTCCTTAACTGATTTTTAGTTTTGTGTATTTAAACTTTGTGTACCTTATTTGTAATTTTGTATTAGGCATAGCATGGTGTACTTTTATTCATTTAGTTAATACAAGTTCGATGTTCTACGTTGTATTTCGTTGTTGCTTGAATTGAATTTCTTCAAAGTTATCGTAAAATTTGCACGGTGCTTTTATAAGCTATTTAAGCAAAGAAAAGCTAGGGAAAGAGGGAAAACTAAAAATAACTAAAAACAAACAACTACTTGATCCCAAATTGCCACTGATATGAAAGTCAAAGTAAAACGAGCAGGATTCTTACAGGATATTTAAAACCTAAGGAAAGCGAGGAAAAGAGGGAAAACTCAAACGACCTTCCTCCATGGTGATACCGGTATAACCGGTGTGACAACACGTCGATTAACCAGTGGGAAAACTTCCTCACCGTCACAACCCTACCAGTGGGACAGGGTCATATGCATTCTTTATTGTTGTATAACAGTGATCCAATATATTACTGTCTCTGATGGGACATGTAACATGCTGTCTGTATTTTGGCAGTTCACAGGAGAGATTTGCTTTATTAAATTCCTCAAGAATGATTAAAACAGAGCCTGTGTGGTGTTGTTGTTCTGTGTCTGTGATCAGATCAGCGAGTTTATGTAAAGCTGAGCTCACGTGTCCTTGCAGAGGAATGTAGACACTCAAGAGAATGAACGAACAGAACTCCCGCGGCGAGTATTACGGCTTGCAGTTGATGAAGAGTGTTTCTAGATCAGAACAGCACATCTTCTTTAACACTGTTACATCTGTACACAACCTCTCATTGATATAAAAGCACATCCTGCCATCACGCGATTTCCCCATTGATTCTGCATCACGATCAGATCAGATCAACTGAAAGTTCGGAAGATAAAGCGCGATGTCTGGAATTGCGCCGTTCAGCCAGGTTTCTGTGAAACACAGCAGCAGAGTTTGAAAAATCCTTGTTTAACCGGGAAAGCAGAAGGAGTTTGTCTGTTTTGTCGGGTAGAAAGCAGATATTTGCCAGATAGATGCTAGGCAACGGCGTTCTAAATCCCCGCTAACGAAGTTTCACGAGGGCACCGGCTTGCTTCCCTCGTCTGCGCATCCTGAATCGTCTAAACAGCACCGCTGCTCCTGCTGACTACAATATCCAACAAAACATCAGAATAGACAAAATCCGGTGAAATATCGGGTGGTGTGTACTTCCGAATGTCCAGCAATTAGTCTCTGCTGAAACTGACTGCAGGGATATAACTAAAGACATGACGAACTAACAAAAACTTAAAAACAACTGCGGACGACGGTACGAAGGCTGCCATCTGCAGCGCCATCTTGACTAAAGTATTGACTAAAACATGTTTCTAGCATTTGTAAAATGGCATTTTTCCATCTTAAAAATATATCTAAAGTAAGACCTTAATGCTCTCAATGTCCAATGCAGAAACATTAATTAATGTGTTCATGACCTCGAGGCTAGATTATTGCAATGCTTCATTGGGTGGTTGCTCTGTATGTTTAATAAAGAAACTCCAGCTGGTTCAAAATGCAGAAAATAGACCACATTATGACCACATTAGCTCAGTTCTGTCAACACTGCACTGGCTCCCTATTAAACATTGTATGAATTAATTAATTAATAAATGATGCATTTATATAGCGCTTTGTGTATCGCTGTACACCCAAAGTGCTTTACAATCATGTGGGGTGGGGGGGTCTCTCCTCAACCTGTATACATTTTAAGATCTTGCTAATTACCGATAACGCCCTGAATGGTTTGGCACTTCAGTATTTGAGTGAGCTCTTATCACACAATAGTCCTTCACGTCCACTGCGATCTCAAATCTCAGGCCTTTTTATCATACATAGAATATCAAAATCAACTGCGGGCGAGAGATCGTTTTCCTAATTAGCACCTGAACTCTGGAACAATCTACCTAACACTGTTCGGGAAGCAGACACACTATGTCAGTTTAAATCTAGATTAAAGAACCATCTTTTTAACCTGGCTTTAAACCTGGCTTATTTAACCTGATTTTGTCTAGCCAAAGGAGAATGACACTATTTCGACACACTATTTCTGTCTAAACACTGTAAAGCTGATGTAAAGCCACCCAGCTTTATATCAATCTGATGTAAAGCTGCTTTGACACAATTTGCATTGTTAAAAGCGCTGTACAAATAATAGTGACTTGACTTGACTTAAATTTAAACCCGAAAAGTAAAACCTTGAACATTCCTTTATTGCTGTCTGTTTAATGTTGTATTTATTCTTTTATCCACTTTTATCTCAAGATTCTCCAAATTTTGTCATTTTACATTATTGACACAATTTTTACTATTTTGATATTGTGCAGTTGCTTTGTTACAATTTGTATTGTTAAAAGCGCTATATAAATAAAGGTGACTTGACTTGACTCCCAAAAATAAGATGAGCTGGCTAGTTTTAATTTATTATTCACTAAAATGTATTAATATTTTATGTTTATACAAAAGTTTTTAAGATCCATTTAAAATGTCAGCAGCTAAAACTCATAAAGCGTCATGTTTGATTACATAACTGACAAATGCTTTGCTTGATTTTAAGATGTTACATTTGAAGTGTGTTTATGTGTGTGTGTGTGTGTGTGTGTGTGTGTGTGTGTGTGTGTGTGTGTGTGTGTGTACTTGTTTATGTGTAACATGCGGTTTTGCTTAATGTTCAAGTTTTCATGTCTTTTATTTTGGAGTTTAGTCATGGTCCCTGTTTGTGTCATTCTTTCATTGCCCTCATGTTTTCATGCTATTTGTTCTTTAGTTCATTGTGTCATGTTTTGTATTGTTTTGTTCATTGTGTCATGTACTGTATTGTTTGCTATAAGTAGCCATCATGTTGTCATTGTTTCTTGTTGTGTATTGATGTTGTAACCCGCTGTCGGTGAGTCAAGTCTGTTCAAGCAAAGTCAAGTTTATTCAAGTCTGGTCATGACACGTCAAGTTTGTGTTTGGAGTATGTTTGTATTTTGGATCACCTTTTGTAAATAAACATGCACTTGGGTTCTTCAATTTGCCTCCAGTGGACTGCTGTTACATTATGCTACATTGTGGGGACCAAATGTCCCCACAAGGATAGTAAAACCTAATCATTTTGACATTGTGGGGATGGTCCTCCAGAAAGAAAATTATTAAAATAGTAAATGATGTAGTCGGCACCGATAGCCTTGTGGGCAGCTCGCCTATATGTGTAACGGATGTATGCCAGTAAGGGCTGTGTGTAAACCTCACTCTCCTGACCTCAAAAAAGAGGCGCTCTAGCGACTGACGCTAGAGGATGTAGCCTTTGGCGTTACTTGTTGGAGCGCCCTCCTCCCACACAGGAATCCCGGGTTCGAGACCTGCTCAAAGTAAGAACGAGTTGTGGTGGTGTGGACCCAGGAGGGGGTGTTACATATGCAGCGGCGTTGCGCTTTGGGCATCCGTGTTCAAATCCCAACCCGAAAACCTTTCCCGACCATGCCCTCCTCTCTCTCCCACTTTGCTTCCTGTCATATTTGATCTGTCCTATCACAATAAAAGGCAAAAATAAATCTTAAAAAAGTGTCTGATGTTTATCTGAAAGTGTAACAATGCAAACATGTTTTCTGTAAGGGGTAGGTTTAGGGTTAGGATAGAAAATATTGTTTGGTCAGTATAAAAGTAATAGAAGCCTATGGAAAGTCCCCACAAGTCACAGAAACAAACTTGTGTTGTTGTTGTTGTTGTTTTTTAGAGGGATTATTTTTTAGGAAATCTGCCCTGATTGTTTTATGTGTTGATTTTGGCTATTTTTGCTATTTTAACATCAGTTTTAACTACTGTTAACTCTACATTGTTAACCTTTGACCATCAAACATTACTTGATATTGGAAATCTAATCTCTTACTCGCCTGATGCCGTGTGGAGTGGATCTTACATTTACATTTATGTATTTAGCAGACGCTTTTATCCAAAGCGACTTACGTATATTCAGGCTATACATTTTTTTAATTATGTGTGTTCCCTGGGAACACACATAATCTTATACGTGTCCACGTTCGCCTCAAACATTCCTGATTTTCTGTGTCGACGGCCCAGCTGTTTTCAAACTAAAGTTTATTACACGTAAAATTCCGACTGGTGTCTACTCGAGCTTTGAGCTACAGCTTCTTCAAATAGATTTGGTACGTCCAGTTCTCTGTGTTAATATATATCGCCCAGCGCGTATTGAAATGCCTTTCTAAATGAATGCTCTGATTTACTAGGAGAACTGATTCCACGGTTTGATTACATCTTAGTGTTGGGTCATTTTAATAGCCATTTATGTTGCCTCACTAAACCCTTGGTAACTGAATTTAAAAATCGTATTGATTCATTTGATTTTGTGCAGTGGGTGCATAAGCCTGCTCATGGTCACACGTTGAACTTGGTTCTTTCACATGGATTACAAATATCGGACATTGCAATCAGTGAAACTTGTTTTTCTGACAACAGACTGGTACTTTTTTCCTTTCATCTTCCCAATCCAGTAGTTGCCACACCTTCAGTGGCTCGTTTGAATCATTATCTCTCCACTCAGTCATGTAAGAGATTTGCGGCCTCTTATGCTATAGCTGATCCACCTGTGCCTGAACTGTCCTCTCCTGTGCAGGATGTGAACAGACTTTTTAATTTATCAAATCAAAAATGTTTGTCTACTCTGAATCTTATTGCTCCATTAAAACCCAAATGTATTGTTACTAAACTCCAGCCATGGCTTAATGATTCGACTAAAATACGCAGTTTTACTGTATGGGGGGGTACGGAAACCAGTCAGTATCTGGTCTAACCACCATTTGCCTCACGCAGTGCAACACATCTCCTTCGCATAGAGTTGATCAAGTTGTTGATTGTGGCCTGTGGAATGTTGGTCCACTCCTCTTCAATGGCTGTGCAAAGTTGCTGGATATTGGCAGGAACTGGCCGATCCAGAGCATCCCAAACATGCTCAATGGGTGTCATGTTCGGTAAGTATACTGGCCATGCAAGAACTGGGATGTTTTCAGCTACCGGGAATTGTGTACAGATCCTTGCAACATGGGGCCATGCATTATCATGCTGCAACATAAGGTGATGGTCGTGGATAAATGGCACAACAATGGGCCTCAGGATCTCACAGTATCTCTGTGCATTTGAAATGCATCAATAAAATGCACCTTTGTTCGTTGTCCATAACATACGCCTGCCCATACCATAACCCCACCGCTACCATGGGCCACTCGATCCACAACGTTGACATCAGCAAACCGCTCACCCACACGACGCCATACACGCTGTCTGCCATCTGCCCAGTACAGTGAAAACCGGGATTCATCCGTGAAGAGAACACCTCTCCAAAGTGCCAGACGCCATCGAATGTGAGCATTTGCCCACTCAAGTCGGTTACGATGACGGACTGCAGACAGGTCGAGACCCTTATGAGGACAACGAGTATGCAGATGAGCTTCCCTGAGACAGGAATTTTTGCAGAAATTATTTGGTTATGCAAACCGATTGATGGAGCAGCTGTCCGGGTGGCTGGTCTCAGACGATTTTGGAGGTGAAGATGCTGGATGTGGAGGTCCTGGGCTGGTGTGGTTACACGTGGTCTGCGGTTGTGAGGCCGGTTGAATGTACTGCCAAATTCTCTGAAAAATTATCTTTGAATAATTTTTACGGCTTATGGTAGAGAAATTAACATTAAATTCATGGGCAACAGCTCAGGTGGACATGCCTGCAGTCAGCATGC
The DNA here is from genome assembly GCA_027564155.1 of Gymnocypris eckloni scoliostomus. NCBI lineage: Eukaryota > Metazoa > Chordata > Actinopteri > Cypriniformes > Cyprinidae > Gymnocypris > Gymnocypris eckloni. The sequence continues at coordinate 22,024,142 of CM050419.1, read as the reverse complement.
CAATTTCACACTCCCTCAAAACTTGCAGCATCTGTGGCATTAAACTGTGTGATAAAACTGCAAATTTTAGAGTTGCCTTTTATTGTGGCCAGCCTAAGGCACACCTGTGCAATAATCATGCTGTCTAATCAGTATCTTGTTATGCCACACCTGTGAGGTGGATGGATTATCTCGGCAAAGGAGAAGTGCTCACTAACACCGATTAAGGCAGATTTGTGAACAATATTTGAGAGAAATAGGCCTTTTGTGTACATAGAAAAAATCTTAGATATTTGAGTTCAGCTCATGAAAAATGGGGGCAAAAACAAAAGTGTTGCGTTTATAATTTTGTTTAGTGTATATACACATGACATAAACAGACACACATACAGTACACACACAGTACAGTACATGCTGTTTAAGCATTAGATCATTCTTGGCTGCAGCTGCTCTTTCCTCTATTTTTTTAGCATTTACAGGAACTCCTCTGGCCCAGATAGTTTCCACATGTGTGTTGTGTGCCTTTCATTGTGTGTGTTCTGTCAATGTTTGGATGAGTACCTGGTTGTGATGTACACGTCTGAGTTGTTTAGATATATGCTTGTGCATTGGTGTGTTCTTTTGCATGGAATAATGATGAGGAGGTGGAGTTTGGATGACAAATCAAATCCAAATGTGTGAGAAGTTGTTTTAACTAGGCCCTTTTCCCTTTCTCATGTCGATCTTTCACATGCAAAATTTGACTTCTGAATGACAGGGTTAAGTTGCTAGCTTTTAACTTGTTAGTAGACATTTTCTTTCCAGCACACTTTACAGTTCACTATGCACAGGCACAGTCCATTTGTAGCTCCTGAGATTAAATATTGTACACAAGGATGACAGGATGATAAATCTCAATTGAATTGAATCAACAACTTTTGTGCAATCATTTTCACAGGCAGTATTGACATACAGTGCCGTGAAAAGGTTTTTGCCCCTTCCTGTTTTTTTATTTATTATCTTTTGCATATTTGTCACACTTAAAAGATTAAGATCATCAAATACATTTTAATATTACACAAAAATAATGCAAGTACATTAAAAGTACAGTTTTAAAATTATTTTATTATTTTAAATTATTTACAATTTCATTTACTAAAGGAAAAAAGCTGTCCAAACCTACCTGGCTCTATGTGAACATGTGTTGACATGTATCAGTCTGGAAAGGATTATAAAGCCATTTCTAAGGCTTTGGGACTCCAGCGAACCATGGTCAGAGCCATTATCCACAAATGGAGAAAACTTGTAAAAGTGGTGAACCTTCCAAGGAGTGGCTGGCCAACCAAAATTACTCCAAGATTACAATGACGACTCATCCAAGAGGTCATAAAATAACCCAGAACAACATCTAAAGAACTGCAGGTCTCACTTGCCTTAATTAAGTTCAGTGTTCATGATTCAACAATAAGAAAGAGACTGGGCAAAAACAGCATCCATGGGAGAGTTCCAAGGCAAAAGACACTGCTGACCAAAAAGAACAATAAGGCTCGTCTCACATTTGCCAAAAAAATATCTGGATTATCCCTAAAACTTTTGGGCAAATATTCTGTGGTCTGATGAGACAAAAGTTGAATGTTTTGGAAGGTGTGTGTCCCGCTACATCTGGAAAAAGTCCGGACTTAAATCAGATTGAGATGCTGTGGCATGACTTTAATAGTCCTATCACACTTAAAAACCCTCCAATGTAGCTGAATTAAAACAATTCTGCTAAGAAGAGTGGGACAAAATTCCTCCACAGCAGTGTGAAAGACTCATTGCCAGTTATCAAAAACGCTTGATTGCCGTTGTTGCTGCAAAGGGTGGCACAACCAGTTACATCAGATTTAGTTATATCAAGGCAATTACTTTTTCACGTCGGGCCAGGCAGGTTTAGACAGCTCTTTCCCTTAATAAATGAAATAATTATTTCAAAACTGTCTTTTGTATTTATTTGGGTTATCTTTGTGTAATATAAAAATTAGTTTGATGATCTGAATCATTCAAGTGAGACAAATATGCAAAAACAAGGGTTATAACAAACAAGGGTTTTAATGTTGCACAGACGGAGGAGACACAGGAGCACAGGTAAGGACATCTACACAGACATGGACGTTGACATTAACACAGTTGACATTAACAATAACCGACAGGAAACATGGGGCAGAGCAGACTATAAATAGGGAGACTTAACAAGACACACCTGGAACTAAATCAAGACACAGACGGGGACAAATAAACTAATGATGACAGGAAACAGGAAGGACCAAATATGGGCACATAACACAAGGGTAAGGAAACACAAGGCAGAGGGAGACAAAGTCTGACATTACCCCTCAATAGGCGCGTCCGCGCTGCTAACATCGAGAGGGAGGAGGGTGGCGCCTGGAGGCCTCAAGGGACCTGGAGGCAGGGCAGGTGGCCTCAGGGCGGTGCCCATTCCGGGACCAAGGTGGCCATGGCGGATCAGGGACTCAGGCGCCACGGCGGATCCGGGGACTCAGGCGGCCCACGGGCGGATCCGGGACTCCAGGCGGCCAGGATCCACTCAGGCGGCCACGATCATGGGACTCAGGCGGCCATGGCGGATCCGGGCACTCCGGCGGCCATGGTGGATCATGGGACTCAGGCGGCCATGGCGGATCCGGGGACTCGGCGGCCATGGAGGGTAGCCCTCCCCCAACATTTTCTTGGGAAGCTCATCCTCTGGGGGTGCTCAGGAGGCATCGCAGGTGAGCTGGACGGGACCAGCGTGGGCGAGGTGAGCTGGACGGGACCAGCGTGGGACAAGGTGAGCTGGACGGGACCAGCGTGGGACATGGTGAGCTGGGCGGGACCAGCAGAGGCCAAGGTGAGCTGGGCGGGACCAGTGGAGGCAAAGGTGAGCTGGGACGGGACCAACTCTTGGCGCTCTGGGCGCTGACTCGTGGGCACTCGGGTAGCGCTGAGTCTCGGGGCACTCGGGAAACGCAGAGGGCGAGCTGGACAGGACCAGCGGAGGCCAAGGTGAGCTGGACAGGACCAGCGGAGGCAAGGTGAGCTGGGACGGGACCAGCGGAGGCAAAGGTGAGCTGGGACGGGACCAGCGGAGGCAAAGATGAGCTGGACGGGACCAGCGGAGGCAAAGGTGAGCTGGGCGGGACCAGCGGAGGCAAAGGTGAGCTGGACAGGACCAACTCTTGGGGAGCTCTGGAAGCGCTGACTCGTGGGCACTCGGGTAGTGCTGAGTCTCTGGGCGCTGGAGCGCAGCAGGTGAGCCTCGGGGCGCTCTGGGCGCTGACTCTTGTGGGGCTCGGGCGGCTCTGACTCGTAGGGCGCTGGTGGCTCTGACTCGTAGGCGCCGAGCGGCTCTGACTCTCGTGGCGCCGGGCGGCTCTGACTCGTGGGGCTCTGGGAGCTGGACGGAACCAGCGGCGACGAAGATGAGCTGGGCAGGACCAGCAGAGGAACTTGAGAGCACTTTGAGAGACGGCACCGAGGGCGCGAGCAGGCACCAGGGGGCGCTGCAGCAGGCACGGGAGGGCGCTGGCGAGCAGGCTCTGGGCTGGGCTCCAAACCATCCCCTCATAGTCCACTAACAAGCCCAGGGGTTCCTGGGGCGCTCGAACTGGACGGAACCAGCGGAACAAGCTGGGCGGGACCAGCGAAGATGAGCTGGGCAGGACCAGCGGAGACGAAGATGAGCTGGACGGGACCTGCGGAGACGAAGATGAGCTGGATGGAACCAGCGGAGATGAAAGAGAGTCTTCCGAGTCGGGTAGGTGTGGGGAGCAGTTGGAGAGGTATGCGGAGGTTCTCGGCATAGGGTGAGCTGGGAGGCGCTGCGTTCCAGCTGTAGCGGATGACAAGACTTGGTACTGTTTCGACTTCCCTATCAGAACCGTTAAGAAACAGCACCAGATTGATCAGTTCGATCAGGGATAACTACCGGTGGGAAGCTCGCGATGGATGTCAACCCCAGATGGAAACACGCATCATGCCAACTGTTAGAGAGCTCAAGGAATTCCTTTCCACATATCTCCACAACCCCACCCCCCACACACACACACACACAGCAGTTGTCATCTTTAGGGTCGGTCTGTGACGGTGCTGCAGGAGAGGGAGGCGAGGATTATAACAAACAAGGGTTTTAATGTTGCACAGACGGAGGAGACACAGGAGCACAGGTAAGGAAATCTACACAGACATGGACGTTGACATTAACACAGTTGACATTAACACAGTTGACATTAACAATAACCGACAGGAAACATGGGGCAGAGCAGACTATAAATAGGGAGACTTAACAAGACACACCTGGAACTAAATCAAGACACAGACGGGGACTAATAAACTAATGATGACAGGAAACAGGAAGGACCAAATATGGGCACATAACACAAGAGTAAGGAAACACAAGGCAGAGGGAGACAAAGTCTGATAGTCGGAGACAATAAACACCACATGAACAGGAAAATTAATTTAACATTTCTGCTTTTACAGCCTCATTGTGTTTACAATTGGGCTCTGGCAAACTATTCTAAACCAGTCTTTCAGGGAAACAAAAAAGAGTTGTCGTAAGCTTAAGCTGTTGGGTTTAGGGCTGAAACGATTCCTCTAGTTACTCGAGTAGCTCGAATGCAAAAAATTATTGAGGCAAATTATGTGCCTCGAAGAATCGTTTTGTCCATTTACTAGGGATGCACTGAATTTTCGGCAGCCGGAAATATATGCCGCACCACAGTGTCCAGGTGTCCCCTCTCCCTCAGCCGTGCGATGCTCCGCTCTATCATTCTACTCAGTTACCGCTCATGCTCACCGGAAAAACAGAGACCGCTCAAATAATGCGCCGACAAGAAAGGTCTACGTAACGTTAGTATACTTGTTGCTGTTTGCAGTAGACCTGCTGTGCTGTGACATGCTGTGGTACAGCTGGACTGGGCAACGCTGGTAAAAATCTCCTTCACTAATCTGCTCCCACTTATGCTCTGATAATACATGTTTACTTGATGTTTCTTTACACAGAATCATAATTTCTATTCATTTTCCACTGATTTACGCGATCTGATGAGCATTATTACGCGATCATATCTCTGATATCATGTATGAATGGATGACAGAGATGCGTGTTTTCCTTTACCACACACACACACACACACACACACACTGAAGCGTGCGTGACATCTCAATGAGGACATAAACACATGAACAACATCTCCAGAACTGCTCTGAGAGTCACTTCATGAGTTTAATTTGAGTAAAAGCATTTAATATCCTCATATCATATACACACAGAAATATAAAGGTATCACGGCAACCCGTCAAAATAAAATCAGTTTTTTTGAAGACAGTGCTGCAGAAATATTTGTTCAGCAGAATGTACATACTACTACTACTACTTATTACTACTACTACTACAATTATGAAAACTTAATTTTTTGGAGGAATGATCACACAACATTTCCAACATGTTTTAATTTTAATAGTAAATTACCCAAAAAAGTTACATTTTCAGAAATTTGAAGATAAATTAAATTGATGTGTTATGCCTTCATTTGATAACCAGATACACAACACATCATTTCTGAGGAAAAAGAAAAGATTTAATTTGGCTATTTTTAAAAACAAATAACAATAAAACATTAGGTAAGAGAAAATAAAACATAACTTGTCACTTTCTTCAATCATATAATTATTATAACACCTAAAATACATTCTATGTAAAAAGTGTTGAAGGGTACATTGTGTGCACATGATCAGGATCGTACCAACTCCACCTCCGCTGCATTTTGAGAAAGAAAAAAACCCTGTTTGCAGGACTATACATTATTTTGAATAATTAGTCAAAAACAACAACAACAGTTATGTCTGATTCTGTTACATAGAACTGAATAAAAATAATACATTGATATTTAACATTAATATATTTTCTGTTCAATTTTCTTTCAATAAAAGTATGGTTATTTTATTGGCTTGTGTTTTTTAAAATCTGAGTCATTAAAATTGAATTAAATTAAAAGTCTTAAATTACTTTATAGTATTTAATAAAATAAATAATTATTACAAAGCGTTTTCGGCCAAACACATCCAGAATTCTCGGTTTCGGCCCAGAATTTGTATTTTGGTGCATCCCTACCATTTACTGTAACTACATGCCGAGCACTGTTTGCAACCACATGCTCCTTTAAAGGATTACACACACACACACACACACACACACACACACACACACACACACACACACACACACACACAAGTATGCAGAGAGACATTTAAGAGGGTTTATTCTCCAAATAACTTTAAATTCATGTTGCTGAAAAATGTGTTAATGTTATATGTATGGACTCTTGTTTTTGTTCCACATTAGCTTCCTGTCCACTAATTTTTGCCTCTTACAAAAGCCACAATTCTTCTAAGAAGACAGTAAAGGCTTATGTCATGCTTGAGCTTTAGTTAGGATCAAAGGTGGAAGTTAAGTTACACAATGTTTAGGTTTTATTATTACTTTTTTAATACTATTATTTTTATTTATGTCTTAGTTTTAGGTTGTACTATGTTTACCTTATTTGTACCTTACCTTATTTGTATTTAAATTTTTTATGTAATATTAAATTAAATGCACTAAATGGGTTTAGTTTTCAGTTATTAATATATGCCATTTCAGCAATTAAAAAAAAATCATTTTTCTAAAAAGGAAACAAATTACTTGTTAATTTTAAGAGACTTGTCTTATTTTCTCTTGTAGATTTAGGATTGCTCTTTAAAAAGAAAAAGCAGTTTTTATCCAAATACTCGATTAATCGATGGAATTTTCGATAGAATACTCGATTACTAAAATATTCGATAGCTACAGACCTAGTTGAGTTCTTATCAAGGGAACCATGATGATGCTAACTTCTGGGCTGGCCTACAAAAATACATTATCAATGCAGTGCTCTATACTTGATATAGGTAGACATTTCCTTAATAATTTACAACTATAATAAACCTATAGCAACGACCTCCGTGTGAGCTGCTGTGACATCATAACCATATCACAACCACGAAAGGCAGAGAAAATTTCAGACTGCAAATACATCATAGTCAGACATGGTAAACTAATTGTAGGTTGCACACCTGTTGTAACCTCTAGTAAAAAACATGACCTGATTTTAAGCCATAAGTTAAGTTCTACCTTCCATAAAAGTGCATGTAAATTTGGAAGAAAAGAAAGCACTTATATTATGCCAAATATAAATACAACCGACAGCATATTCATCAAATGTAATGTTCCTTAAATAAACAACAGTCTTCATTATAACAATTTTTATTTAAATGAAGTCTGGCATAAACTGTTTCAACTACAAATACCATTAAAGTTTGCAGATACTCCACAAATATGACCACTTCCCTTCTCATTTAGCACGGTTCTTCTCTACCTCAGGTCCTTTGTGATCCTGAGTTACCACAGTATGTTTACATCTCAGTATAAAAGCTGTCTGAAGCACAGCTGTACTAAAAGGCTCCAGTCCAGACAGAGTAAAAAGCTTGTGGCTGCCTTGGAGCATTCTTCCATGGCTCATTTACATCTTGCTAATTTCTCATGGACAGTAAAGGCCAAAATTCAACGGCTCGTTCAGGATGTCAGAGTCAGTTTAAGTTCAGTGTCCAGCTGGGATCAAATATAGAACAGAAAGGCTTGGAGCTCAAGCTAAGGGGGATGAGGTTCAGAAAGTCGAAATCACATGAAGCAGAAGACTAGAAGAAGTTCTCTCAATAATGAAACACATTTACGCTTCACCCAGTGCTTGATCACCCTTTAAAGCAAGAGATGAGGTGGAAGATAATAGTATCCAACCTCAGACCAAGGCACCTCAGGACAGACAACCAAATAAAAGACCACTATCAAAATAACATGTGCCACTTTAAAAAAATAAAAAAAAACATTGAATGCATGGAAATTATTATAATTTTTTTTATCAGAAGACAATTGCTGTGTGGTTTTCCAAGAGCTTAATTTCTCAATTCTGGGAGAAATACATTTGAATAATTGGATTGTACTTACTATGCCCGTCAGAACTAGGGGATTTCCGTCCAATGTGTTTAGGTGATGGACACCTTGTTGTAACTGGTGGATGGTGAAGACTGTCGTGACCTTTTGTGGCTGTTGATTTGGTGATACTGATTTCAGGCTTACTTGCTGATCCATCTGCAGGGCTCAGTGGCTCGCTTTTCCTGAAGGTGGTCTCTGGGAGTCTAGCACTGTTATGAGGAACGATGGTAGATGCTGCACGGGTGATGGGGGTAATGGTCTCCAGAGTCTTGCTGAAGGTGACCGAGTGCTTCTGCATCTCAGGCGTCTTACTGTGGCTCAAGACATCTGGCCTCCTCAGCCCAAACCGAGCCGTGCCAGGACTAGGACACAGTAACATTTTATCTAGTTTATTTAGGTTGCATTTCATCCATTACACAAACAAAGACTAATCTGCATTATACAACAGTTAGTTCTTCAGATTGGTCAAGAATGCTTATATTTCATTGTCCAGCACTATTTTTGTTGTCCGAGCAGAAACAAACCAAAAAAAATGTTGTTTAAAGTCACTTAGTACTGATTTCTAGTTTCTAAAACAAAATTTCTGGTTATCTAAAAAAAAAAAAAAAATAAATAATTTTCTATCTTTCCTTAACTTCTCCCTGTTTAGTTTTTGCTCTTAACAATTCCTGAAATGTTGTATTACAAGCACTCCCTGTGGCTGTTTGCCTCTTTATAATATATTGCTTCTTGTATTCCTCAATTGTATGTCGCTTTGGATAAAAAAGCGTCTGCTAAATGAATAAATGTAAATGTAAAACTTTTCAATGTAAATTCATAAGTATTGTCAGTGCACATGTTGCCATGGTAATTAACCTAATTAACACACCGGATTGTTTTGAAAGTGATATGGCAGAGAATCCTAGAACATTTTGGCCCTTGTGTCTCCTCTCAGAGATCAGACTCAAGATTATGTTACATGTCAGCACGTTAGCATAGTTAAGATAATAAGCACAGAGAGAGAAGCACTGATCATGTGGTACATGTAAATAGCACTGAATTCTATTGTAGAATCAGAGAGGGCTATTTTGGGAGTTTAAAATTATATTAAATGTAGTCAAACGATCAAGTGTGATTAATCACATCCAAAATAAAAGTTTTAGTTTACATACAGGTGCATGTCAATAAATTAGAATGTCATGGAAAAGTTCATTTATTTCAGTAATTCAACTCAAATTGTGAAACTCGTGTAGTAAATAAATTCAATGCACACAGACTGAAGTAGTTTAAGTCTTTGGTTCTTTTAATTGTGATGAGTTTGGCTCACATTTAACAAAACCCCACCAATTCACTATCTCAACAAATTAGAATATGGTGACATGCCAATCAGCTAATCAACTCAAAACACCTGCAAAGGTTTCTGAGCCTTCAAAATGGTCTCTCAGTTTGGTTCACTAGGCTACACAATCACTGCTGATCTGACAGTTGTCCAGAAGACAATCATTGACACCCTTCACAAGAAGGGTAAGCTACAAACATTCATTGCCAAAGAAGCTGGCTGTTCACAGAGTGCATGTTGAGTGGAAGGAAAAAGTGTGGAAGAAAAAGATGCACAGCCAACCGAGAGAACCGCAGCTTTATGAGGAGTCAAGCAAAATCGATTCAAGAATTTGGGTGAACTTCACAAGGAATGTACTGAGGCTGGGGTCAAGGCATCAAGAGCCACCACACACAGACGTGTCAAGGAATTTGGCTACAGTTGTCGTATTCCTCTTGTTAAGTCACTCCTGAACCACAGACCACGTCAGAGGCGTCTTACCTGGGCTAAGGAGAAGAAGAACTGGACTGTTGCCCATAGTGGTCCAAAGTCCTCTTTTCAGATGAGCGCAAGTTTTGTATTTCATTTGGAAACCAAGGTCCTAGAGTCTGGAAGAAGGGTGGAGAAGATCATAGCCCAAGTTGATTGAAGTCCAGTGTTAAGTTTCTACAGTCTGTGATGATTTGGGGTGCAATGTCATCTGCTGGTGTTGGTCCATTGTGTTTTTTGAAAACCAACGTCACTGCACCCGTTTGCCAAGACATTTTGGAGCACTTCATGCTTCCTTCTGCTGACCAGTTTTTTAAAGATGCTAATTTCATTTTGCAGCAGGATTTGGCACCTACCGACACTGCCAAAAGCACCAAAAGTTGGTTAAATGACCACGGTGTTGGTGTGCTTGACTGGCCAGCAAAACTCACCAGACCTGAAGAACCCCATAGAGAATCTATGGGGTATTGTCAAGAGGAAAATGAGAAACAAGAGACCAAAAAATGTAGATGAGCTGAAGGCCACTGTCAAGGAAACCTGGGCTTCCATACCACCTCAGCAGTGCCACAAACTGATCACCTCCACGCCACGCCGAATTGAGGCAGTAATTAAAGCAAAAGGAGCCCCTACCAAGTATTTAGTACATATACAGTAAATTAACATACTTTCCAGAAGACCAACAATTCACTTTTTTTTTTTATTGTTGGTCTTATGGAGTATATTCTAATTTGTTGAGATAGTGAATTGGTGGGTTTTTGTTAAATATGAACCAAAATCATCACAATTAAAAGAACCAAAGACTTAAACTACTTCAGTCTGTGCGCATTTAATTTATTTAATACGTGAGTTTCACGATTTGAATTACTGAAATAAATGAACTTTTCCACGACATTCTAATTTATTGAGATGCACCTGTACAGTCTGACTGAACAAAAATGTATGATTTGTTGAGAAATGTTACCATGAAGGTCCACCCATAAACCCAACCCCCGGAGCAGCAAGAGCAAGTTGTACAAAAAAGGAGATTGTACACCAATTGCCAAATAGCAAAATACTTTAAACTAAAGTTTAACTTTTACATATAAAAACAATATTTAATTTACAATCATGCCATTTTACTCAGTATCAGCATGGCTGTTTACTTACAACCAAATCACATTCATGTTGATATTTAAATATTATATCAAAACATTTTCCCCAGATATTTTTGCTCCACCGACAAACATAATTTTGAATGAACAAAACCAAGCAGAATCAAAATCATTATGTGTCTCAAAGTAACACACAGTAGTGACAGCACTCTTTCTAAATTAAACTGTTTTTTTTTAACAAATTGGTTGAGTGAAAGATTCAGTGACACACAAAAAGAAACATACTGCTGTATAATGCATATTTCAATCCAAAAACAGACCCAACTCATCCTTATTGAAAATCAGTGTTTGCTGCTGTAAATCCTGAAAAAACTGGAACACCTGGTGTTGTGTTTTCTGTGGAGTTCGGTCATTTGTGAGATTTTTGTTTAATCAAATGTTTATAAATATATAAAAAGTGTATACATGTTGCAAATAACACTTATGGAGAAACGTTTGAGGTTTAGCAGGTTATAGTGTAGTGCCCCTTTAAGAGAGGAGTGTCCTGTGAGAAACATGTGACCGGTGTTTACTATAAAAAGGAAGTGCAAGATTCATTTAATTTGTAATGACTTTCAACCCGGTGTGCAGCCACTTGGTAAGCTCTTAATTTCAAATGTTTTCTTGTCTGCTTTATGATGATGATGATGATGATGATTTATTATTGTTATTATATTATTATATATTTGTATTTTGACTAATGTTATTTATTGTTGCTTATTGTTATTGGGATATTGAGGTAATGAACTGGGGCTGTTTGTATGTATGAAAATTGAAATGTTGCATTTTCTGTTTTTCCAGGTTTATTACCTGGTTATCCTTTGTGAAAAAACTAAACAAAATAAACAAACAAATGTGGAATACCGAGTAATATCCTTTGTACAATGGGTTGCCCTTTCCGTGGGAAGAAAAACGGAACAGTAATAAACCAACCTGGCCCGAGAGCGTTAAGCCAAGTCTGCCTATGCCCGATCAGCATTGACCAGTGAAGGAGCACCAAGGGAAGAGGTATAGGCCGAATAGACCCCTCTGTGGAACAGCGCCTTGGTCAGTGCAGGGAAAGGAAAATGGATTCGGCAGAATTAGTGGCCCTAAAAGGAAAGCGCTCAACAGCGCAGAGCTCTTTCAGCAAGAGAGCCAAAAGGCTGTCCCTCACTGTAGACCTCCTAGAAAAAAGGGTGCTTATCGACGAGATCAGAGCACTTGGTGTGGACTTTGGAAAGTTGCACGACACTGGACTCGAATATGTTGATGCTCTAGGGGAGGTGGAAAGTGAGGAAGAAAAAGCAGGAAAAGAAGCGGTTCATGTAGAGGAGAAAATGGCGATGTGCCTTGCCACCTATGCAGAAGCGCTCCGGCTCGCTAAGGAGACGTTATGGTCCAAATTCGCCTATGTCGACCTTAAATTGTACGCTGACGGTGCAGAGGAGAAATGTACTGAAGTGGAGAACTCTGATATGAAGGAGTTATCGGAGGCGACTTTCAAGTCCTGAGAGAAGGCCTGGTGGAAAGAATTAAAATGCTTGAGCAGAAGGTGTTTGAATGGGAAGGTCTTGTCCCTGGAGCCAAGACAACAGTGTATAAGCAGCAGCAATACAAGCTGGTCAACAGACTGCATGACTGGAGTACGGAGCTGGCAAAAGTTGAAGCGGATAGAAGAGTTTGAAGAGAAGGTTGAAGAATCAGGTACTAATGGCAGAGCGAGTTCGGTGAGGGGCCCAGTAGAGCTGGCACGCAGCCCCAAATCCCCAGTGTAATATCTGTATCCAGTACTGGAGCAGCTGCACTTCCATATGCACCATTACAAAGCATCCCTGGCCTGCATCCTGGGACGTACGGCTTCAGACCACAGATCAGTCTTGAAAGAACACGCCTGCCCAGGTTCTCGGGAGATATGACTGACTACTATCGGTGGAAGGCTGAGTGGGAAGAGCTGGAACAGCTGGGAAACCCACAGAGGACGGCTGGTGTTACAAGGTTCCACCTCCTGGCAAGTCTTGACGACAGGGTGAAGAAAGACTTGGTTCTGTCCAGCTGTGCATCGGCGGATGAAATGTTCAGGCGCCTCGATAACTGCTTCGGGAACAAGGCGAAAATCGTCCTGAAGATATCCGAGGAGGTTCAGGGCCTACCCGCTGTAAAGGGAGAAAACCCTAGGAAAGCAATTGAGCTAATCCAAGCTGTGGAGCGGGCCCTTAGTAACCTTGTGATCCTGAGAGAAGAGGAGGTTATAAAGAACCGTTGGGTAGCGCAGTCCCTTGAAAGCAAACTACCAAGCTCTCTGAAGGAGAAATGGATTGCGCACAAGATGGAGTCTGTGAATGGGTTTGCTTCACATAACCACTTCGACTGCTTACTGCGCTTCCTGAAGAAGCAGGAAGCAATCCTGGAGGAGCTGGATCAGCTGGAGGTAGGCCCTAGAGAGGGAAGATCCTCAGTTAAAGGCCCAGCCGATAAGCCAGAAGGAGGAGTCAAGAAAGCATTCTCCAAAGCTACCTCAGGCCAAAGAGAGTCTCAGTTGAAGCCACGCTGGGGCTCGTGCACTGCCTGTGCTGATGAGGCACACGCTGGCAGGCTGTTTGCCTGCAAAGCCTTCAGAGAGTTAGATATCCAGGGGAGGAAAGCCCATTTAAAGACCCATGGGGTATGCAATCGGTGCCTGTGTTTCCATCTGAAGGATGGCCGTTGCAATCCGAAGTTCCTCTGCAGTAAAATGGACTGCCGCAAAGAAGAGCTTCACCATTATCTGCTCTGTCCCAAGTCCATCGCTCAAGAGAAAGACGCTGGCAGCGAGGTGCAAGTTACAAAAAGGGTGGAGAGAAGAGGCCTTGGTCTGACCGGCAAGCAAGAAGAGCTCCTGGCAAAAGTCACTCCGGAATTAAGAGCAGAATTCAGGAAGGCATTTTCCAACAAAGCCTCAACTACGATCTGCACTGCTGGAGGTAGACTGAAAGAGTACCCAGTTATAATGATGTTACTGGAAGTGACAACTAATTCAGGCCAGCTGATAGGCACTCTTATTGACCTTGCCTCTGACACCAATTATATAACAAACAACGCTGCCCAGCGGCTTGGACTGATTGGCGAGCGCATCAAGTTAATTGTTCACGGAATAGGAGGGATGAGAACGACAGTCACAACCGAAAGGTACTCCCTGCGACTAAGAGTGAAGACCATCAAGGGGACGGTAATGGAACACAAACTGCTCTGCTATGGTCTAGAGAGTATTGCGGAGATAAGTCAGCCTGTCACTCCACAACAACTGCAAAAAATCTTTCCTGATGTCGCTGCAGAAGAGCTGGTCCGCCCTGAGAAAATCGATCTTCTGATCAGTCACAGGGAAGGTCGTCTAGTTCCACAGCCATTCAAGTTGGAGGGAGATCTAGTACTCTGGGACGGCCCATTGGGCAAAACTGTTGGCGGTACTCACCCTGATCTCTTGAGGTGGTCGACCTAATGCTGCACCAGTCTGAGACTCACTTTGCAAGGTCTATGAGAACATCCTCAAGAGGGTACAAGGAGGTCCTTGTGGACACCAAAGACCTGAGTGAGGACCCAACGAGGATGGAAGAAGTGACCCTCAGCAGCACCACTGTCACAAATAAGGAGGTGTTTGAGTGGTTCAAATGGGATAGTATTGAGCAGCGTGTGACCCGAAATGCGGGAGCTGCAAGTGCAGTAAGTGCCCTCCGGGAGGCAAAGAGATGACCCTTGGAGAAGAAAAGGACTTAGAAAAGATAAAGGACTGCCTCTCTTATGTGCTAGCGGACAAACACGCCCGCACTGGGATGCGGCCTACCCATGGAAAGTAAGCCCAGCGATTCTGCCAGACAACCGCCGAGCAGTAGAAGCAACCTTCCTGAACACCGAGGCTCGGCTGGGAAGAGAACCTGTGTGGAAAGCGGCATATGGAGAGCAGATCCGCGAGATGGTATCAAGAGGAGCAGCCATCGAGCTCACGAAGGAAAAGATCAAGGGCTGGAACGCCCATTCTGGTACATCAGCCATCTGGTTGCCCCGAATCCTCATTCTAGCTCGACGCCAGTGAGGATAGTCTGGAACAGTAGCCAGGAGTTCAAAGGGTTGAGCCTGAACAACCTCCTGCACAAAGGCCCTGATGTCCTCAACCCGATCCGAGGTGTCCTGCTTAGGTTCAGGAGCAGATTGTATGCTGCTCTTGGCGATGTAAAGAAAATGTATAATTCAGTGTGGCTGAAGGACGAGGAGGTCCATCTCCATCGAATCCTCTAGAGGGATAACCCCGAAGATGAAATCGGTGTGTTTGCCGTCGTCAGAGTCAACATCGGCGACAAGCCTGCCGGATGCATCGCTCAGGTTGCCATGAGAGAGACGGCAAACCTGCCTCAGTTCACATCCATGGTTGAAGAATGTCGGATCCTGACAGAGGACTGCTATGTGGACGACATCTTGACGTCGCATGATGATCTCCAAACTCTGATTAGGATGACTGAAGGAGTGGAAGAGATCCTAAAAGCAGGTGGCTTCTCCCTCAAGCCCTGGGTCCTGACAGGCCAATGTGGGAGGAGTGAAAATCCCATTGACCCCAGCAACGTCAGGTCAACAGAGCCCAAGACTCTGATACTTCCCAACCAGATGCGGGACGAGGAGAACAAGGCATTGGGATATGAACCTGAATCTGATAAACTCCGTGTGCTGACGTCAGTGAACTTCTCAAGGAGGCGAGGAAAGATGAGGACCGGTCTGGATCTACGAGAGGATGAGATCAGAGGCAGCACCCCCGACCCTCTCACCCGACGCATGCTGCTGAGTCAGATTGCAGGGTTCTATGACCCCATCGGCCTGGCCTCACCTGCCAAGCAACAAGGAGTGATGCTCATAAGAAAGTCCTTTCAGGAAGCAGGAAGAGACCATCCCTCCAAGGACACCTGGGACGATCCTCTTTCGCCATGTCTTGAGGCTGCAATAAAACTCTTTGAACAAAATGTGAGGCTTGGCCAAATTAAATTCGACAGGAGTCTCACCCCTTGGAGCTATAGGTCGCCCAATGGGGATCACGTTTTCGATGGTAGTGAAGCTTCCCTCTGGAGCCGTTCTTTACCTACGGTGGGAGACAGAAGATGGAGTCGTAGTGAAGCTGGTTGAATCAAAGGCCAAGCTCACTCCTCTAGACCAGAAAGGTGATGTCATTAAAGCAGAGCTGTGCGGGGCTGTCTTTGCATCCGCCTGAAGACATACTTCGAGAAGCACTGCTACATCAAGGTCAATCGGTGGATCCATTTTGTCGATAGTCAGACAATACTGGGAGCTATCCAGAAGGATAGTTATGGCTATCAGACATTTTTGCAAACCGGATTGGAGAAATCCACAAGGCGGATCAGTGGATAGCTGGAGGTGGGTCGAAGGAAGACAGAATGTCGCTGACCTCCTCACAAGAGAAGCATCCCTGAGGAGCTTGCTGAAGGATCAGTCTGGCAGGAAGGCCCAGAATTTTTGAAGTTGCCTGAATCAGATTGGCCTGTGAAAACTGCCGGAGAGATCAACCCCTCTGTTGTAGAAGAGATCGGAGGACTTCGTAGGAAGGCGTTCTCAGCACTGGTTACAACAGGAACCCAAGGAAATGGTCATGCCCAACCAGTGTTGCACTTGTGCGCCTTGTGGACCCCCGAAGGTTCAGTTCACTGGCACGGTTATGCGGGACCATCGCTTGGATGAGACAAGCAGTAGAAATCTGGCTAGGCAACAGCCCAGCCCCAGTTTGGTCAAAGTGGGAGGCAAGACCATACCTGTCTGTGGAAAAAAGAGCAACAGCTTTCAAGGATCTAGCTCTCGAGCTCAAGATGGTGTCGAGTTCCGGGACACAACCTTGGATCGCCTAGTTGTTCAGAAGGAGGGAAAGACAGGACTCTTGCTCTGCGGAGGGAGAATCCAACGCTGGAATGAGGATAGAGTGGCTGTACCGCTAATCCCATGCCAGTCGTGGCTCGCTACCCTACTGGCCAGGGAGGCACATGAAGAAAATCATGAAGGTGTTGCCTCTACCCTTCTACGGACAAGAAGGAAAGCCTGGATCATGCAGGGACGAAGAACAGTTAAGAAGGTGCTGAACAACTGTGTCACCTGCAGAAAGCAAAGAGCCAAGATGTGTCAGCAAGTAATGAGTGATCTCCCTCAAGAGCGTACCAAAAGAGCAAGTCCATTCGAGTATACAACCCTCGACCTTTTTGGCCCCTTCGAGGTGAAAGACGCTGTTAAAAGAAGGACAAGCAAGAAGGTCTGGGGTATTGTTTTCTGTTGTATGGCCTCGAGAGCTCCATGCGGACCTCACCGATGACCAATCGGCAGAAAGTTTCCTCAAGCATACTCCCGCTTTGTTGCTCTAAGGGGGCATCCAAAGAAACTATGGTCCGACAGAGGCGCCAACAAAGTCGGCTCTGTGTGAGCTGCATAAACATCTGGCTCGCCTGCAGGCTACGTCCATAGAAGATGTAGCTGCTGAGAGCGGGACTGAGTGGAAGTGGAATTTTCACCTGCAGGACGCACCCCACAGGAATGGAGCTGCGGAGGCTGCTGTGAAGCTGTTGAAGAGGCGCTCATGAGCCTCGGAGGAGCTGCACAGTCTCTCACATGGGGAGCTCAAACTCTGTTCTATCAGGCAGCCAACCTGACAAATGAACGCCCAATCGATGCCAAAGCTCAAGAACAGGAAGACTCGGTTGAGTACTTGACACCTAACTCCCTCATACTGGGTCGAGCATCTTGTAGGAGACACCAGCGGGCTTGACCTAGAGACCCATCCCTGGCGTCGTTTAAGGGCTATTCAAATCGGAGTGGACGGTTTGGGCAAAGTGGAGGAACTAGCTGGCCCAAATCTGTTCATTCGACATAAGTGGCACCGGACAGAGGAGCGTCAAAGTCGGCGATCTCGTCTGGGTTGCTGACCGAATGCTTTGAGAGGTCAGTTTCGTCTGGGTCGGATACTGACAGTATATCCTGACAGTAAAGGAATTGTCAGGGATGCTGACATCGTGACATGTGCTGGCCTTCCTGTTTCCCTGGTGGGTGGCGGAAGAAGAGGAGTTCTTCACTGCCCAGGACAGTTATCAGAAGAGGCGTGAGAAGATTGGTGGTCCTTCTTCCGTGGAGGAAAAAACTCATCCACCCTAGCCGCCATGACACCTGCTTCTTCCTGAACCCCTCTCATACTGCACTCTGCCCTTTCCCTGGTCCAAATCTTTGTCACCCTGTCATTGTCCTTACCCCTGTTGGCTGGTTGGTGCAAGCCTAACGCTGCCACCATGCCTATCAAATTGCAGATACATGAAGAAGTAAGAGCATGCACATCCCATACCTCGCATACTCGGGCAGTACACCACACACCTGCCAAAGGGGATGATTGACTTGGACATTGGACTAAGCTGCTCCTCCATCTGTCGTGCCTTCATCAGCCACAAAGACATAGATATTGTGCAATGTTAAGGGCCCTCTTAAAAAAAAAAAAAAAAAAAAAACATAATTGTCACTAAGAGGGGTCCTTTGAGTGATTTGGTAAGTTCCCTGGATCATAAGATCAGGAACTTAAGTGGGAGGTGTTGTGTTTTCTGTGGAGTTCGGTCATTTGTGAGATTTTTGTTTAATCAAATGTTTATAAATATATAAAAAGTGTATACATGTTGCAAATAACACTTATGGAGAAACGTTTGAGGTTTAGCAGGTTATAGTGTAGTGCCCCTTTAAGAGAGGAGTGTCCTGTGAGAAACATGTGACCGGTGTTTACTATAAAAAGGAATTGCAAGATTCATTTAATTTGTAATGACTTTCAACCCGGTGTGAAGCCACTTGGTAAGCTCTTAATTTCAAATGTTTTCTTGTCTGCTTTATGATGATGATGATGATTTATTATTGTTATTATATTATTATATATTTGTATTTTGACTAATGTTATTTATTGTTGCTTATTGTTATTGGGATATTGAGGTAATGAACTGGGGCTGTTTGTATGTATGAAAATTGAAACGTTGCATTTTCTGTTTTTCCAGGTTTATTACCTGGTTATCCTTTGTGAAAAAACAAAACAAAATAAACAAACAAATGTGGAATACCGAGTAATATCCTTTGTACACTGGGTTGCCCTTTCCGTGGGAAGAAAAACGGAACACCTGGACTTGCAAAACCAGTGCAGTTTTACACTTTCATGTTCTGACTTTTGAGCAATATTGAAACCAGTCTGCTAAGAGGCGAGTCTTATTTTATTCTGTTTGTGAACTACAGCGATTACTTTTGATCTCTCACTTTTACCACAGCAAGACCACAAAGCTGGAATTGCTCGACAATGTCACACAAGGCAATTTTGGTTATGCCAACAAAATCTAGTTACTGACAGGGACATTGTGTCTATACATTGTGACTATACATGTTTTAGTTTATACCTGGGAGAGCCTTCAATAACTTTGCCAATGTTGTTGGATGAGATGTCAAAACCTAGCTCTGTCCTCGTGACACCGGTTCAGGGGTTCGAGCTTTGGGCTTTGAGATGTCAGGGGCTTGGTACCATTGGGCCCAGCTCATAATACCGCCCACTGGTCGGGGACATGGCGAACGCTGAATATTGGATGGTGCTCGCCGTGTGTGAGGAGATGAAGAGTCCACATCTTCCACTTCAAATGAGCGTTTCAGGGCTGCAGGAAAAGGACAAATTAGAAAACCTTCAGCTTGGAATTTATTGTGTTAAATTCCTAGATTAACTTCTGTAGCTAGCGCATATAGATCTAACCATTAAATTCTAGAGAAAGATTTGAGGTTTAAAATACAAATTATGTAAATAATACAAAAGAAGCCATTCATTTGTACTCAACATAACAAATATATTTTATAGTGTTAGCAAAGTAATGGAAGGCCGAGGACATCCAGACTGTGAGGCACATCGCCCAAACCCACAGCAAATATTCTGCTGATGGTAAAAGTGACATGGTAACAAGGGTATACTTTTCAGCCCAGAAGGGTTATGAAACACCATTTTATGTTATAATGATTTTTCAGTGGTGGAACAGCCAAATTCAGTGCTCTGGCAAAAGACTGGGTCTAAAACAGTAACAGTGTGTACAGAAATACACTTTATTAGATCAGTGACTGTAAAAGTAAGCAAAATATTGGGTAACAGCTGAAATAAGCAAAATAACGAGCAAAATATACTCAGTTTATCCTTGAAATAATTACTAGGTAGTTCAACTTTTCTCAGATGGTCCAGTTTGATTTGCCTGCCTAAAATGAGGAGGTATCATTTTGCTTTTACAAATGAAAAATTACATGTTAAATTTGATAAATATTAACAACAATATTGTTGTTGTGATATAGAGCTGAAGATGTGGTAAATCAATTTGTGCTTCCTTTCCTCATCAATTCACGCCTTCTGCTAAAGACCATTACTTGGATATGAGATATTCAAACTGTAAATTGGACAGTAGAGGAATAGGAATTTAATTTTCATAATCTCTCAAGCACTTGCAAAAAAAAACTAATAATGTTCATTGTTCTGTTATTAACTTTTGCCACACCTGGCAATAGCGAATATGTGAAGATAACACTGGCCAAGCCCATACAAATTACCAACCAGGCCATTACCAGGCAAACACCTGCATTTGCTGCTAGTGAGTGTTCATTTTGATCCCTTTCCATGATGCTTATCAAAATCTTTCTCATTTTACAAGTACTTATTGTAAAGACACTCTTAATCGTGGCCACAACCACCTTATGAGCACTGTGAACACTTTATTTCACCAATAAACAAAAGTGAGAAGGAGCTACATCATACCATGGTCAGACCTACATCATACCTGTCAACACTCCCGTTTTTCCCGGGAGTCTCCCGTATTTCATCCATCTCCCACCCCCCCTCGCGTTTTGTTATTTCTCCCGGGAAACTCCCATAGTTTGTATGGGCCCAGACCTAGTTATATGAATACTCGAATCAATATTTTATTCCAAGGTTTTCCAGTTGCCAGATCTTGTATGAAACGCATTGCCTCACACAATCGACACAATACACAAATTCCAAACCATTTGTGACCCCCAACCTGGCAACCTGCAACGCGCGCTGTTGATATCTGTGCAGATAGTAGACACTGGAATTTGAATCTACCATCAATGGTAGAGATGGAAGTAGAAGAGTCAGGTGGTGCTTTTTTTGAAGAAAAAAAATATTTGTGTAAATTTAACAACAGCTGGACGGAAGAATTTAATTTCTTGTCTGTAAACAATGCCCACACCTTTTGCAAAGTGTGTCGCACTGATTTTAATATTGGACACGGTGGGGAAAATGCCATATCTCAGTATTAAATCACACGCGTAACATTCGTGCAGCCGAGGAACAAAAAGGTAGCAGTAAACACACAATGTTAATGTTATGTACAATGTTACAATGCAATGTAATGTAATTTTCTCCACAGTATTTAACTGCTGTTCAGTGTTTCTGTTTAATTTGTAAACAAAAAAAGTAAGAGTAGGTTAATAATAAAAAATAAACTTGATATAAGTAAATAAAATGAATAAGTCACGTTATTGTTCTTTTTAATGGTATGAATAATTATTTATTATGTAGGCCTATGTAGGGTGAGTGTAGGTAAAGTGGGAAATTTTTTGTAAAACGTGTAATTTAGATACCTACATTTTGCTTCTCTCATCCTTTCTTCATTCCACAAATTGAACTGAATTCCTCGACATCCATATATTCTCTCTTTCCTTCCATCTCTGACTAGAATTTCCTGACTGTAGACTAATTTCTGTTTTCTAAAAAAGTTAATTGTACATGTCAACTATAAATTATGAATGCCAATGTATTTAATGAATGCATATATAATAACTGAAGGTTAAAGGTCAGCCCTAACACATTCAGCCAAAGTGGGCCAGCAATATTTAAATATTGTCAAATATTTGGCTTTAATGCCAAAAAGTTGTGTATGTACAATTATAAGTGTAACAAAAGTAGCAATGCTGTTATTCTTTATTCTTTTCTCTTTAATCTATTTTTGTGTGCACCAACACCTGCTGAAAGTCAAATCAAACTCATCATGGACTGCAATGCAGTTCACTCATACAGAACAATGGAACACTCTTCATTTCTATAGAGCTCTCTATATCTGCTTAATTTGTATGCAATTGCAAATTTATGAAATCCAGTTTACACCACATAAAAAAGTCAAAATTGTAAGACAAAAAGTTTAATTTCTAACATAGTCATAATTATGACATTTAAGGTTAAAATCATAATTTACTTTTTATGTCATAATTATGTCAAAACTGACTTTTTGACAAAACTTTTAAACATTTAAAAAAAATTAGAATTTTACATAATAATTTTATAAATGTTATAATAACAATTCTTGCTATTTTATATGCTGGCTAAAAAGTAGCCACTGTTAAAAAAATGCAGGCCTACAAAAAATTCCTTTTGAAGGAATCGATTCTTTGAATGGGAAATTTAATGCATAATGGAAGACAGAGCTAAAACTCTTGAGCTGACATTTATTTTGCCCTTCTAATTTAATGGCATCCGAGTAAATGGTTAAACACAAGATTTTCTAAAAGACGGTTACATTTTCTCACACTAACAGCTTGATAGTAAAGTTAATAGCAGTCTGTCATAAATTTAATTGAACAATTGAATAAAATCTGAACTGCTCATTTAAGTATCTTACTCAGTTCCAATATGTTTTATAATCAAATCTGGATATGTGAACATGGTCAGAATAAAACTTACAGTCTAAAAGAGATCACAAGCATGTCCAAACCACTCTGCCACTGGATTCAAAATCCCACCACGCAGTTGTTTATGACTTGGAAGAAAATACAATCTCTTAAGATGAGTACGAGTTTGCCAAAGTGTCTGCAACAGTCACAGTGCTTTGAAAGTCCCTGCAAGAGATTATCACACTCAGTAATGAACACAAACTCACACATCAAATAATTAACAAAACATACAGGATTACATATTTAGCAGACACTTTTATCCAAAGCGACTTATAGTGCATTCAGGTTATACATATTATTCAGTATGTGTGTTTCCTGGGAATTGAACCCACACCTTTTGCGCTGCTAACGCAATGCTCTACCACTGAGTCACAAGAACACTTAAAGTACACACATGATATAGTACTTATATGTATATGTATTAGTGGTGGGCCGTTATCGGCGTTAACGTGATGCGTTAACGTGAGACTCTTATCGGGCGATAAAAAAAATATCGCCGTTAATCTATTCTCAAAGTTGGGTTGGGAGCTGGGTCTATACTACGCAAGCTATGATGACTTTCACCCTGATATTTTAGCGCGGATGTTTAGGCTATACCAAGCCGAATTGCACTGTAGGGGGCGAGAACGAGTCTTCGAACTAGAGGCTGGGATTTTTTCGGGAATCCCGCGGGATGGGAAACAAAATCGCTACGAATCACGTGATTGGGACAGGAGAGGAAAATATTTAATCGGGAGTGGGCGGGACCGGGAATAGTAATGATACCCAACTTTACACATAAATATACCTTTTATATAAATAAACTATAAACTGTATATTTTAATTCTGAACTCAATTCTAGTTGCCCTGTCTCTTTATGCTCTCCTCCTGTTTGCTTTGGTGTGGCTGGTTAAGTGAATGACGCAGTCCGTGATGGACAGATTGTTAACGGCTGGTCTATGTGGTAATACACTCGGGCACGACATCCAAACGCTCACCTATCATTCATCAACCTCAAATATGGCTTTTCATCTGAAAGATGTATGTAGTAACTTTACATGGCCGCTCAATATGATGTTAACCTAGAGAAATGTGCGCTATTGAAGTGTTTGTGTGGAAGCGTTTGCTGTAGGACAGGCTCGGCGCTCACTTGCTCCTAAAATCTCCGTCATTTTTGGTCATACAGATAAGAGTAGCCTAATACATCTTTCGAATCTGTAAAGACTCTCGTTTATTTGTGTGCACTCAGAATAACAACGAAGCGTTGCGCTTTTAAGCAAACAGGATGCGCTTTAGGTCTCATGTGAACTTGAGCGAGAAACTTGAAACTCCGTCTTTGAAAAATATATCTATAGAGAGTGAAATGTCTAAAAAATAAAAATAGAAGACGTGTGTGTTAGCATGGATGATTTACATGAAATTGAATCTGTGCAACACTGTGCATAAGATGGCTTTCAGTTCAATATAATAACAAAAAACGACATTTTGGGTTTTTATTCAACTAATAAGGTGGGCACGCTGTGATCTGTACTATATTTTTACTGTAATTGACAGTTATCGAAAAAAAAAAAAAAAAAAAAAACCCAGAGGGAATGGGAGTCATTCTTCCGGGAGTGGAACGGGACGGGATTTTCCCCCAGTTTTTTCGTGGGATTGGGAAGGGAAGAGATACATTTTTGTGGGAGTGAGACGGGAGAGGTTTGAGAATTCACTCCCGTGTCACCCTCTACTTCGAACCTGTGTGTATGCCTAACGTTACTGTGAAATTACCACATCAAACGTGACGTGTTAACATGGATGCAGCTATGAAGCCGCCGGGTTTGCTTCAGGGAAAATTTATTTTTAAGAAGCTTCCCAATGGAAACTGTAAACAGTTCATCACGACCTCTTATGTAGGCCTACAGTTCAAAATTCATGTTTAACTGAATAAACAGTTAGTAAACACAAGTACATCTTATTGAACATAATTTATTTTCATCACCAATTATCATAGCAGAACAGCTTTCTCAAGCAGTTTGTGATGTATTTTGGAAACAGGAGATGAGCTCCTGGTCTAATGCGCCACCTGGCTTGAGAAACCCGTTCTCAAAGACTTACTTTTAGTCATTATTTGGGTAGCACACTGAAGGATTACAAATTTTATTTTAAATGTTTAATTTAGATACACTTCCTGACTAAAGAAAGTGTCAGGAAATACAGATGTTTGAGAGCGTTTTCCTGACCATTTGAGCTCGAGACAACGGTGCCTTTTGTCTCTTATGTTAATGGTAAGATCAAGGAGTCAGATTCAACCTTTGTTAGGTTTATTGGACCACGGGAAGGTTCCTGTAATTAACTAACGCCTCCCTCAGATGTTTGCTTTGTTTGATGTTTGTCTCCACCTCTAAGAATCCCTCCTCCAATTCTGTCTATAAGATACCCTGTGAAAATGACTTAGATGAGATCTTCGATGACTGCAGATAACAACACATGTCATAGAATAAAGAAATTCTGCTGACGATCGAATCCGAAGTCTCCTGGTCTTCTCTTCTGAGTTTCTACACTTTAGAAGAACAGAGTTTTCAACAGATGGTGCCGTGACCGGATAGAGTTCCAGCTTTCTCACCTGAAAGACTTCAAGCTCAAACAAAGATCTGCATCTTTTGGAATCCAGCGAAACTTCAAACTGAACAAGGATTCCCAGACTGAAATTTTCTCTCTGGTGAGTGCTGTCTCTAATCCGAAAGAACCTAAGACCAGTACAAATTTTTGTATCCTCTGTGCCGTCAGAGAAGAGTTAACATACATCTGTAGGGTTTTGTTTAACTAAAAGTTATCCTCTGTCCAGGCAGGGAAGGTTAGCATTTCATGCTAATAATTTTGTTTATCCTCTGTTCTTGTAGGCAGGGACGTTTATCCTCTGTTTTCAGACAGGGAAGAGTTTATCCTCTAAAGTTCTGCTTTTAGAGATGAAATTTTATCCTCTGTTCTTTCAGGCAGGGAAGATTTTGGCATTTACGTGCTAATTTTTGGTTTATCCTCTGTTGTTTCAGGCAGGGAAGGTTTTTTAGCATTACGTGCTAATATTTGTTATCCTCTGTTTTGGCAGGGAAGAATTGGTTATCCTCTGTTCATGCAGGGAAGATTAGCGTAAAGTGCTAGTGAATTGTGTTATCCTCTGCTTTGCCAGGGAAGGTTAACAATAGTTGATCTGTGTTAACAAGTGTACCCTCTGTTGATCAGAGAAGTTTTAGTGTTTTGATTGTGTGATAACAAAGAAACTCACAAAATGTTTAGAAAGAATGCTAGACTGATCCCCACAACTGAAAAAGGTGGTCTAGCGACTCCTTTGTGGTCAGATAGCGAATTCAAATCACTTTTAGGGTGCAAATGAACATAATAGTCACTGAAAGTTAGACAAGAACTAACTCAGAAATATGAGATCCATCCAGACAAGACTTGGTCTGTAGATGAGTGTAAAAGGTACTGGGAGCATGTATTCGCAAGAACAATGTGAAAGGCATTATCTGCTGCCACAGAGAATTTGGTTTAGCTCGCCACACAACAGTCTCAGCGTAAGCATGAGCTAGAGAAACAGAACAATGAACTCCGTGCGAGTATACACTTTGACCAAGAAATTGAACCTCAAGAAAGAGGCAAAAACTGATGTGGAAGTAAGTCAGCCTGATAACTTTTCCCTGATTTACAAGCGTTTTTGAAACAGATGTAGCTCTCAATCAGTAACTGATGTGCCTGTAAATTCCTTCAATGATGTGTGGTGCGAGGAGGAGATCTCAGGGATTGAGGAAACTGATAGTGTTCCTCTCAATTCTTCTGTTGTGCAAATACAAACTGCTGCCAAAGCTTTATGTCCTAAAGATATAGAGACTATCTCAGAGTTTACCGTCAGCACGCACACATTTTCTGAATTTAGAAGAACATTGATCAGTAAAATGCGTCTTTATGACATGTCGTTGACAGAAGTCACGCAGCTGATGTCACAAATACTAACTGAATCTGAATTCAACAGTTTTGAATCTGCTGTCACTTCTGAACTGCGAAATGCCAGTAAGGGTGATTTAAGAGAAGGTATTTTGAAAATCCTAAAGAATATCTTAGGACCCAAAATAGATTGGTCTAGAATTACTACCTGTGTGCAAAGGAAAGAAGAAACTGTGAGTGAATATACTGAGAGATTTTGTCAGTCAGCTGTAATTTACAGTGGAATTGTTGATGACCCTGAAAGTGTGCTAGATGACAAGGGACCCCTGGTTCGTATCTGGTCAGATGGCCTTGTAGCCGAATACAGAAAAGCTTTACCATTCTTAGATCTAACTTGGTCTAACAGAACTCTCAGAAGTAACCTAGACAGGTTAACTACATGGGAAAGAGATGCTGATGTCAAAGCAAAAGTAAGAGTAGCAGCAGCTACGTTTAACACAACGAAACAAGACAATAGATGGTCTAAAAGAGAAAGCAAATGCAAATACTGTGCAAAATTAGGACATTGGGAGAAAGAGTGTAGGAAGAAGTTGCAAGATAGTAAAAGAAATGCTATGCATAATTCTGCTCCTTCTCAGCCTGCACACAACCCTGAAGTAGTTCCGCCAGTGACCACTGAAACTATAGGACAGTTAGTTCAGGCTCTTCTAAGAGCACAACAAGACCAGGAAAAAAACTAATTATTGGGGCTGTGAGTAGCTACCTTTCCCCTGTAATCCAACACAATGACCAAAGAATTTTTGTGAAAGGTAGCATAAAAGAAAGAGATTGATTTTTGCTTGATACAGGTGCAGAAATTACAGTAATTCCTACAAAATTGGCACAAGGTTTAAACATCCCATACAAGAAAACCAAACTTTGTTTAACTGGTGTAATAGGTGAAGATTCTGTTTTGTATGAAACTCCGCCCATAGAGGTACAATTTGGCCCAAAACTCTGACTACAAAATTGCTATGCGCTCCATTAAATACAGGTGCAATTTTAGGCATGGATCTTCTGAGACAAATAAATCTAACTTTAGACATGTCCTCAGAATCTACTAGCATAAAAATTTCCTCAGCACAGATTTCTACCAATAATGCAACCCCTCCCAGTATGTTTTCTTACAGAATCATCCAATTTGGGCTAAAGACAAGGATGATTGTGGGTTGTTGACAGGTGTAGAACCAGTTAAATTGACAGGAACTCCACCTCCGGTCACCAAACAATATCCGATTAATAAGGAAGCTATACAGGGAATCAAACTTATTGTAGAAAATTTGCTGATGCACAAAGTGCTAGTTAAAACCAACAGTCCATGTAATTCACCCATATGGCCCATCAAGAAATCTAATGGGACATGGAGACTGACAATAGACTACAGAGTAGCCAATAAACATATTGATAAAATCACCCCCCTAGTGGCAGATCCATCTACAATTTGTAATGGCTTACCATTAGATTGTAAGATTTTTTCAGTAATTGATATGTCTAATGGATTCTTTTCTGTACCGTTGCACTCTGACAGCCAGCCATGGTTAGCTTTTACAGTTGACTATGAACAATACCAGTGGACACGATTGCCACAGGGATTTCAAAACTCCCCAACCATATATCATCAGGCTGTCAGGCGTGATTTGTGTGACCCAGAATGTCCGGTAAAACAGTCCACTATGATCCAATATGTCGATGATATTTTGATTGCCTCAACAGATCATGAGGTACATCAAACTGAATTGGCATCATTGTTGGACTATTTGCATAAAAAAGGACACAAATGCAGCTTTCACAAAGCTCAAGTTGCTAAAAAGCAAGTCACATTTCTGGGTCAAACAATTGGTGCAGGAAATAGATCCATTACACAGGATCGGCGGCTTCAGTCAAAGCCATACCTCCGCCTAATACCATTAAAACACTCCGCTCATTTTAGGAACAACAGGTTATTGTAGACCTTGGATTGAAGACTATGCCTCGATTGCTCAGCCTCTCTATGATTTGTTGAAAGGCCATGGTAAAGATTCAGATACTGTTTGTATGGAAGAATTTCATCTTAAAGCTTTTAATGATTTGAAGAGCACTATGTCAAGCACCAGCATTAGGAATTGCCCAATCTGATAGACCCTTTGTGCTTTATGTCCATGAACACTTAGGCTTTATGACTGCATGTCTAATGCAAGATCATGGGGCAGCTTATTCATTACTATTCCGGTAAACTTGACATAGTCGCTCAAGGTATGGGCCCATGCCTCAGAGCAGTACAGGCAGTTCATCTAGCGCTTCAGGCTTCATCAGGAATGGTGTTAGGTCAGACTGTAAACGTAAAATGCCCTCACACAGTGTCCGCACTAATGAATCAAGCAAAAGTCACTTCTGTCACCTCCTCCCGTTGGGGAAATTGGTTAGCAACTCTCACAGCCCGAATATTGTTATACAGCGTGCACCAGTCACGAACCCATCCTCATGTATGATGTCTGCAATGACTGAATTTGTGTTAGAGGATGAAGGCGAAATGACTCATGATTGTGTTACGCTTACATATGCAGCGACAAGTGAAATAGCAGAAACTCCCATAGAGCAGAATTGGAGTTGTTTGTTGATGGTTCAGCTCAAGTTATTGAAGGTAACAGACGAGCAGGATATGCAGTAACTTCCACCACTGAAGTAGTTGCTTCAGGTCGTCTTCAGATCATTTTTCAGCTCAAGCTGCAGAACTAGTAGCCTTAACTAGAGCATGCACGCTAGCTTCAGGATCGGTTGCAAATATCTACACAGATTCCAGGTATGCTTTTGGGGTAATTCATGATTTTGGTGTCATTTGGCAAACCAGAAAATTTCTAACTTCTGCTGGATCCCCATTAAGCATGCTGGATTAGTGAAAGATTTAATGTTTGCCATGAAACTCCCAAAGAAATTAGCAGTGATCAAAGTGAAAGCACATCTCACAACTAATACTACGGAAGCTAAAGGTAATGCTCTTGCTGATGTAGCGGCTAAACAGGCTTGTTTCTATGCAACTGTACAAGTGTGTTCAGGTAGTACAGCACAGAAGATAATTCTACCTCCTGAATCAATCGTTGATCTGTATAAAGTTCCTCTATATGAAGCATGGACATGGTTAGACAAAGGAGCCACTGTGGATTCATCCGGCTGCTGGACCAAAGGGGAAAGTATGTTGCTCCCGAATCACTGTTGCCATATTTGGCTCAACAAATACACAGTTTGGGTCATAGTGGTCCAGCAACGATGAATCACAGGTTCTCAAATCAATGGTGGAATCCAAAATTCAGAAACGCAGCCACTGAAACAGTCAAGAGATGTGTTACATGTCAGAAACATGTGTCACATTGTAAGGTTGTTCCTCCCCTGCAGGGGATAGGATAGGGCAGACACAAGAACCAGTGAGGAGCCCAGGGAAGAACCGAAAGCAACAGGCTTGGGGCCAACCCTGAGGTGAAGATTTCCTCATAGGCCTTTCCTCCATTAGTCCATCCTTTCCTCACTGTTCTTTAGGTGTCGCAGGAATTGAGAAATAGGGAAAGAAGGAACAACAATAGCAGACTATATTTTGAACAGAGGATACAACCCTAATGTTGCAGACTCTACAACAAATACTGCTCTGTGCCGTTGGTCTCTCTTGTTTGTGTTTCTTTCTCCTCTGTGCAGATACCATTTGATGGCTGTCCTGAGATCCATATGCACCACCCTTCTCACCTGCGGATGAAGCCACAACCTCTAGAAAACAACCAGACCCATTGCCAACTATCACACAAGAAAGAAAGAAGAAAGAAGAAAGAAGAAAAATACACAACGCAGAGACTCACATCGATCTTTCAGCAAAACTAATTGCATGTTTTGTTTCTGTGTCAGCATGCAATTACATATAAGCAACACAGAACATGTACACTGGGCCTGTAACGATTACAAGTTACAAGAATTAACTTTTAAGTGTCTAAATTTGTATTTTGTGAGAGTTATTAGAACTCTCAAAGAGGGGATTGAAGGATTACAAATTTTATTTTAAATGTTTAATTTAGATACACTTCCTGACTAAAGAAAGTGTCAGGAAATACAGATGTTTGAGAGCGTTTTCCTGACCATTTGAGCTCGAGACAACGGTGCCTTTTGTCTCTTATGTTAATGGTAAGATCAAGGAGTCAGATTCAACCTTTGTTAGGTTTATTGGACCACGGGAAGGTTCCTGTAATTAACTAACGCCTCCCTCAGATGTTTGCTTTGTTTGATGTTTGTCTCCACCTCTAAGAATCCCTCCTCCAATTCTGTCTATAAGATACCCTGTGAAAATGACTTAGATGAGATCTTCGATGACTGCAGATAACAACACATGTCATAGAATAAAGAAATTCTGCTGACGATCGAATCCGAAGTCTCCTGGTCTTCTCTTCTGAGTTTCTACACTTTAGAAGAACAGAGTTTTCAACAACACATATTCTGAATGCCTTCGGCAGAATTCAAATGAGCCATTTTAATCTAGATTAATCTAGATTAATTCCAAGATTACAGTGAGATTAATCTAGATTAAAAAAATTAATCTATGCCCACCACTAATATATATGTATATATATATATATACTATGTAGTAGAAGATTGTGTTTGTCACTCAGCACGCACTGATAATCTGTCATCATTTGTGTTTTCTTTGTACAACTGCTCTATGCTCCTGTGAACAACTTGGAGTTTCTGAGAAAAGCAACAGTTGTTTAACCGCTTCAGTGGGAAAAATGAAAGAACATCGGGAACCTTCCATGATATTCATATTCTGCTCTGCAAATTCACAAGCACTCCTCTTTTTATTACACGAAGGTCACAATAAACATTAGACTGTATTGAACTGTATTTATCCATGATTTCATTACAAAAATTATTATTATGATATTTAACAAATCATTATAACCTAAAAAAGAGTAAGTAAAAGTGCAAAAAACTGTGAGACTGGCTATTTGTGAGGAAAACTGTTTGTATTTATAACAAATAAAATGCTACTGAAGTTCTTTTAATAACTGTCATTTTGTGTCGTACTAAGTTAGTCCAAATGACATTTGTACACGTGGGTTCAGAAAAAGAACTCAGGCATGATGCATGTACTGTATATTCACTGCTGAACATACTGCTGGACTGGACAAATGACATAAATTAATGAGAATGTGAAAAGTGTGTTTTAAAGTAAATTATTCTTAAAAGCCCATGGGGTCAAAACTGCCCTTACCTGAAGTAACACCTATTATGTAATGCTATTTACATTAACTATTACCCAATTTTCTTGAGGGTAGTTCCAAATAAAACTTCAGAGATGCACAACCCATAGATCAGCCTTTCAGAAACCTTCTCAAACAGCTGTTTATGTACTAAAATGATTTGCTTTTAAACGTAATATGGTTCAGCCGGTATCTACAGCTGTTTGGCTGGGCCAAGTATAGCCCAAGTACTCCTTTTGGCTTCAGTTTTTGAAGAAAAGCCAGCATGCATTTGAGGATTATGGGAGCACTCCGTTTGTCCATCCCACGCACCTGGAATTAAAGTAAAAAACTGAGAAAAAATTGAAACCGCAAAGAGGAAATCTATGCCAGAACGATACATATGAGAGGCTGTAGTTGTTCATAGATATCCTATAATAAGCTCATACTTCCATTATAATTTACTGTTCTCAGAAGCAACTGCTCTTAAACCAATTCAGAGATACTCAAAAATAAATGCCAGGCTGAACTAAGTCTGATCCAACATACTCATGCTACACACACAAACAGATATGACTGGAGAGAGAGAAAAGGAAACATTTGGAAACTACCTGTTTTAAATTTCCAATGTGAGAAAATGTAAACGGATTAAAACCGCTACATTTATAACTTCAAAATCTAATATAAACTCCATCTAGGTGTGTGTTACCAGTGAACTCCCTACATCAAGCAAGTCACCCATTAAAACAAATACCAAATGTGAGGCCTCAGTTTGTAAAGTAAAGCCTGAATATCTGAAGCCTGAACAGTTCCTACATGAGCTGCTTTTAAAAGCCCCAAAATTGGGCACTGGTTAAACATCCACTATTTCATCACAAAACACAACTACATTTGAATGGTCGTCAGTGGGGAAACCTTTTCCTTAGTTTGACCATGATAAACTGTTAAAACCACCATACTAGACACCCAGCAGACGTAAAATAAACTAAGTGTAAACAAGCAATTTGATTGTTTAACTAACAAATAGCTAAACGCATCTATGTGGTAAAAAAAACAAAAACTTTTGAAATCATATGACCTGACGTCCCTAAGACTCTCTCCTGAGCAGCGCATAATCATTACATTTAGACCAGCATACGTTAAAGCAGCCAACCTTTATTGAAGCTTTATTTTTCTTGGCTTTCTAACAAGGCCTCTGTGTTGAGGCTCATGGCAGCTTTAGGGCAGACCATTAAGATAGATAGACTTATATTTTCAGTCCCTTAATAGAACTAAAGAACCATCAGCTTTCATTTGTTTCATTCCTCAGAAAAGGGCTTAGTGAAGGGAGTATGGTGTCAATTAGAAGCCAACAGAAAACAGGCCATAATTTGAAGAAAAATTATAATAATAATACAAATGTTACCAACATAAAAGATAAGAGAACCTTCTGAAACCAAAGGGGCTATGTGTAGCATTTGCCCACAAAGCATGCAAGGATGCACTTTTGGAAAATGTTCAAGAAATCAAACCAATATGGGACACCCATTTAACATACATCCACTAAAATAAACAAGTCACATTGTATGACAGAAAATTTGTTGTGACTGAGATTTGTGAAGTGATTGACATAGAACATAGAAAGTAAAAATATATACTAAGATTGGGTCACCAATATTACTTTTTATTATATATTTTTATTTTTGTGGCCCTAGAGGCCTGTTCACACAAAGATAAATGTTTGGTGCAATAACAAATTTCATTTGAATGAACAAAGAATGTTTTTAAGTAACAGGGAAAATCAAATATCAGAGAAAGCCCATAACAGGTTTTCTTATTGTAATAATGAGGCAGTGAGGTTAGATCCAATAGCAGCTTTATTTCAGACAAGAGGTCAAACAGGCAAGGGTCAAAGGCAGTAACTGGAATAATGAAGGCTAGGCAGAATCAGCAACAGGGACAATGCAAAGATCGGGGCAGGCAGCAGACAGAGAAGATATCAACAGGCAGGCAGGGTCAAAAGGGCAGGCAGCAAACGGTCAGAGTAAATAGGCAGTCCAGGTAAACACAGGGAATCAGAAAACAGGGGAAATGCTCAGAATGTCAGCCGGGGCAAAACAAGACTTCGCGGTGAGTGCAAGGAAGTGAGCTGCTTATATGTGTGTGTGTGAATGAGGTGCAGGTGTGGTGAAACAATCAGGGTTGATGAGTGAATGGTGACAGCTGTGTGATTGGTGTAATGGAATGTGTGGGTGCAGTGCATGATGGGAGATGTAGTCCATGGGTGAAGTGCAGTTGTAGTGAGTGGCAACCAGATTCATGACACTTATCTCTGCACTCTTGTATTTGGTGGTTCTTTCTTCCCCAATGGGATTTTCAAACGCAAAATCATTAAATATCTATCCCCGGGTCATTCACAATAGAAACCTGGGTTATCTTGCTTCATGTTTCACACTGCTCATAACTTATCCATGCATATGAATTAATCCATCACCATTTGACTTTTCTTCCCTAAACACAGAAATGCCTGTTTATACAGTGTGCAGTATTTCTGTGACTGTCCAAATAGGGTGGCCATTTCCATAACACCAAAAAGGAGGACACTTTGCGGCATTTAGGGAGACAAGAATAATTGCATATAAAGGCTTACACAAGGTGTAATGTGAGTGATGGTGGTGAGAAGATTGCCCACTAATGACCACGCAATAATAGGCTTGGCCAGGGGAATGGTTGCCACATTGCACCCCAAATCATCACAGACTGTGGAAACGTAACACTGGACTTCAAGCAACTTGGGCTTTGAGTTTCTCCACCCTTCTTCCAGACTCTACGACCTTGGTTTCCAAATGAAATACAAAATTTGCTCACATCTGAAAGAGGACTTTGGACCACTGGGCAACAGTCCACTCTCCTTAACCCAGGTAAGACGCCTCTGACGACAACTGTAGTCAAATTCCTTGACACGTCTGTGTGGTGGCTCTTGATGATTTGACCTCAGCCTCAGTCCATTCCTTGTGAAGTTCACCCAAATTCTTGAATCGATTTTGCTTGACAATGCTCATAAGGCTTTGGTTCTCTCGGTTGGTTGTGCATCTTTTTCTTCCATAATTTTTCCTTCCACTCAACTTTCTGTTAAGATGCTTGCATACAGCACTCTGTGAACAGCCAGCTTCTTTTGCAATGAATGTTAGTGGCTTGCCCTCCTTGTGAAGGGTGTCAATGATTGTCTTCTGGACAACTGTCAGATCGGCAGTCTACCCCATGATTGTGTAGCCTGGTGAACCAAACTGAGAGACCAGTTTGAAGGCTCAGAAAACGTTGCAGGTGTTTTGAGTTGATTAGCTGATTGGCATGGCTTCTAATTTGTTGAGATAGTGAATTGGTGGGTTTTTGTTAAATGTGAGCCAAAATCATCACAAATTAAAAGAACCTAAGACTTAAACTACTTCAGTCTGTGTGCAATTAATTTATTTAATACACGAGTTTCACAATTTGAGTTGAATTACTGAAATAAATTAACTTTTCTATTCCATACCATTCTAATTTATTGACATACACCTGTATTTTGGATGTGATTAATCACACTTAATCGTTTGACAGCACTACATTTAATATAATTTTAAACTCTCAAAATAGCCCTCTCTGATTCTACAATAGAATCCAGTACTATCTACATGTACCACATGATCAGTGTTTCTCTCTCTGTGCTTGTTATCTTAACCATGCTAATGTATTGTCATGTAACTTAATCTTGAGTCTGATCTCTGAGAGGAGACACAAGGGCCAAAAAGTTATAAGATTCTCTGCCATATCACTTTCAAAACAATCCGGTGTGTTAATTAGGTTAATTACCATAGCAACATGTGCAAACCAATGGATACACAGAACCAGGAAGTAGCTCTGCCCACAACTTCCTCGATGAAGCTGAATTTACAGTTCGGAAATCTGTTCCCAGCCCTGATAACAGACACACACCCTTCAACACAAACGCAATGAGTTTTACACAAATAAAAACTCTATTTACACAAATAGCTTTCAACACAAAGACGAATGCCCTGACACTTTCACAGACTCCATCTCATTCTTTGTCAGTTATATGTTAATCTACAGTATTTATAATATGCTGATGCAGAAAATGTCCAATGCCCCTCTGTGTTCACCTGTTAAACTGCTTTGCAACTCAAATTCAGTCCAGTTCTAAAAAATCTGTTCATGATGTGACATGTAAAAACACATAATGACATTCTGACCAACAATACGGAGACTGAGCGATATGGTGTGCAAAACTAATGGATGAATAAGTTAAACACAATATATTATATGAGGTTGTGTGTAAGGCATGTGGCATTGCCAACCAGAACAGCTGATGTTACAGGAGCTGTAAAGATTTGAGGCATGCCACACTGCAAAAACCTCCCTGCACAGCTGCTCCACGGTCAGACACAATCATTATGGGAGATTCTGCTGAGTAAGTCATACCTTATCACTGTTACTCACACACACATACTCCATTAACTTATATATATATATATATATATATATATATATATATATATACAGTGCTTGAAGTGGGCCGGTGGGTCGGATGAGTACCGGCACTTCTTTTTTTCCACTTCAAGCATATATATATACACACTGAACAAAATTATAAATGCAACACTTTGTTTTTGCCCCCATTTTTCATGAGCTGAACTCAAAGAGCTAATACTTTTTCTTTGTAAACAAAAGGCCTATTTCTCTCAAATATTGTTTACAAATCTGTTTAAATCTGTGTTAGTGAGCACTTCCCTTTTGCTGAGGGAAATCCATCCATCCATCCACCTCGCAGGTGTGGCACATCAAGATGCTGATCAGACAGCATGATTATTGCACAGGTGTGCCTTAGGCTGGCCACAATAAAAGGCCACTATAAAATGTGCAGTTTTACTGTATTGGGGGGTCCGAAGACCAGTCAGCATCTGGTGTGACCACCATTTGCCTCATGCAGTGCAACACATCTCCTTCGCATAGAGTTGATCAGGTGGTTGATTGTGGCCTGTGGAATGTTGGTCCACTCCTCTTCAATGGATGTGCAAAGTTGCCAGATATTGGCAGGAACATGCTCAATGAGTGACATGCTCAATGTGTGACATGTCCGGTGAGTATGCTGGCCATGCAATAACTGGGATGTTTTCAGATTCCAGGAATTTTGTACAGATCCTTGCAACATGGGGCCGTGCATTATAATGGTCAAGCAGTCAAGTCGAGACCCCGATGATGGACGATGAGCATGCAGATGAGCTTCCCTGAGACAGTTTCTGATAGTTTGTGCAGAAATTCTTTGGCTATGCAAACCGATTGTTGCAGCAGCTGTCCGGGTGGCTTGTCTCAGACGATCTTGGAGGTGAAGATGCTGGATGTGGAGGTCCTGGGCTGGTGTGGTTACACGTGGTCTGGGGTTGTGAGGCTGGTTGGATGTACTGCTAAATTCTATGAAAAACCTTTGGAGACAGCTTATAGTAGAGAAATGAACATTCAATTCACGGACAACAGCACTGGTGGACATTCCTGCAGTCAGCATGCCTACTCTCCCTCAAAACTTGCGACATCTGTGGCATTGTGCTGTGTAATAAAACTGCACATTTTAGAGTGCCCTTTTTGAGGCCAGCCTAAGGCACACCTGTGCAATAATCATGCTGTCTAATCAGCATCTTGATATGCCACACTTGGGAGGTGGATGAATTATCTCGGCAAAGAAGAAGTACTCACTAACACAGATTTAAACAGATTTGTAAACAATGTTTGAGAGAAATAGGCCTTTTGTTTACAAAGAAAAAGTATTAGCTCTTTGAGTTCAGCTCATGAACAATGGGAGCAAAAACAAAAGTTTTGCGCTTATAATTTTGTTCAGTATATATATATTTCTTTTTTGCCTTCAAAGTGTACACTGATGTCAATAATTTCACCTGTAAAATGTGTTTAACTATATATAAATGAAAATAGAAAAATACTTGAAATGCAGTTTGAGAGAATTATAAATAAGTTACAAAGCAGAAACTAAAAAATAGTTAGGAAGGTTCCACTTCCTTATTGATAGAATCACACCCTTGGTCATGTGTCTTCCTTAAAAATGAAAAGCACAATCCACATAGACCAAACATAATGATTTTCGCACTTTGCATCTTGGAAAACGGACTTCCATTTTTGTAAGAAAAAAACTGTTCAGAATAGGTAGACACAAGTGACAGAATACAATTTATTCAGACCAACTACTGTACTGTAACTACTTCAATAAACTGATTTGATCCAAACTCAACAGACAGCAGAACACAGAAACTGAGAGTACTGAGTGTTCGCACTTTTTTTAACTGTGCCTGATCACCACCTGACCTACCTGCACAAAGTAAAATTGGAATTTGATGTAATAAACACATTTCAAATCAATTTATGAGAGTTCTCATTCTCAGCTGTCTATTAAACTGAAAGAGAGAGAGAACGATTTACGTACCAGCGATTCTGTCTCGCTCCATAGCTGGATTATGGCTCCTAACAGCCACATGTGGTTTCTAGTGTTTCTCCTCCTCTCCCTTTATTTGTAGACTCCCCCTTTTGCTTTTTCCGAGAGTTTAGTCACTCTCCCCCTCTCTCTGCCTCTCTCTCGGGCTGTCTTTCTCTGTTCTCTCACTTTGTTCTTGTTTCTCTTTCTTTCTTTCTTTCTTTCTTTCTTTCTTTCTTTCTTTCTTTCTTTCTTTCTTTTCTCTCTTTATCTCCCTCGATACTGATCTTAGAATTGTTTAGAGTGGTTCATTGACAAGTGTATCCAATGGAACTTCAGTGACATCTGCTGATCATATGGCTCTATTCGAACTTCTTTCGTCTTTCTTTTGACCTCTTTTGACACTGAAGCTCTGTTTTGTCTCTAAGATGTGGATAAGCCATGTGACTATCTGTAAACAGCCCCATGACCTCACTTAGAAAGGAAATGAGAGAAAACTTAAATCACTGCATTTGATACTGCTGAATTTGCATTGCAATATTTCCTAGGTCCAGTAGATAGAGCTATGCATTACAAGAATTAAAGTTACAATTTAAAATGAACTGTGTCCATATAGATTCAAGAATAGTAAGTATAAGAGTTCCAACATCTGAAAAAATCCTTACAATAATCCACATGTAATCCAGAAGACTCAGTCCATCAATTAAAGTGTTGTGAAGCATGCTTTTATCTGCTGTTTGAAATAAAATTCTGATAGAACCCATTCACTTAGATGATCCACTGGTGAGCAAATGATGTAATGTTAAAATTAAAAATATTTTCTGAAAAAAAAAAATACTAATCTATAACTTGCATGGCTTGAGGGTGAGTACATTTTAAGCTACTTGTATTTTTTTAGGTGATCTATTTATTTAAAGCAGTGACAGTCAGCCCATAGTCTTCATGTCATTACTCAAAAGAAAATCATGATGATATATGACCTCTGACATACTGTAAACCTTACACATCTAAGGTAGAATAGGACTTTGATTAGTGTATGTGAAAGAAAACGGGATACATGACCTCCTCTCCATTTCCAAAAAAAAAAAAATGCCTTGGAGCACTGTACCACACTGATTATTATTCCTTCTGGGTCACTGATGACACAGATAAAATAAGCCTATAATAATCAGGTTCTGGAAATAATTGTCTTTTTCAAAAATGATTGTATTTCTTTTGCTCAAATATGTTGTTTAAATCATCTTACAATAAGACATACTGCCAGTCTAAATATCAGTGATTCACTACTATTGAAGACACTATTAAAAATCATAGTTTAAAATAATGCATAACATAAAACTAAGGTTTCAAAGTTGATTGAAACCAATCTAATCATATGTAAATTGTGAATCACTGAGGGAAAAAGCTAATTGTTCCACTATATAGGAAAGACATTAGATAAGAAAGTAATTTTTTAGAGGCATTACAGCAGAGATTAAATTAGGTGTGCTTCTTTTTGTATTATTATTGGAAAAATCCCAACAGTGGGCCTCAGACATTTCTGTTTTATGGATCATAAAAAAATCAGTGAGGTGAACTGAAGAGAAGAAGCACCGTCATAGAGCTGTGAAGCTATAATGTTTTTATGTCGTCAAATAAATTTGTTTTTAATTTATTATTTTCAGACATGAGCAGACCTATGTACTCACGTAATTAATGTTATGCATTTAATGTACACTTACAAGCATGCACTTTGGCAGAATTCAATTCAAATAGTCATTAGCAGCCATTAGTTCTGTAAAATTGAGCATCAGAATGGACAAATTTGTCAAGGGAGAAAACTAAATGTGGAAAATGCCAGCGAAGGAATGCATTCAAACTAGAATAGTCGCAGGTTCAGCAGTGAAGAGAGTGCTGGGCTTTTGGTTTGCCCCGCCACTCACACTGAAGATGTTCAGGTAAAAAGAAACACCCATAGGCTACTACGCAGCAATCATCCTTAATTACAGAAATGAGGCAAAACATCTCTGGAGAGTTCCTCAGTTTATTAAATTCGAAAATGCTATCCATATTTGGGTCAACAGGCTACATTTGTGAACAAACACTTTGTGCAATGTCACGCTTCCGTGTGCGTCTTACAGACTGTAACTTCACAACTTCATTGTGCTGTTACTCATTTGTTTCATTTGTATCTCTACCAAAAAATGAAAATAAATTCCAGTTTTCCAAATTAAGTCCTTGATTCAAATTTCTCATAAGCTTAATTGATTTGGTCTAAAGAGAGAAGAATTTATGACTATTTTTGTTTGAATACTACATATAAAATAGCTACCAAAATAAATGTTGGTAACTCGAGTTAAGGTAATGAATGTAATGACTAAAAGTTGACTAAAATGCAATGACTTTTCATAGACTAAAACTAGACTAAAAATATGAAAGACTCAAATGACTAAAATGTGACTATTAAGCATTTTCGTCTCAAGATAAAGACTAAGACTAAATCAAAAATGCCTCCCAAAATGAACACTGGTCCGGTGGCCCTGGAGGACCCAACTCCGGTGGTATCAGAGGTTACTACAAAGCTGCCCAATTTCACTGCTGCTGCCATTATCAAGAAGGCCGTCTTTGCCTTTCACCTCATAGATGTTTTGGGTGCATGGGCCAATTTAGAGTCCTCTCCAGAGCCCAGTCCAGTGCAGGAGTCCTCGGAGTCCACTCCAGAGCGCGATCCAGTCCGGGAGCCCTCAGACTCCACACCAGAGCCATCTCCAGTCTATGAATCCGCTCCTGAGCTCACTCAAGTCTATGAGTTCATTCCAGAGCTCACGCCCATTTACGAGTCCTGGAGGGCCTCTCCAGAGGTCCTTGAGTCCTCTCCAGAGTCTGCTCAGGTCTAGGGTTCACTCCTGAGCCTGTTCCAGTTTATGAATAAACTCCTGAGCTCACTCAAGTCTACTGAGTTAATTCCAGAGTTCTCTCCAGTTTATGAGTCCGCTCCAGAGCCCACTCAATCTATGAGTTAATTCCAGAGTTCTCTCCAGTTGATGAGTCCGCTCCAGAGCCCACTCAATCTATGAGTTAATTCCAGAGTTCTCTCCAGTTGATGAGTCCGCTCCAGAGCCCACTCAATCTATGAGTTCATTCCAGAGCTCTCTCCAGTTTAGGAGTCCGATCCAAAGCCCACTTAAGTTTATGAGTTCACTCCTGATCTCAATCCAGTCAAGGAGTCCATTCCTGAGCTTCCAATCTGGGGGTCATAAGCTCCGCCCTGGTGGGCTCCCACCTTGCCGAAAGATCCAAAAGAAAGATCCCTATGCCGTAGATAAAATGATGAGGAGATCAAGAGGTGAGTTTGGTGCCACTTTGCATAAAGAGACGCAGCATTGGGCTCCAAAGAACAGAATGAGTGAGTAAAACCAATGCTGGCCTATTTATACATTTACATTTACGCATTTAGCAGACGCTTTTATCCAAAGCGACTTACATTGCATTGCATTCAAGTTACAGTTTCTACATTTTATCAGCTCTTGCTTTCCCTGGGAATCGAACCCATGATCTTGGCGTTGCTAGCGCCATGCTCTACCAGTTGAGCTACAGGAAAGCGGATGTCGGATGTCCAATGACATAACATGTCATTGGAATTAATGCCACAGTAACAGGGATATTTTTACAGTCATATTCTGGGCACACACTCATCTGGCTGTGCTGGATGAGCAGTCGATGGGAAAAATAGGGAAGGCCCCAAGCTTTTATCAGTCCATGAAAGAGACAGAGGAGAACTCTGCCATACCTTTCAGCACTACCATCAAGCCTGATTCACATACACATACACACAACACAATCTCCTGCAGCCTGTTATCCAAGCTCATTCCTCTTGCATGGATGAACATCCTGTAAACAAACATGTGCATGCACACAAGCATGCTTGTTTTTTTTCTTTCTTTTTCATGAAAGCAGATGTACACAGACACGTGTGCAAAAGCTTCCAGGCAAAAAAACAGAGATC
Source organism: Gymnocypris eckloni scoliostomus (assembly GCA_027564155.1). Lineage (NCBI taxonomy): Eukaryota > Metazoa > Chordata > Actinopteri > Cypriniformes > Cyprinidae > Gymnocypris > Gymnocypris eckloni. The sequence continues at coordinate 21,981,927 of CM050419.1, read as the reverse complement.
TAGATAAATCCACAAATAGCACAGGAGCAGTGAAAAAAAGGATGCATGCCTTACAGCCCCAAACACTCTGACCTACAAGCATGACTCAAACATTCACATTTTGTTATATAAGAATGCACTGTTTAATCACCAGACTCGCCAGCTCTGATAGCAGTGCCACAGGGCAGCAATTCTTATTGAAGCAGAGGAAGTAGTCAGAAAAAAAAGTGTGATGTCATGGTAGAACCAATAAAGAATGTAATGGGGTGATTCAGTAAACAGGACTTTATATACGGACAGGAAATGTGGACAAAGACTAGGAATTTCTTCAAAATGCAGCATATTCTTTAAAGTCAGAGTATTTATTCCTAGATCATGGTCTGTGTGTCACTTCTTCTCTTGACCCATTTGGACAACATTCCAAACATTTTGTCACCAAATGCCAACTCACTGATGCCATACCACTAATAAATGGTGAGGCTTGTGATTTGTGCAAACTGATTTCCTCTGTCTGATGGCTGCCAAATGTTCCACATTTCCAAATTTCCAATAAAACACTTGGCCTGATGGTCAAATGTAATAAGAGAGGCATGTGTATTCTAGGATGAGCGAGAGGACGTTTCTCCTTCTGTATTATGTATTCTTGTTTAGGGTTTGTCTAACTCAAGTAGGAGGTGCTTTTGGAGCATCTGTGGCCAAGTCTGTGGAGTCTGTGGCCAAATGATCAGGGCATATATGTCATCAATGAAAACTACCAAAGGGCATTGTTATATGTTCTGCTTAAACATTCATGACATAGATGTGACACACACACACATATACATACACATACATACATACGTGCGTGCGTGTGTGTGAGTGTGTGTGTGTGTGCGCTGGAAAACATCAAACTAATCTGGCAACCATGGTGCCATTTTGCCTGGAGCCTTAATTCATTTCTTACCCATACTCTGCCGTAAAATGTTCTTTACATTAGCTCTAATTAAATTAACACGCAACTCTTTTTGTGATTATTTGTAATAATAAACATAGGAGAGATCAGGAAAGACTGGCTCCATCGAATAAATGGGTTTCAGGATCAGTGCTTTGACAAGTAATTTGTTCATGCCTAATGACTTACCATCAGCAAAAACAATAACAAAATGGCCTATTTTTCCCCATCTGTTCAAAAGCTTTTCAGTCATGACATCACACATTAGCTGCACTCTTCATATGAGCTATTTATATACAGCCTATGGCCCATACGCAGCATATAATGTCATAGCAAGAGAGTGGAAAACATGTTTTATTTAGACACGCGTTCAAATAAATAAAGTATTCAAGAATAAAGGATTCTGTTCATTAAGTCTAGACTGCATAACCGTATAGCAAAAATTACATTCCAGGAAAGCTAGCTCATAGCAGTGGAAAGAGACTACAGAGCTAATAAGTTAGTTATGAATCACTTCCTGTTCTAATGTTAATTCCAGTCTTGCAAAGCAATAAGTGAAGTTCCTCAGTCTCAGATGTGATGAAAAGCAAATCAACTGCTTGACAAAACATAAAGCCTGCATGTGTAGGATATTTTTATTTATTAAAAAATATTAAATAACCCAATAAACATTTTTTAACATCATTATAAAGGAATGCTTATCATTCTTCTGTTGATAGAAGAGCACCTAACGTATTCGTATTAACAAAATCCATTGCTGTTATGTAAACCATAACATTATGCTTTTGATTATCTGCTTATGAATATAATTCATAGGATGAATTGAACTTCTGTAGCTGCTTTTGACACCAGGAAATAATTATGTGGAAATCTCTTGGTTAAAAATGTTGTCACATATCACTGTTTTATAGCTTTACAGATTAGTAAAATGTGATTTGCAAATTCCAGCACTAAAAATTGCTTAAGCATATCTCTGAATTCATGACCCAAATTATGTTATATTTTTGGGTATCATTTTTGTTCCTGAAACAACCATAACTATATAGACCACTGCATCTCCTTCTGGCAATTTTAACAATTTAAAAGATGTACTCAGGACTGAGTGACTTAATGTCTATATATGTATATGCCGACCACTAGTTGGAGGATAGCTCAAGTCTGATAGTCCATTTATGTATTTAACAATAACTGCCATTGATATAGTTTTGCAAGCAAGACCAGAGTATCCAGCTTTTCAATTATGATATAGGCTATAACATGCATGGTAGAGTCCTTTTAGTTTATCACTAAAAGCAAGAACAGACTGTAAACTGAAATGGGCTGCTTTCATAAAACAAAAATAAATATTTATTTTGTATCTTACTTTCATATTCAGAGAAACACATATATGTATGGGATATTGTAAAAGTCCTTATATATATATTTGGCCTATATGGTCAACATTGGTTCAACGTGATCTGACAGATGTGGCTCTATTTTCACCTTTACCATTTAAGTGACTTCTGCATTTAAGAATAGAAGTTAGCTGGCCTCATGCTTGAGTATATTAATAGAGCTCTCAGATTGTAAGAAACCCCAGGATAAAGTGAAGGAAGAGAACCTAGAGATAGTAATTACTTTATAACACAAGCTCGATAGAAAGAAAGAAAGAAAGAAAGAAAGAAAGAAAGAAAGAAAGAAAGAAAGAAAGAAAGAAAGAAAGAAAGAAAGAAAGAAAGAAAGAAAGAAAGAAAGAAAGAAAGAAAGAAAGAAAGAAAAATAAATAAATATAAATTTTGGTCCAATTTTTCACCATCACCCAAAAAACATTATGTACATATTTTAAAAGTCATACTTATACGCCACTACTAATAATGAAAGTCTTACCTTGATGCGAAGTAGTTTTCTTCATCTTTAATAAATATCCACTTTAATGACACACAATACAAATGTTTTATTTAACGTAAATCATATATATATATTTTTTTTTTTCTGTACTATTTAGACGACGAATGCCTTGGCGTCCAGTTACAGGTTCACGAGTCACCCGCGCGCTGATCTTGCTCTTCGGGTTTGTAGGGCGCCAGTATTGCATCTTCCACTTGTCAAAGGAAGCGTGACGCGTGATAAGACTATATGCAGGGCGCGCGCATAGGCTCACATCTGCCAGGAGCGCGCTTTTGTTTTACACATAGTTTACTGTAAGACGAATATGATGGCTCACTAGCAATTCCCTGTTTTTGTTTCAAGGGTTTTTATCAATTGAATTAATTCACTTAATGAATAAAATAAAATGACTTCAGTGTTTTGTAGCAATAGAGTCCATAAGGCAGCATGGACTCCAGATATGGGCTTGAATAACAAAATACAAAATAGAAAAACAGAGAGTACCACTTATTGATGCAACAATGGAGTTAACACTTTTTTGTAACATGTACAGATCATGTAGTAGTGCCTGTAGAAGTGGGTCTAGCCTACTCTTAATGTATGCCCCCATTTTTCTTTGTTTGCTTTTTTTTTTAAACGGCTCGGCAAAGGATGAACGACCTGTGTCATAAGCGGTGACATGTTAAACTAGTCTTACATAACTATTTAGTTCACTCCAAAATGGCCCAGTAGCCTAATATTTGCACACTGTCATGTAACTTCTGCTGCTTGAGTAAGGATCATTATGAAAAATAATATTATCCACAGAAGAGGGGCAGATTTTGCAATTAATAATTACAATAAATAAATAAATATTTATAAATAGACTGCAGCAACTGCCATTTTGTCAGAACCTCTAGTAAATTACTTGCTATTTTGTTTCGTTGTCTGTTCTGAGTTGTGGGAGAATTGTGATGTAGAAATGTCAAATATAATAACTTTTTTGTCTAATTGACTGGTTTTATTACGATTATTATTTATTATTACCGCTTGCTTTTAATTGGCTGAGAAATCAAATAGCATACACTGCTGGACAATAACCAATAATTTATCATATTTTTCCTAAAAAATTTTAATGACAATTTTATGATTTGTTTAGCCTAAATAGGCTAATACCACCGCACACCACCCACCCCACCCCACACACCACACACACACACACACGTTTTTATCACAGAATAAGGCAGAAGATATATTAATTATAATCACATTGAACTTGTATAAAGTTAAGGGTGTAATCTGCCGATTGTTCTGCAGGTGACCTCATAATTATATCTTCTCACGGAGCACGTAGGGATTTACGAAGATTTTCATGTACTACTTAATTTACGATGCTTTTGAAAAAAAAAACAGACCGTAATATTACGACCAGTCGTACAGTCGTTTTTACTAATTTAGGCTTACGATGCTTTTGGGAAACGCAGCCCGTTAATTAGTAGCCTAGCCTACTTCAATGAGGCCATTTCGGACTTGCTGCGTAAGAGCGCCATTTCCGGCTTCGAGTAGCCTATAAATAAAACATAGGCTACACTTCATGAGTGTTTGCGTCTCGTTCCTGGCCGCATCAGTGTTTTTACTGGATGTTTTTAGGGAATATTTGCATTTATTCACATGTGATTGGATTAGTTACTTATATGGTGGACTGTCATTTGGCAAGTGCTGGAGGACACTACTGAATGATGCGCATCAGAGGGGATTTACAAGTGGGTATACAGATTGCCGACTGATAAAAGAAGTGGGACGAACTAAGAGTAAAAAACGGCCTTGGATTTTCTCCCAAATAGGCCCACCACAACTACAAACTGCCACTACTATCTTACAATATTACAGCAATCCTGTCACATTTATAGCAAATAAAATCACAAAACCCATGGTGACCCTGCTGACAATAACAAAAGGTTCAAGGTTTTTTTATTCATCACATACTCAATTAAACAGAATATAATCAGTAGCGAAATGTAAGTCAGGTCAGCTCTGCTCAATGGACAGTGCAAAATATGTAACAACACGAGAGAATATAAAAATAGGAAAACAAAATAAAAAATTAAGAAAAATTAAAGATTAAAATGTGCAATAAAATTAAATGTGCAATACAGTATGCTGTGGACTTAATACATAATAATATAAACAGGGATGTGCAAGAGGTTGTACCGGGTATATATATATATATATATAGCAGCAATGCCGATGATGGAGAATAGTTAATTTTTTACAGTTTTTTTTAAATTGAGTCTTGTAAATGTTATTAGACCGAATTTGCGTTTAGGAGCCTGATGGCCTGAGGGAAGAAGGTCCTCCTAAGTCTCTCAGTTTCTGCCATCATGCTCCTGAAGCGTTAGCCAGATGGCTGTAGAATGAAAAGACGGTTACCAGGGTTATTTGAGTCCTTGATGATTTTAGTATTTTGCAGCGTTTGAGGTAGATCGCGTTTGAGGTAGAAACCATCAGCAATTTGAATGATTTTCATTACAAACATTGCAAACCATCAACTTTTAACCTTTAAACCGTTAAGTAATCGTTCCTGTAGTGTATTTTGGGACATATTAGGATTTAGTGTTTTTTTTAAAAGACACCAATAGAAGGCGACCAATTACCAGCAGAGACCAACAGGCACCATTACAGTTTCCATTAAAACCAATAACATTTTCATTATAACAAGTAAAATAATTACAAATTATACGATGGTTTCTATTTTTTTATTTAAATGTATTAGGCTGTCTTATGAACAAAAATTATTGAAATCTACATAAAAAAAGAACGCAAAATGTATAATATGACAATGATAAACATAAACCTAGAATCACTGCTGTCTCTTTACATTTATGCATTTAGCAGACGCTTTTATCAAAGAATTGCCAGACAATGCGGAGTGATAAGTAAACGTTTGCACTAGGGGTGTCCTTATAGTGCTCATAGGCTACATGCCACATGAGAGAGGAGGGCAAAGGTAACCTAACTGTTCGCTTTTTGTAACACTTCGTGTTAGTTTCGGTTTCTTTTAAACAAAAATAGACTGCCTTAGGGTTCACATATCGCGTGGAAAACGCTAGGCGCACTGCTTTCTCCTTTTTTCCAAAGCGCTCGGGCGGTTGCGCTCCGGAGGCGTTTGTCGTTGCTAAGCAACCATCAGCTGCGCTCTCCGTTACGAGAAGGAAATTTCAGCAATGGATTTCCACCACCGAAAAACCCTTGCTGTAACTCTGTTACAAGATTTATTTACTAAGAAAAGTAAAAAACGCCGCAGTGTTTGGGTGCACCCCATACTTCAAAAACGCAAAAACCATGGGGAATTTCACCAGCTGATTCAGGAGCTCCGCCTGGACAACGGGAAGTTCAAAGCCTATTTCAAAGTGGACAAGGACCAGTTTGATTATATTTTAAGAAAAGTTGGCCCAAGCATCAGTAAACAGAGCTTCTGCCGTGAAATCATCTCTCCTGCGCAACGGCTCTGCATTTGTCTGAGGTAATTAGTCTATAACTGAAGTGGTCATAAAACGCCAGAAATGGCAAACACATAACGTTACACATTTATACATAGAATATAGAACAATTCTGTATAAACAATGATGGATTTAACAAGGAATCAGTTGTGAGCATTAAAATATTTTTAGTAAAAATATTTTTTACTAGTAACTAGTATAGCAGTTTAGTGTTGAAGATGTAATTAACTGATAGAAATTACCTTTATTTTAGAGTAACTTACCCAACACTGCTTGTACTGAAATTAAAGACAATACTTCTTCCACCACTGTGATGTCATGCTTTGACATAGGCCTACAAGTATTCGTAAATGACTTTATATATGAATAACTTAATAATTGTGGTCTTTTATACATACTTTACACACACTAAATATATAAATGTACATTTGTTACAGATACAGATTCGTCTAAGACCATCGTCTTCAGTTATCGCGTGGGTCACTCTACAGTTGTAGGCATCATAAACGATGTGTGTGAAGCCATATGGGACAACCTTGTGGAAGAATACATGCCACAACCTAACAGGGAACGCTGGCGAGAAATCGCAGCTGATTTCCAGCGGATGTGGAATTTCCCTAACTGTGTTGAGACAGTAGATGGCAAGCACATAGTGATCCAGGCCCCTGCCTCCAGCGGTTCCCTTTACTCAATTATTCTCCTTGCTGGTGTTGATGCTCGGTATTGCTTCCAGGTGGTGGATGTTGGGGCTTATGGCCGAAGTAGTGATGGTGGTACATTGGCTGTTTCAGCATTTGGAAGAGCTCTCTGTCAGGGCAGCCTTGGCATACCAGAGGACAAACCTCTCCCTGGTGCAGAACATCTGGGGCTTATGCCACATGTGTTCGTTGCAGATGAAGCCTTTCCCCTCAGACGCCACATGTTGCGTCCACATCCTGGCCAGAACATTGGGAGAGAGGAAAGGCTGTACAACTACAGGCTTTCCCGGGCCAGGCGAATGGTGGAGTGCTCATTTGGAATACTAGCGGCACAATGGCGGCTGTACAGAAGAGTGCTAGGAGTGATCCCAGAAATGGCAGAGAAAGCTGTTAAGGCTACCTGCATCCTCCACAACCTTCTGAGGGTAGATCAGGTAGAGGACCATCCACAAGCACCGTCATCAGAACCTGACTCCACTGCAAGGGCAATGGGAGATCTCCACAGGATGAGCAGCACCAACTCCTCGCATGGCTTATAACCATCAGAGAGAATTTAACCAGTATTTCTCATCTACCGAAGGTGCAGTCCCATGTCAGGAGAACATTATTTGATGTTACATTATATGAATAACCAAATAAAAATCAAATCAAATCAAATCAAATCACTTTTATTGTCACATCACCACAGCACAAGTGGCTTGGTGAGTGAAATTCTTATGAGCGTGCTCCAGACAGTGCAAAAAAAAAAAATACATATATTACATATGGACAGTACATATTTACAGACTGTACAGAAGACAATGTGCAAAATACACATACATATACTCAGTATACATAGTGTACTATAAAGACATACTTAATTATCAACTACACATTATACACCGTATGGGCACATCTGCATTATGTACACTATTTATACATTATGTAGTCTATACATAGTAATAATGTGAAAGTGCAACAGATTATAAATTAACAGCAGATTGGTTGAGCAGCAGATAGTTGTGCAAAGGTGCGACAGATTATGCATATGCAGTGTCGTGGATGTGCATTGTATGGTGTCCAGTGATAGCAGATAGGTTGTGTTAGTGCCATGTGTGCGTGTAGTCCAGTTGAACTGTGTTAAAGTGCAGTGCATGGCATGTTGTGTGAGTGGGAGTGTGATGTAGGTGAGTTATTTGTGACTGTTCATTAGCCTGATAGCCTGAGGGAAAAAGCTGTCCCTCAGTCGGCTAGTGCGGGATCGGATGCTGCGGAAACGTCGTCCTGAGGGCAACAGAGAGAGCAGTCTGTGGGACGGGTGGCTGGAGTCTTTGATGCTTTCCTTGTACACCGCCTGGTGTAGATATCCTGGAGGGAGGGAAGCTCACCTCCAACAATGTGGCGGGCAGTTCGCACGACCCTTTGCAGAGCCCTGCGGTTGCCAGCGGTGCTGTTTCCAAACCAGGCGGTGATACAGCCGGTCAGGATGCTCTCCACAGTGCAGGTGTAGAAGGACCTGAGGATTTTGGGGCTCGTTCCAAACTTCCTCAGCCGTCTCAGGAAGAAGAGACGCTGATGTGCCTTCTTCAGCACTGCATCTGTGTGAGCAGACCATGTGAGATCCTCGGTGATGTGAACGCCGAGGAACTTAAAGCTGCTCACCCGCTCCACAGGTGTCTTGTTGATGGTGATGGGTGTGTGTTCTGCTCTGTCTCCTGTAATCCACCACCAGCTCCTTGGTCGATGTTGAGTGAGAGGTGGTTCTCCTGACACCATTTTGTCAGGGTACTCACCTCTCTGTAGGCCGTTCATCGTTGTCGGTGATCAGACCTATCACCGTTGTGTCATCAAAATTTGACGATGACATTGAGCTGTGTGTAGCTGTACAGTCGTGTATGTACAGGGAGTACAGGAGTGGGCTGAGGACGCAGCCTCATGGAGCACCAGTGTTGAGGATCAGGGGAGATGATGTGTTGTTGCCCATTCTGACCACCTGACTTCTGCCTGTCAGGAAGTCCAGGATCCAGCTGCACAGAGATCTGTTCAGTCCTAGAGTCTGGAGCTCGCAACCAGTGTGGCAGGCACTATGGTGTTAAATGCCGAACTATAATCCACGAACAGCATCCTCACATAGGTGTTCTTATTTTCCAGGTGGGAGAGAGCAGTGTGCAGGGTGAAGGCAATAGCCAGTTACTGCGGTATGCAAATTGTAGTGGGTCCAGTGAAGCCGGCAGCACAGAGCAGATGTGTTCTCTGACAAGCTTCTCAAAACACTTGCTGAAGATTCAAAGCAACGGGCCTCCAGTCATTCAAGCATGTGATTTTATTTTTCTTGGTATGGGCACAATGATGGATTTTTTGAAGCATGAGGGAACCACAGACAGAGAGAGGGACAGATTGAAAATGTCTCTAGCTGGAAAGCGCATGCTTTGAGCACGGCCTGGTATACCATCTGGGCCTACGGCTTTACGGATGTTCACCCGTTTGAAGGATCGGGTTACATCAGCGACAGAAAGCGTGAGTGGACTCACCTCTTCTGCGGCAGCCGCGGCAGAGCTCTCTGTGTGGGCGGTGTTATCAGCCTCGAACCGAGCATAAAAGGTGTTGAGCTCGTCCGGTAGAGAGGCGGCAATGTTTACAGTAGCTGGTTTATTAAATAATAAACTAATTTATTGGTTTATTGGTTTAGTAAATAATAAACTAATCTGTAATATACTACTTAATAAACTAATTACATTTTAATACGACTTGCCTCATTGCCTTATTTTGCAAATTATAATTTATTGATCAGTTCAATTGTTTTAGAAACATTCACATGTATTAATCAACATTGTAAAAATACACTTTTTAATTAAAAAAGTAAAGAAAAAAAAAGTAAAGAAAAAATAACATTAACACAATAATGATTAGACTAAGGATATGAGTTAGACCAGGGGTTCTCAACCTTTTGCAAGCTGGGCCCCCCCAAAGCTGGTTCATTGCAGTTAGCCCCAGTGCCCCCACACACCACCCACACCACCTTGCATAGATAGATAGACAGACAGACAGACAGACAGACAGACAGACAGACAGACAGACAGACAGACAGACAGATAGATAGATAGATAGATAGATAGATAGATAGATAGATAGATTATATATATATATATTATTATTATTATTATTATCATCAGTAGCGGTAGGTAGGCCTATTATCATTACTAGGCTATTGTTATAATTGACAGTAGCACCAGACTTCTAATGTGAGCTTGCAGACATTATTATTATTAGTATGAGTAGTAGTAGGCCTATCATCATTACTAGGCTATTGCTATATAATTATATGAGGTTACATGCTTTATTGTTGTTGTTGTTGTTGTTGTTGTTGTTATTATTATTATCATCAGTATAGGCCTATTATAGGCTATTGCTATAATTGGGAATTGGCACCTGATATTAATTTATGCTTTATTATTGTTATTATTACTAGGCCTAATAGTAGGCATCATTTACATTTTTTTACAGAAGCTTGCAGGTAGGTGATGTTAATTTGAGACCTGAGCCTGCTTTGCCTTGCAAAGATCCTCAATTATTGGCTCAATGTTTGATAAACATAGCCTCAAATCATCCTCGATTTGTGCACGATTGCGGTATTTCGTTTTGGGTGCAGTCATTTTTGAGAATCCTGCCTCACACAAATATGTCGACGCGAAAGGAAGGAGAATCTTCAAGGCGACGTCACAGAGTTCAGGATATTCCTGCATCAATGCTGCCCAGAATGACGAAAGAGGGCAGGAGCTAGTTCCTTCAGTCTACTGTCACTCTTCAGCTCAATAAGCTGTTCCTGCATATCAATTGATAGCTCGTTTGCTGTGCACACAAACGGATATCGAACCCACGCAAAAGAGCGATAATCCTCTTTAAAGTACGTCGCAAATTGTTTTCTCATTGCTGACAAGTGCTCAGACTGCAGAGTGATTCGTGCTTTCGAGTCTCCAAACACCACAAAAGTCTCCAAAAACACCAGTAAAAGTCGCTGGATTTGTCGCTTTTGACAAAAAAAAAAGTCGCCAGGAGGATGATTTGTTTGTGTTATAATCAGTGCTTGACGTGGGGCGAAAAGGTGGCGGTACTCTCTTTGCATTGGAAAATCATTACATTTTTACAGTGAAAAACAAAACTTGGAGATATTGCTGTTACAACAATTTATTGTTATTTATTTATTAACAACATAAATGTATTTAAACATGTATGTGTGTGCGTGGCTGCGTGCGTGCATTTCACAAAAACTAAAGGAAAGCTTTAACTGTAGCCTATATTGTGACTAGTTTATTCGTTTTATATATATAGATTATTTTTATATTTAGATAGTACTGCATGTTAGCTTCCTCGTTGTGCCCAATAGCATATTTGTTTAAGCCCATATCTCTTACTAACAAGGAACTATGATTCTAACCACATGTGGAGAGCTGTATTTCAGACCATGTAAGTTTGTGACACTGATTGGGAATGGTCGTTTTAAGGTACTGTTTTTTTTTTTTCAGAAAACGCCGAATCGTTTAACTATGCTGGCAACGACGGAACTTGCGACCGTAGTTGGCTAACGATGCTTTTTGGGAAACGCACCCCAGGCCGACTGCCGTCGAATGGACGGCCGTTCTGTACTTCTCCAGAACGTCCAGATGGCCAGTCCGCCCCTGCTCTCCACTACACCACTGCTATGGATGAACCTCCTCGCTCACACTATCAACCAACCCACGAAGCCGTGTTGCACCTACACGTATTAGACCAGAAGATGTCGCAATTGTAAAGAATATCAACATTTGTTTGATCAGTCGACAGCAGAGCATGTAAGCGAAGTGGAGCGGTGACGCTCAGCGGAATATTCCGCTTTGTGGGCGTGCGAAGGCTCGGCTCAGTCGCTCAGGGCCAAAGCAAACGCTCCGCTAATATTCCGCTCACGCTCACCGGTAAACCAAATCCCACTCAGATCACGCTCTGACATTAGATTTCTCCAGTAGGCTTATTTTTTCTGTTTATAATTAAATATATAATAAATGTCTTAATTAAAGCAGTAGTCCGATAAGTATAACGGTTATGTTTCAGGGTGACGTTCAGCCTGCAGAATTGTATTAATTTTAAATGTGTTAAATAAAAACATTTTAATTTAAAAACGTGTCTTGTCTTTGAAGCAACTTGGCAAACTTTCCTAAAAAAATTAAATAACTGAAAAATATACTTTTCCATGAAAACACAGTTTCAGTTATTGTGCAACAGAATCAAAACACGCACACAAGATGAAATGCACATCAAATTATACAATACCTTGCATATCAGGCTTATGAAAGCACACACAAGATTAAATTCACCTAACAAATAATTATTTTGTGGCGTTAATAAAATAAACACTTTCTAAAATTAAAATACACCACAACTGCGGGGAATGTGTATATATATATATGTTATACATGTATTATAATAGCCACTGTAAACTTGAACAGTTGAACGAACTATTAAAGATGTAATTTAAACATGTAAACTAAAGTAATGAATACAACAAGCAGGCCCCATCAGAAGAAATATAATTAAAATGTCATAATGTACACCCATTAACAGTCTATAACATTAATATTTGAGAATAAGATATATGAACAAAAAGACCAAGCTCACCATAACGATACTTGTAAATCTTAACTCAAATGGCAATAACTCAACACCTTGCTCTTTCCATTATAAACAAACAATTATAAAGCTTAAACTCAATGAGCTTCATATTATTATGGGTAATCAGTTTGCTGGAGCTTTTAATTATTCAGATTGCATTATATTAATTTATAACACCTGATCTGTCGTGGCACATACGCGATTTGATACGACATTCCATAAACAAAACAATGTCTCCATTAAACATCATAATTCTACACAGAAAGTATATATTATCCTCTTAAAACAATGTACACATTTTCTACATTTTGTTTTATGTCCTTGGGGATAGCGTTCACCCACCTGTTTGAGTAAAACAATAAGACAGACACGTTGTGCTGCTTTCATTAACAGAGTCACTCTTGTAATGGCTTCTTCTCAGCAACTTATTGTTAACCACTCAGTCTCTGTTCAGCACAGTGTCTCCCCCTGTGGGGGCCATCCATGAGCCCGCGACCTGGGGTTCGGATGTAGAGCTCGAAGCGATGGAGAGTGAGCAGACGGGCCTCCCCTTTTCTCTCCCTCTCTCACCTGAGCACGTGCGCGCAAATTCTCCGGTAGAATTCGCGCAGGATTATTTATATCCTAGTCCGGAGGCACGTGACACCGTCTCCTTTGGGCTAGATGATGTGTTGCTAACAGCAGCCTCTGACTCCGAGGATTTCGGGCCTGCTTTAGCCGATACTTTCCCACCTAGTGGCCAGGAGGCACGGCCTTCTGCAACCTACTCTGAGCTCATGGACGTGCTTTCCCGCGCCACTGAGAAGCTCTCTGTGGCGAGGGGGGTGTGGAAAGGCGGAACGCGCTAGGGGAAGAGCGGGTTCGGAGACGAGCGGGGAATCAGTGGGCAAGTGAATAATGATTAACACCTGTATCTGATTCCAGTGATTGCCGGGGAGACTTGAAAAGGCACCCTACCGCCGAAGAAGAAGACCAAACCACCAAAGAAGAAGAGCGCCGGAGTTTTTGTTTACGTTTTGATGTTACTGTTTTCTTTTGTGTTATTAAACACCCTTTTTGTGGCTCGTCACCCCTGACTTCCTCGTCCTTCCTTCCCTGACCCTCGAACCGCGTTACACTGGTGCCGAAACCCGGGACGAGGAAGCTGGCACGCCGCCGTCATGCAACCCGCCAGCCCCACCCCACTTGCGGAGCTAGTCAAGTCGCTCGTTGGTCTTCATCAGGCGCAACATCAGGCGCTTATGGATATGAAGCTGGAGCAGGAGGATCGCTTCCGGCTATTGGTCCAGGCGCAGGATGAAGACCGGCGGGCCATCCGGAGCTTGCTAGGCCGGGAGGAAACCCCGTCGCAGCCCATCGATCGCCCGTCCGCTGATGAAGATGGGACCCCACGATGACCGGAGCGCTCGTGGACCTCTTGAGAAGACAGCGGCGGCGTGTGGCTGGCGCGCAGCCAGTGGCCGGGCTTTGACGAGGTGTTCCCGGACTAATGACATGACCCGGTCGATTCTTTCCCTCATCTCCTACGTGCTCGATCACCGAGCGGTGAGGCGTGAGCTGTTGCTCCCATGCCTCTTTGGCTACGTCCAACAGCCCCGGGGCTGGCGGCCGAACAGCAGTTCGAGCGGGGTGAAGCCGGTGGACGCCTGAGGTACCTCCGTATCCCGAACAGCACATAGGGCAGCATGAGGTCCCAGTCCCGCTTGTCTTCGGCTACCACTCGTCGTAGCATTTGTTTGAGGTTTGATTAAACCTTTCCACTAGGCCGTCAGTCTGGGGTGGTATACGGAGGTCCTCAGTTGCTTCACTTTGAGGAGGGTGCACAGGTCAGCCATTAGCCGGGACATGAAGGGGTCCCCTGGTCGGTATCTCGCGGGATGCCGACCCGGCTACAGAGCAGGAAGAGCTCACGCAGGCGATGGACTTGGCGGTGGCCTTCGGAGGGGCACTGCTTCCGGGTGCCGGGTGGCGTAATCCACAATCACCAAGATGTGCTCATGGCCCGGGCAGACTTAGGCAGCCTACCAGGTCCATCCCGATGCGCTCGAAGGGCACCTCAATGATGGGCAGTGGAATCAGCGGGCTGGGGGGAGGCTTCCGCGGCGACGTCCTTTGGCAGGTGGGGCAGGCCTGACAGAACCGTTTGACCTCGGCTTCCATCCCTGGCCATTGGAAACGGTCACGGATTCGTTGGGTGGTGTTTTCAGCCCCAAGGTGGCCCGCCAGGGGGTGCGAGTGGGCCAACTCCAGCACCGTTTCCGTCTTCGTCCGGGGCACCACCAGTAAGGTTTTGTCCTCCCCCCTTCGCCGTGCGACACAGTAGAGCAGGTCATTTCGGACGATGAAATGCGGGAGAGGATGGGGCCCTGGTTGAGTCTCCTTTTCCTCCACCATGCGCACTTGAGTCCAGCAATGCTTTAGCCGGTCGTCCTCGCGCTGCTCCTTGGCGAATGATCCGCCTCCGGTCACCTGCTGAAATAGGTCATGGTAGAGGTTAGGATTAGGTGGAGGGGACTCACCATCTCTCCCGCTGTCCGAGGCCAGCAAGGCAGGGCGACCACGGCCTCCTTTCGCCAGCCTTTTCCGGCGGCGGCTCCCTTTTGTGCTGACAGGCTGTATGGCGGCAGCAAGCAGGCGATCAAACCCCGGCCAATCTCTTCCAATGAGGACGGGGACCGGCAGGTCCTTCACCACGCCCACTTCCACCGGCCACGCGCCAGGGCCAGCTGAAATGGTCACTCTCCGGGCCGGGATGTGTCGCGTGTCTCCATGCACGCAAGTGATCGGAAGGGTGGCCTTAGTTTCTCCGCGGGGCGCGAGGATGCGGGATTGAATCAGGCTGACTGCGCTGCCGGTGTCTAGAAGGGCCGGGAATGGGTGGCCATTGATTTTTACCTCTGCCTCTGTAGCCCCCGCGGGTAGGTCCTGATGCACGAAACAGCCTGCCAGCCTGTCCGTGCCGGAGAGGTGGGGTGCGCTGTCGGCATGGGTTCGCCCTGAACGGGAGCCGCCGGCCTGGCTACTGGTCGTGAGGTGCCCTCCGGCGCAGCGTCGCTCCTGGACCACCCTCCGGAAAAGGCCACGCTCGCTCCCAGCATCCCGGTGTTGGGCAGCATCCGCCAGCTCTACCGCCTCGACTAGCTCAGCCACGGTGTTGGGGTTCCGCATCCCGACCGCTTGGCGATGAGACCTCGGGAGAGCACGGAAGAAGCGGTCAATGACGACGCGCTCCGCTACCTGGGCAGCTGTGGGCTCCCCATCCAGTAACCAATGCCGAGCGAGATGGGACAATTCAGCCGCTTGAGCTCGGGCTGGGAGGTGGGATTTATATTCCCAATCGTGGAAGTACTGGGCCGCACAGACCGAAGAAAGCCCCAGCCTGGCCAGGATTTCCCTGTTCAGCTCGCCGTACCTGCCGGCGAGTTCGGACGGCATGGTGAAGTAGGCTCGCTGAGCCTCGCCGGTGAGGAGGGGCGCCAACAACCGCGCCCAGTCGTCGCTCTCCCAGCCCTCCTGGGTCGCTGTGTTCTCGAACATTTGGAGAAAAGCCTCAACATCGCATCGTCATCCGCTGTCATCTTGGGCAATAGTTGCGTTATCTTGCACCGAGGATCTGGTAGCGGAATGCGCCTGCGCCTGCGCGGCAGCTCGTCGAGCCCTGCTCGGTCTGACCCTGTCGGGCGGCAAGATGTTCCGTGATCTGCTGCTGGCGGATGCTGACCTCTGTTAGCCGCTGGAGGATTTCATCCATGTCGGGGGAGGCGGCCGCCTGGAAACGGGGAGACAGAAAGAGAAATAAAAATAAAGAAAAAAGAGCGGTGAGTTGCAGGAGATCGCTTGTCAGTGTTCCTTCCACTAATATGCTCGCATTCTCCACCAGTGTAACGGGTGGAAAGGAACACGCGACAAGGAGAGCTCAAATCAAAGCCCGGAGGGTGGATTTTATTAATCCGTGCTCAAGGGGCGTGGGTGGTGATGCCGTGCGGGCTTGTGGCAGTGTTCTCTATCGCATCCAGGTGCGGGTGAATCCGTGCGGTGCTCGTGGTGGTGCTGGTCGGTCACACACTGCTGGAGCAGGAGAAAGAGAGAGTTAGGTTTCTGTCTCATGGAGGCTTCTCGCCTTGTCTCCGTGAGCACGCTGTAGAGCCGGCAGGCTGACGAGCCGCAGGTGTGGCCGATCAGCCCGTGATGAGCTGTGAACAGGTGCTCCTCGTGCATTTCCAGGGCAACGCTGATATGGACTCGGGACGCTCGTCACAGTATATATATATATTCAAGAAGAACATGTACCGGCCCGAAAATGCCCGGTATGCCAGATTACCAGTCCAGCCCTGCTCCGAGGTCACCGTAGCCACCCGATCCGGTCTTTATCCAGCCCAGATGATCACTGCAGTCAACAGATCCAGTCCGTATCCAGATCAGATGGTGGATCATCACCTAGAGACGACCTCTACAGCTCTGAATGTCAGTGGAGACCAGGGCACCTAGATAAGCCCCAGAGACAGATCTCAAGTGAGGACCTCGTCACCAAGACAGCCATCGGAAAAGACCACTGGAACCAGTGGAGCCCTTACACTCTGACTTTGCTGCAGTTGGAACAAACTACTGGTTCGTCTGGCCAGAGGGAACTGGCCCCACCGACTGAGCCTGGTTTCTCCCAAGGTTTTTCTCCGTTCTGTCACCGATGGAGTTTTGGTTCCTTGCCGTTGTCGCCTCTGGCTTGCTTAGTTGAGGACACTTCATTTCCAGCAATATCACCGACTTGATTGCACAGATACTATTTAAACTGAACTGAGCTGGACAATGACTTCACTGAATTCAATAATGAAATGCCTTTAACTCAAAAATGTTCCTATTTTGATATTGTGCAGTTGTTTTGACACAATTTGTATTGTTAAAAGCGCTATATAAAGAAAAGTGACTTGACTTGAGTAGTGTTGAAGAAAATACATTTTTTGATGATTTTTATGTGTTTATGAGAACATGTAGTGCAAAACCCTTTTGGTATGGCTGTGTAGGAAGAAATGGGTCTGGGGCTTTAGCCTAAGATGTATGGATGACAGGGGGTCTATAAGGGAATATTGGGTGGAGATCCGGATGATTGGAGATGGGCCAGATATATGTTTTGACCTGAAAGGTTATTTGGGCCCCTAAGTCTAAGGAGTGGGTTTTTACTGCATGATATAGTAGAATGTTATTTACTTACCAAGTATGGAAAAGTACAGGTACGGGCTTGTGACCTTCAGTGCATAGTAGAGGGCAGAGCCATATAGAGAGAGTTGCGACAACTCCATTCACTCCAATGGAAAGTTTTTTTACAGCAATGGCGGCTCGTGGAGCCTCTCAAAGTTCGGAAGTAGCAGCAAACACATGCAGCGCCATAGAGATGCAGCAGAACAAACCGTTACACGCACTTTTAAAAGGTTAGATGTTTAAAAAATATTGTATATTATCAGTACATTTGAATAAAAGTAACTTGTACTTTAAAACCTCCTAGTAGATTATTACTCATTAAATTAGTAGATTTAAGAGATGTTATCAGATAACTAACAGATTAGTCTAGATTGGCTACTGGATAAAGTTAGTAAATAACACCCTATTAATTGTAAAATCTGTTCTCTTAATTCAGTTTCATCCATCGTTTTTTGGAATTAGAGAAAAGAATCTAAACATATATTTTTTACAGGATGGGGAAGTCTAGATATTAGTTAAATATAACGCTTTGATGTGACAGCGGTGGGTGGAAGTGGTAAAAATGTTAATCAAGATTAGTTCCTATAACACGTATTAAAGAATACAATAAATAGTTAATTGCATTTATTTGAATAAAAATACAAAAAAGTAATATTGTAATATATTATTATTTAAAATAACTGTTTTCCATTTTAAAATGGCATTTATTCCTGTGATGCAAAGCTGAATTTTCAGCATCATTACTTTTGAACGGCAGTGTACATGTTTATATGAGTACAAAACAGATGCTTAAGTTGTTTTAAACCTAAATATATTGTGTATATGAATAAGTATTGTAAGAAATACACATTAAATATATAATATTTATAATACACTAAGTAATTATATTACTATATATAATTGTAAGAATTGTAAACAATAAGCTTAATTTTCATTGTTTCATTCACAGTTCATTGACCTATTGTGCGGTGCGAGCTGACAATCACCTGTCACCAGCCTGTCTCTGTACTATCTGAAAGTCATAAATATGACATTGGTTACCATGAGATTAGTGAAAACAATGAATATAACGTAACATAAAAGGGAACAGCAACCTGTCTTTATACAAGTTAGAATATACTTGAAATAAGTTAAGGCAAATAACGGTAATCGAACACTAATCCTCAAATATTAGCTGATTTAAATGCTTTAAAACAACATCGCTGTAACTACATACTCAAGTTACATACATATGTCGGTGTGTTATATAAATATATAAAATAAATGCATTTATTGCCTACTAATTACCAAAATCGCAGTTCTGTCACTCTATTCTTACAGTTTGAATTGCCAAAGCACTTCCTGAACTATCTGAAGTCTACGTGAATCACGTGACGACCAAGCATTCTGAACTTCCGTTGTCGCAACTCTATCTCTATATGGCTCTGGTAGAGGGTGGATATAAGGTGGAGGAACACCCTCCCCAGGTTGTCACACTCTGCAGCAACGTCTGTGTCTGTATGACTGTTGACCTACTTTGCAAAGAATAAAACCTTTTAAAAGACTGAGGGTGGGTTTGTCTCTTACATGGTGAGAGTTATTTGAAATTGCCACGACACTTGCAATATGCAAATCATTTGTTAATCTTGCTAGCAGCATGCTAGTAACATGCTAATCATGCTAGAAATATGCTAGCGACATGCTGGTAACTTGCTAATCATCATCTCTGCTTTTAAAACTACTTTAAACTTCAAACTATTTTAGACTGCAAACCATTCAATTTCAAACTTTTTTAAACTTCTTACACTTTTCACACTTTTTAAACTTTTCAAACTTTCTGATCCGGCTTTCTCAAGCCAACTTATAGTTTGTCTTGATAAACTTTTTTGATCTAGTTACCTATAATATCTTAGATATATATCCTCCCTTTTAACCTCATCAGATAAAAAATACTTTAACCTGTGGATTTCAAAAACAATCTGCGGCAACAGTGTAAAAGTAGACTAATTATATGGTAAAACCGCAGGCTTGGCAACCATGTCCTGTTCATACCTTTCTTATATGTCTGCATAATAACTTGTGCAAGCTGATTAATCTGAACATTGTAATTTATTTCCTTCAAATAATATTGGTGTAAATGTAGGTATCTAAATACGGCTTGGTTTACAAGACCAGACTTTTATAGTTTGTAAGCTTTCCATACTGCCATCATTTATAATATCCATATATAACAATCATATGATCAATCATCCCTGGTTTAAAGTCTTCATGCCATGGCTTCTACACGAGAGTTTCACTTCTTGTTACAAGAGGTGAGTAGATCAAGTCCAGTGGTCCTGACTCCAAGTCCATTAAAGTTTTATGAACTAAGTCACAAAGGCCATCCATGACCCTTTTGCCCCAAGCTACTGTCATGGTGCACATCTGAGAACCAAGTCTACACAAAGTTACACCTATGGAGACTGTTCACAAAGTTACTGTGCCCCATGTCATGGAGGCTGTCCATACCACACTGTTTCTACTCCCAATGGCCTCCTGATCTTCTGTGAACTTCTGCTCATGGAGGTGGTCACCTCCTCCACCAGCTCCACCCTGGTGGTCTCCATCTCCACTCACTACATAATGGCACGTTATTCTTAATGGGGATCACCATCGCTTCACTGCTCCACGGGCCATGGTCTCATACTCTGCTCCAAAGTCCAGACCCACCATTGCTCCACAGTCCAAGCCCGCTAATGCTCCACAGATGCTCCCTAGTAAAAAATATATCATATTCTCCCTGTAAAATATATCATATGGGGTGTATTTTTACAGATAAATAGAACACATATATAAGTACTTCCAACTATTTTATATCTGGCATTTTTATTTTATGGTTGTTATTAAAAAGCCAAAACTCCCATGTCTACATGTTTCACTTTTGCTATGAACAAAACTGGAGTTGGTGCAGCAACAGTCTAATCTGATTTGATACAGACTTATGCTTTTGTATGCTGTATTGTATAATTTTCAGCCCAAACAGACATCTTTAGATGGGTATTACAAAAGCAAACATTCACTTCCGGTATCATGGCCACTATTCACACTTAATGCATTTTCACTTTTATTTCTCTTAACAGTAAAACAATTCACAATTATATAATCTCTTTCAGTTTTATACAACATTCATATTCACAAATTTCAGTTGTTTTGCTTTCAAAATGAGTCTGACTGAAAAGTGTTCAATTAAAACCTAGTACAAAGATCCTATTACAAATATACAGCCTGAAAGAAACAGATTGACCTTTACAGTGCTGCTGTACCATCCACTGGCTGACCGATCAAACTATTTGGGATGTTAATTCACTCATGATAAAAGCTAAAAATCTGATATAAGATCATCTAAGAAAATCTATGGCTTTGTTTGTGATGCAATAAAACTGATGTTCAGTTTTATTGATTCTAGTTTAAGCATGCCCAGAAATGTGAAATGTTGTTATAGTTCACAATCAAATATATTTAAGCTAAGTAAAAAAAAAAGTTAAGGCTGTACAAGTTACAATTATTAGTCATTTTTAAAACTGGAAAGTCTTGATCTGTGTGCTAAGGATATTTTGTGCACAATGCACTTTTAGTACACAATGTTTTGAAGAAATCAGTCAAGTGATATCTACTAAAATAAGTTAGTCTTTCTGAGATCATATAGAGTTTTGTAGTTTAATTATGTTGGTGAAGTAAGGATAAAAGGACAATATAACAATATTATAAAAGTATATAATATAACATAACATTACTTTTTACACCCAGTAACAGCCAGTTTGAACAGACTTTGAATAGATGCTGCATGGAATAGTTGTATGCGCTTTTTCTATCCAGTTTAGATGTTTTCTAAGAGTTATAATCTTTTTGATTGTTACAATCATTCTGAAACACATTTAGTGGAAAAGTACAGCTCTGGGTCATCCTAGGCCTAAATAGAGCGACACATATGAGAAAATACAGCATTAGCACAAATATGAACAAGCAGTTGACAGTAACTTTTTTTGTTTTCAGTTGATTATTATAGCTCATATTTTAATAATAATAATAATAATAATAATAATAATACATGTATTTAAAAGTTAATTCTCAAAGCAAAAACTATACAAAGTTTAAAAGAAATAAAAGTTTACAAAGTACACACCATGCAATAATAATCGACCAAAATGACAGTAAAGGGAAAAGAAATCAGTAGCCATGCAATATTGCTGAGTTATTAGAGTTCATGAAAACAAATAATAATAAAAACAAACGCTACTGCAAGTCTCCTTATTTTTAATTTTTTACTTCAAAACATATGAATAAGCGTTGACAGCCGCACGTAACTTGCCATCAAAATTACACTTGTTATTTTATCTTATTGTATATAGGCTATAAATAAAATATGTTGTGTTTTTGTTGAAATGGCACTGGTAATGTATTAAAAACGAATTGAAAAGAAGGGTTGCATGTGAAACTATTATTTATGTATAGGCGTGGCTAAAACAGTCATGTTGAATGTGAAAGCAGCTCAGCTTTGGACAAAGCCTGTCCTTCATGCTTCTTTCGGTTGTATTTCCCTCTCCTTGTCCATTTGAAGAGCATTTACACAGTAAGTTTTCTCTACTGTTTTGGTCTAAATCCGATTGTGTTATCTTTGAATATTAGTTAGCACGAACTCTTTAAGCAATGGGTTACCTTAAGTAAAACCTGATATAAACAATAGGTCAAATACCGCTTAGAATAACTAAAAGAAAGCGGCAGATGTGGGCACATTTAGGAATTTTCTCTCTCTCTCTCTTATGCTTATTTGTCGTGAGCGATGGCTCTTAACATATTTGGTATGGTTTCTATTAATAGAACACGGAACTGTTCACGTATTTCCCAAACCTGTTTGTGCGCATGCGTTCATATAAATATTAATGAGAACAGTAAACTTTAACACTAAAATACAACAACTTGGCTTAACTCTGGCTCGGTGAACTATTGTTTATTCTTTCATACATAAATCAATATTTTTTATTTAGTGATATAAAGTCAATACTTTGTGAAACAGTAGAATTATAGCTACAAGGATACAAAAGGGTTTTGGGATGTTATATATTTTACAACATTAGATGTGTTAATACAAAGAATATGCCTAAAACCTAGAATGAAGCTGCAGAACCGACTGCCGTGTGGAGAGCTACCAATTCTGTAAATGCAATGTTTCATTCAATGTGGCTATTGATGTAAATTCACAAAGAAACATTTGCACATATTTTTTTTTAGTTTGTTCTGAAATCTCTATCAGCAGTAAGAATATATCTTTCTGTATCTGTTCAACTTTAATTAGTTACGTATGCACATCATTTTCTGAGTAAGAACCATATTCTGGATTTAGAATATGTAAGGTCATCCACCATCTGAAATTTTATGGAAGGATGTCTACCATATGTGATTTTAGAATTCTAAATTCTAAAATTGTAGAGTAGGAATTTAAAGCGATAGGGTTCAATTTCAACAACACACACACACACACACACACACACACACACACACACACACACACACACACACACAGTTATTGTTAAGTCTATTTTTTACTTTCCTTTTCAGAGTAATCATGTATTCAGTGAAGGTTATGCTTGTAGTTTCTCTCTTCATCCCTGCTGTGAGGCCCAGTTCAGGTACATGCTTTAATACACAGATGAATTGTTAATGTTACTATGTTATCCCCATGTTACTAGGAATTATGACTGTTGTGCTTACAGCAGTTTATGTTCCAGGCTCAATATTAGTTAAGTGCATTATACTGTTAATTATTTTCTGTGGTTAATCAACAGCATGCCACAGATTCTATCAACAGAACTTTACTTGTATAAAACCATGACCATTATTTTAATTACAAATATGTTAATTGCATGACATTTGTTCTGCTTCCTCTGAAGTACCATAATCCAAATTGTATGTTTGTAATTTTGTGTTCAACAGATTTGTGGAAATTAGAATGCCTACCCACAGTTGGAATTTTTGCTCAGACCACAGTTATCAGATGCTTTTTCAAAGACATCAAAGATATTAACATAGTTGCAGTTTATTTATCAAAAGCTGAACAGAAAGAGCCATTTTTTGCTCAAGAATATTCAAAAAGATCAGGAGATCCACGCTTTAGTCTTGAAAACTTAGCAGTCGGTCCATCTCTGCAAATGTCTGACACAATGTTTTCTGATGAGGGCAAATATGTGTACCGTGTTGTAACGGACTGTGGTGATAAAAAATACAACTTAGCATCAGTGTCACAGGTGAGATTTAATTTCTTTAGTCATATAAAACTATCAAACTAACATATAATTAACATAAAACTAAAATATAAAACTATCAATAAAATACATAAAATGCACACTGCCTTGCAAGAGTCTTGGAACTCATCATTGTTTTGTTCTTTCTCAATAAAGCGAAGTACAAAGATCCTGTCACAAGCACATGGCCTGAATATGTAACAGATGGAGGACCTGTCAGCCTTTACTGCAATGCTACTGATGGATACCCAGAAGGCTTCATCCATTGGTTTGACCGTTCTGGAACCAACTGGACCATAAATTCAGAGCTGACAAAAAAACCCAAGGACATCAGTGGTGTCAAATCTGTGGCTTTGTTTAGTAAACTGACTTTCAAGTCATTCAACTTGGACCTGGCACCATTTAGATGCACCGCCTTTAATAGCAAATATGTACAAGATGGAGAAAACACACTGGAGATCACATCTGCTAGAAGTAATTAAGCTTAATTTTCTTATTATCTCTAATAGTGCTTATTTTACATATCAAGCAGGTTGTGCAACAAAGATGATCTGCTGAAAAGATTGACTATTATGTCTAGACATAAGAGTTGGCAGTAGCACCATTTAAGGAGTGTTTACATAATTATATTTCATTCTCATAGTTTTGAGAAAAGCACATTGACATTTGAATTGTATTGTATTATATTGCACAATTTCACTGGTATCATTGGAGTCTATATTTTTCTTAGCAATGCAATTTACAGTAGTGCAATAAAGGACTGACACTGCAACACAATAGTTTACTAGAGATATTCAGGTTACTGAGTTCTAAAACTGCCAATTGTACTGAAGATAATCTTGTAGTACATTATATATTTTTACTTTCAGGGAGAATCTGTGCTGGTGTGAATTGTATGTATTTTGTTTTTTCAGTTGATGTAAACAGGGATTTTTCCGGATCTAATACAACAAATATTATCGCTGGTGTGATGGTCATTGGATCGCTTATTGTTGGCCTGCTGTTTGCTCTGTTGTGTTTCAGAAAAAGAAAATTCCATCGTGAGTATACCTTTTATATTAATTCTAAGGGTAACAAATTAACTACATATATTTACTCTTATTTTATATCATATACTCATTTTAGTGATTATGTCTGCAGGAGGGATATCTGAAAAACACATGCTTTTTATTTGCTTACTTATTTGGTTGCCAATGGGGAAGTGTTGCCATGCTTAAATGTAGAAATTTTACTTCCTTATCATGATTTGCTAAATGTATTTAGACATAACATGACTGTCATGAGTTTGTTTGGGTTAAACTGCAGTCAACTACATTTTGTGAAGTGGTGTTTTCACTTCTCTATAATTCTTGACTTAGGTTATATGAAGTTATGTTTTCACTTTTCTACAGATCTTTACTAATGCACACAGTTTCTGCCAATCTCATGTTAATCTTGAGTAACTATAGAGTTGAATTGAATCCTTCATATCTCCCAAGAGTCTTTAGTTTGATCAGATTGATAAAAGACAAATAAAGTTGTACCGCTTCTCTCTGAAAATTGTTGGTGGCACTAAAGAGTCACGAGCAAGTGCAGCTTTTGTGAAGCAATTGTCTTCAAGCTGTGACGTGGACATAACTAAAACAGGGACAAAAACTTTAAGGACTTAAATTAACTATGGTTAATGAATTAATGGATGAAGCATGTTGATGGGTGTGCTCTTGCTCTCACTCTGGTTGATGTGTGTACACGCTCTTCTGGGAGAAATGCCCATACAGGGAATTCTATGTTGGCCGAGAGAGCTCTACGCGCTGCAAATAGAAAAAAAACCCTGCAAATTAAGAAAACAACTTCCTCAATTTGACAACACACATGCTGCAAATGCTCACAACACAACCAAAAAAAGAAATGTGCTGCAAATAAAATGTATTTGGTTGTGTTGTGAGCATTTGCAGTGTGTTTCTTTATTTGTTTGTGTTGTGAGCATTTTCACCATGGAATTTGTTTCTTTATTTGCTGGTGCTTTTTCTATTTGCATGTGTTTTCTTGCAGCGCGTTGAGCTCTCTCGGCCACCGTAGAATTCCACTCTTTATGATGGCATACATTCTCGGGGAAAAAAACATTCTGAAATGCATACGTACACTGAAGGAGTGTCTTTGGCACAGAAATACTCTGTAATACAACTAACTTATTTTTTGAGACTTTGGTTATTTTTTTGGGTCATTTTTTGAGACATGTTTAGTATGAGAATCCAATGGTGTAAATAAGTCAGAATGCATGACATAACATTAGACATCCCCTTTAAGGCTATTTTAAAATATAGGTTTGATAGTCAGTGGTGATATCATAACTTTGCATTTATTCACATATGGTAGGCGACCTTCTGCCTATCCTATTATAAATATGTTAAAATTATGTGATTAGTTTATTCTTAAAAGTGGTGTTTGCTTAAACATCTTTTCTGTGAGACTTTTTTGTTTCTGTTTCAACGTGGCCTGTTAGTTGCACATTGGAATTGTTTCTCCATGGGGATCATTTGTTTCGCTTTTCCAGACAGATTTAATCTGAGTTACCATCTGTTTAGATTTATCTGAAAGCATATTTTGTGGGAAAGTACAGAAACTCTAGATCACTCTGATACACATGGGAAACAGATACAGCTCTCTCTCTCTCTCTCTCTCTCTCTCTCTCTCTCTCTCTCTCTCTCTCTCTTACTATCGCTCTCACTCTTACTCTTTTTCGGCTGCTCATATAAGGGAATGCTGGAGTGAATTATCTGCATAGTTTATCTGGCACAGGTATTAAGCCAATTGTCCTTTCTGACACAACTCTCTTTTTCTTTGCGTGGTGCTATAGCATGTGTAGCCCCTGTGACTGGAAACAAACACAGCTGTATAGATTGAGCTAATACATTTTAAAAGTTATTATCAATGATTAATATATGAAATGTTGTTATTAAATAGGTTATGAAACAGGAAGGGCTGATGATGATGATGATGATCCAGAAAATGGTGATAGCAGGTAGGCCCACAGTTCACATTGGTGTATAGGCTTAGAACGAAACAATACTACACGTGGTTTAATATTACTTAATAGTTAACCGTTTGTTTATTTGTTATGGGCTACAAGTTCAGTTATATGACTGAAATTGTCACTTTCTGTTTGTCATTTTATTTTAGTCTTGAGAAGCCTCAGCAGTTGACATTGAAACTATAAGCCCTGATTTTCATACTGAGGTCAGTGCAGCAGCCATTTGACTGAAACGAAAGTGAAGCCATGAGGAAAATGGAAGCTGTTGCAGTAATGCCAGACTTAATCAGTTCTCTTTACATTTACAATCAAATGTGGGTTTAGAGATCATGTACACTAATAACTGTCAAATGTATTACTACATCAATGTAAACACAGTTTTATTAAAGAGGTTCTTGGAGATTTGCTGAAAATGATAGGAAAGATTTTTGCTAAGTGTTTTTTTTAATGGCTGTCAAGTTTAATGTAAAATTGGTTAAATATGTCAATGACTTTATAACAGTAACCAGCTTATACAAACAATAGCAAGCATTGCTATTACTGTTTTTGTTCTGCTTTCTTAAACCTGGTCAGAAATCATAAATCATTATTCAAGGTTATTTTAACAAATGTAACAAAATTACATCTATAATTTTCAGCAATATGAATAATATCCAAATCTAAATCCAGTTTTGTAAAAACTGTTTTGTATCAATCTAGGAAGTTTCTCCTCACTACTGTCACTTTTGGCTTTACTCACTGAGGTTTTTTTTGGTCATATTTTTCTGTAAAGCCTCTTAGTAACAATATTAATGCTTATTAAGTAAGCATTATACAGATATCTTAGCTTTATACATCAAACATTCATAATGTTAATGGAAAAAAAATAATTCACGAAAAATATTATGTTATTGTGTATGTGCTGCCATTGTATCACTGGTCACTTATGCTTCACCTCAATGATAATTCAACTTTAATTTTCAGATTTTGTTCATTTAAAAGTGAAGCGAATGATGCATGATTTTTAATGTGGAGATTTTTCAAGTCATGGTTTCATGTCATGGTTTTTGAAGTAGGAGGGGTCAGGGTTAAGTATGTGTGTGTTTTCTCTCTTGATTTGGAATAAAACTATGAAATATATGCTTGTTTGTAAATGTAGCCTGTGTATAGACCTTGAATCTTTAAGAACTTTTGCTTGCTATCTTGTTAAAAACACGAGGCAGTGGGGTATCTTCTATGGAACAATTGATAACATTCTAGTTTTATATTATAACTAACTGACCTAGTTTATTTTTAGAACTAGTTTTTTAATAGTTTTTTAATACTTCATTTCTAATTCTTAATTATCACTGATACCCTACAATTTGTGGGACGATCAACATTTAAATATTTAAACATACTTAATAAATAGATAAATCATATGATATAAATATCATAATTTTCTAAATATGTAAATTAGGCACTTTTTCTTAAATGAAGGGTTGCACAGCCTTGTACAGCCTTAAATTCAACATAAATTTAACTTGGTCTTTGTTTGTATTTGAATAGAGCTTATGCATTTGGATTGTTTCAGTCCTGATAAAGGTATGTGCACAAACGTGTTGGCATAATTAAGGACTGGTTTTCATTTTTATTATTTTATTTCTCTGTTCCACAAGTGCTGCAAGCTTACATTCAATAAGTACTTTTCATTTTCCAATGTACCTTGTTGGTTTTGTGAAGTAGCACCAGAATAACTTCTCAAGACATGTTGAAAAAGTGATGAACAATGCAGAGAATGAGATGAGGGTTGCATCTTCTGTTTAAAGTTGTGCATTACATCTGTGAATGAAAGCAGATACTTCCTGTGTGAATAAAAAAAAGATTAAAAAAAGACAATCAATTTTCACTGCTGGGTCTCACTGTGTTAGATGAAACAATCACTCAGCTCATAGCTTTTGCCAGCTTTGAAACACTTGTTTGCCATTTTCCTGTTCTGATCTCAAAATAAAAGCTTGAATAATTTAGCTCCCTAAATATTGTATATTGTCTATCTATTGTTTTCACTTCTTTATTTTGTTAACTGTGTTTTGTCACTTGCCATCCTGTCTGTGCACTGGAAGCTTCTGTCACCAAGACAAATTCCTTGTGTGTGTATGGACACTTGGCAATAGAGCTCTTTCTGATTCTGATTCTGGCAAGCTGAAGTTGTGTATAACTTTTGCTACTATTTTCACGATTGCAACAATGTAATCCTCATGACCTCATATATTTAACATATGCCATTTTTGTGCAAAGAAATAAGTCTTTTGGCTTTTGTCTCTGAAGTGGTTCGATTACTGTCAGCATTAAAGGAATAGTTCACCTCAAAAATAAAAATTCTGTTATCATTTACACACCTTCATGTCATTCCAAACCTGTATGAGTTTCTTTCTTATTGTCACAATGAGAATGGAAGGATCAAACGCATAAAAGGATAGTAAACACAGTCTTTAATGAAGGAGCAAAAAACAAAGGCAAGTCTCGTGCGAGACGCAGAACTGAGAAAATACAAAAACAAAACTTGAAGACGATGATCCAAGGAAATCAGTCTAGGGAGACTTCGTGGAACCGGACTAACTGGAAGCGGCAGCAGGACACCGAGGAAGCACCAGAAACTCTCAGCACGAGACAAGACAAGGTACAAGATCTTAATACTATGAAAAACAAGAGAACACATACAATGCATGATATACAATAATCCGACAGAGAGCCACGAGCGCAGACGCTGTAAAATAGAGGACTGATTAAATGAGTGAGAACAGGTGGCACTGCAAAGTAGCGCGAACGCTGATTGAAATAACAAACAGGTGGGGAGAGAGAGAGGTGTAAGTGTCAGTATGCATGTGTGTGTGTGTGTGTGTGTGTGTGTGTACAACAGAGTGAGAGAGAGAGAAAGAAGAAGCAAACCCAGATCATGACACTTATGTTGAACATAAAGGAACATATTTTGAAGAATACTGGGAGGCTAATCAAACAGTTGATGGCCTCCATTTTCTTCCATAGTATTTATTTTCCTACCTTGGGAGTCGATGCATATTAAACTGTTTGGTTCTTCAAAATATCTTCTTTTGTGTTGAAGATAAATAAACTTCACAGGTTTGGAACAACATGAGGGAGATGACAGAAGTTTAATTTTTTAAGTAAACTATTATTTTAAATCTAAGATTAATTGAATAGGCCAGTGCTTCCCAAACCTGTCCTGGAGGTTGTGAACATACAAAATGTGCAGGGCAGGGGGTCCTCCAGGAGAGGTTTGGGAAGCACTGGAATAGGCTATAGTAGCCTACTGCTGTCCGTGTTGGGCTTATTTATATCAGAGTGTAGGCCACATGTGCGCAAACACAAAAAATATAACAGTGTAGGCTATTTTATACTTTTATATTTTCACACAGACAATAGCCGTTTCTCAATATGCGTTCTTGGGGACTTGTGAAACGTCATTGCCCAAAACCCGCGTCATTTTCAAAATATTACTGCTATCGTGTCATGAAATGTAGTTTTAAGAGTTTTCAGGAGAGAATGTGGTAGTTTAAAAATAAAATCTGCGGTTTATTTGTAAATATAGCGTCTATTTAGTAAATTTGCTATGCCGATTTCGGAGCTCCAGGTGATCACCGCGCGCTCAGTGCTCGTATATCCGTCTCGAGCAGCCTTACGCTCGGCTAGTCCTTCCGTCATTTGCCACTGGTAGTGATGAGTGCAATTCGTTTTGGGGTGTATTTAACACCCCAAACGATATTTTGGCATTCGTGGTCTCATGAATCTATTATTTGTTCCTTTTCATATCGTTTTGGCTGAGCAAAAAAGTTTATGTTTAACTTCATATTTATTTTGAACTTAACGTAGTAGGCCTACGTTACAGCGCTGAATTTGTAGCATACGTTTGACTGAATTGTTTGCTTTTGTCTTTATTTCCTCTTAAATAAGCCTCTCATACTTTGTACATATGTAACGGATGTAGCTATGCCAGTAAGGGCTGTGTGTAAACCTCACTCAGCGTTACATTGGTGCCGTGACCAGGACGGGAGTGAGGTTTAGGGGGGTGAGTGTAACGGATGTAGCTATGCCAGTAAGGGCTGTGTGTAAACCTCACTCTCCTGACCTCAAAAAGAGGCGCTCTAGCAACTGACGCTAGAGGCTGTAGCCTTTGGCGTTCCTTGTTAGAGCGCCCGCCTCCCGCACCGGAATCCCGGGTTCGAGACCCGCTCCGACAAGTTGTGGCAGTATGTGGACCCGGGGGGTTACACATATACTTTTAGAATGGCTATTACTGTTTATTAAAACTGACATTTTACAAAAAAGACTGAGTTGAGCTTATTGTCGGGCTTTATTATCGATCGCTACTTTCCGGCATACACCACGCCTATCAAGTAAGGGTACTGTTGGCAGTGGAAATGCAAGCTGGATCAGGATTTTCCGTCCCCAATTGTACCGTGCTCAGTGTTGCCAGATCGGGTTGACGATTTTCAGCCCAAAAGCTCACCAAAACCCGCCCACTTCAACAAAAAACAGCCCAAAATTTTAACTGCCAAAATAATGTGATATGATTTTATTACCATGTAAATCAAGATTAATAAGGACCATTTTTATCTCCTCAAAATAAAATTATGATGAAAAAAGGTAATAAATATAAATAAATTTCACAGGAACATGGATCAAAACAGGGCAAATGCGTTAAAGACAGTCAGAAAATATCCTTAAAATGACCAGGAACCTTTTCAAAATGGCAATCAAGAAATTAACTGATAACCCCGAGAACACATGCATCATTTTCAATGTCCACAGTAAGAAAACGCTCATTTTGTGCAAAAAGTGCACAATAAAGTGATCAGAAAGCAATGTTAATTCACACCCACAGCAGCCAAACATGTGTTATTCATGTATGATAATCTGACAGCAAAAATAAAATAATAATAACAATTAACAACAATGACCTTTCTCTTGTGCTTTATCTTCAGACAGAACTACAGCACGTATTTCATGAAGTAAACATATTAGAACATAATGCAGAACTTAGCACAGTCAAAACTGTTCAAGTCCAGCAGCTGTCAATGCCAAGTATACAAGAGTAGAGTCTGGACGGTTTAAAATATGTTCTGATGCAGGACAGCATTGTATAGTCCCATGTTCAGTTTTGATTTTTATTAAATCATTCAACTGTTAACTTATTTCAGTTACAATTACATTTAGAAGTCTTCTATTCATTTAATCCACGTTGTGAGATTTGAGTTACTCTTAGATTCTTTATCGTGTAACTTATATTTAAGCCACTTTGCCATGAATCACTTAACTTAAATAAAATTAAAGAGTAAATATATAGCTGCACATTTAAATTTAGCCCTTTACAGTGCCAAAACCCAATCACTCACGAGTCATCACATCTCACCAACATAAAAGATGGTAAATTGATTGACAAGTCTCGTGGAGAATTGTGTTAAGGAAAAATGAGTTGATGACTGCACTACATATTATTTTACTGTGATACTTTGAGCTCGAGCATATTAAAATAACATAACTAAAGATAAAAGTGAAGAAAAAAGCAGCTGATTGGGTGGTTTTTAGTTTTTTAAAAGCAGCCCAAATTTGGTCTACCCGCCCAATGCGTTATTCTCCGGTCCAAGCCGATCAAAAGAAGCCCAATTGGGCGGCAACCCGCCCAATCTGGCAACACTGACCGTGCCGTACTCTACTGACCCGTTCCCAGTGTTGCCAACTATTTTCAATGGAAAGTAGCTAAAGTCTGCTCGAAAAGTCGCTAAATGTCGCTAGATGACGTCATGCGCAAATTTGCATATTAATGACATAATCACATCCTATTTTGCATTCTGCCTAAAATTACGGTGTATAACTGTTTTCTCTAATCCATGCTCACATAATGTACTTTAATATACAAGCCGAGTGTCCAGTATAAAACTGTTATCATTTAACGTTACATATTTTCTGTCAGACAACGGAACTGAACTTGTAAAACCAGCAGTTACATCATCTGCAATGATACAATTCTGGATTTTTCTTTTTATATGTGTATATGAGTTTAATAAGTTTAATTAAGTTTATTGTTGTGTATGAGTAAGTACAATCACGTACAGTCTCTCAGACGTAGCCCAGTAAGCGATCTTAGAGGAGTTCAGAAACTGGAATGAACTAAAGCTCTGTGACAGTGAGTAATATAAGTGCATGAGATAAAAAAAGAGAGAGAGAGAAGAAAAAACTGTCAAATTAAATAGTTTTATTTCAAACAAAGGAGAAGCAGGCAAGTGATTGGTCCGTGGCAACACTGTGTGCACATGCACAGCTTATTGACATCTATGTCAGCTGCCGTGCGGTCACTGGAATGTGCTGCTCATCTCAGCCAGAGCCAGCGCTCACTGATCAGAGCAGACACAGGGAGAGGTGTATCTCAAGATCTCGCGCTCGCAGGACAGTACTGGCGACATTTGGAAAGTTGCTAAGGTTTTTCCAAAAGTCGCTAGATTTGTCGCTAGACGCTTTTAAAAAAAAAAGTCGCTAAAGGGGTCTGAAAAGTCGCTAAATCTAGCGATTCAGAGACCTGCTATTGGTGAGGGTTAGGATTATGGGTGTGGTTAGAGTTAGGCTAGCATCTTTAATGGGGTGGGAAAACATAGCTGAACACTCGCCTCCACACAGCTCTCTCAAAGGAGAAAAAAGACGAAAGGGTAAGAATGCTACAACATTTCTTGAAATCTTTTCTTACAAAAGATTTGTAAGGCTTACAAATAAAAACAATACAAAAGTTAGCAATTAATAGCCTAATGAAAGTACCATAATATACAAACCATAACTCATAATAACTATTTCATTTATGCTGAAAAGATGTCTTTAGGCCCCTTCTGAAAGACCCAAAACATCTTATGTTATAGGCTAGTCCTAATTTACGGTATTTTACTTTATCAAAGGAGGAACAGGTAGAAGTGGAGGAGCTGCCCCTCACACAAAATATCCAGGACATGAAACATTCATGATTATTTGCAGAGACACCCTCAACCTGAGAGTAAATGCTGGACGTGCACAGTCACCCATATACAGATTGTTAGTGTGTGTGTGAGTGTATCTGGGTGACTGTGCACCCCACACACTGTTTGTTAGTGTGTGTGTGAGAGTGAGTGACAATTTTTTTTTCTATTATTTTCTAATTTCTTATTAAAAATACTCTGGTTCCTGTCGTCTCATGTCACTTCTGTGTGCACACTATTTCAAGTCATTTCCATTGTCAGTTTGAAATACTCTATAACGTTTCCCCAGACTTGTTTGTAGTTCTTTCTTCATGTAAGTGCAGATAGTCTAGGCAGAAATGCATATTATGTTCCTTATTGTCTTCTGTAAACACCATTGAAGGGATTATTTTCCTCATTTAGATTATATAGATATATATATATATTAGCCTATAATGTATATACATTATACATTATATATGTATAATTAGCCATCCTAATACAAAATTACTCACCTTAAAGTTAACTCATATTAGCAGCTTTTAATAAAAAAATGACACGAACCGTCTTTGATAATACTAATGACCTCAGATCGAAACACGGCAAGTTAAGTAGGCCTAATGCCATACAGCAATGAATCGCAAAGGGGAGTATGGAGGAAACTGAAGGTTTGTAGTGACAGAAAGATTCAGACTTTATTCCACGTGTAACCAAAATCGTGTCATGTAAAAGCTCCTTTATTATTTTGGATTGGCATCCACGTAAACACATCATAATGCATAGCGTAAGCTACATTTAAAAATATAAAAATAGACCCGACGTGAACTGTTGAATGAAAAACACAATGTAGCCTACAAAAATATGCCGCCAGTTGTGCCGCCTGACCGTCAAGTGTTTCATCGCGTGCGTGATACCAATAGTGTAGGGAAACCGTGACATTTTCTATTACATCATTATGAGCATGCGCGGACGGATCGTGCAGGCATCCCGGATCGTGTACCCACACTTACCTCTCAGTTTTTATTAATCTGTTTCTCAATAGAAGTAATAAAATAATATATTGTGAATTAAGTTACATTACTACTGTATCTTGCTAGTTAGCTAAGCATAAAATAACTAAGATCTAAACTGCTAAAAATATTTATATTACAACTTTGGCATGTTGTAGCTTGTAGCTGTTGTTTCTAAAGGCTGTTGTTTCTCATAACAAATGCAATACAGATTAATAAAAAAGTCATTATTGGCCTGGTAATGATTAATAGGCTAGCCTTATTATAACAATGCTACAGTGCTACAATGCTACAGTTAAGAACTATGGTACTTTTTCATAAGTGCAAGTACAAGTCAGAATCGAGAGCCACTGGGTTCTAATGATGAGGGATGGAAAAACCTTCAGATATTCCAATGATGGCATATATTAAATCATTAAGAGCCTGATGAACTGTTAAGGAGTAAGAAATAAACAATATAAATATAAGAAAATGTTAAGTTAGATTGACTTCCCATGGCGTGTTGAATTAGAATATTCTGTCAAACTAGCCTATATGTCTAAATCAGGGGTGGGAAACGTTTATCCTGGAGGGCCACTCTCCTGCAGAGTTTAGCTCGAACAATGAAAAACCCTGAAAAAAAATTACCTAACTGCATCCTGAAGACCTTTATTAGCTGATCTAAATATTATAAATTACATTATATATCCTATGGAAACAAGTAATTGTTAACTAGCCTAATACTTTATTGCAGTTACGCAATCAACCAACTTTGCATGTGGGGTGTATAGCACAAAAGACCATTTTACAAAAATAAAACATTTAACCAAAAAAAAACACAAATAAATAAACTTTTCGAGGGAGCATGAACCGGGGTCCACTTCAACCCCCCAGTTTCCAAAACAAAACTACGCCCTTGGCAATAATAACAAATAAATCCTCAACAAACAAAAAGTAGATTACATTAGATAAAGATTGATTAATATGTACAGAGTACGGGTCAAATGTTTGGACACATTACAGTTTTGATTGTTTTTGAAAGAAGTCTCTTACTATACATTTATTTGATCAAAAATACATAAAAACAATAACATTGAGAAATAGAAAAGTTAATATTAATAATAATAATAATACAATAACGTCTCGGTTACGTATGTAACCCTCGTTCCCTGAAGGAGGGAACGGAGACGTCACGTCGGAGGACCGACGAATTGGGATTTTGCTTAGAGAGACCAATCTACTTCGAGTGTAAACTAAACGAGCCAATGCACATTGGCATGCAATTATTGCATCCAGCTGCCACTGATCACAGCGTGAGTATAAGTAGGCAGCAGGTGCAGTGCATATTCAGGTTTTCGCTGAGGAGCCGAGCCGGGATCCGGCCGCTCAGCGGTGGTACAGGAGCCGTGGCGACGGGACGTGACGTCTCCTTTCCCTCCTTCAGGGAACGAGGGTTACATACGTAACCGAGACGTTCCCTATCAGTCGGTCACCCTCGACGTCACGTCGGAGGACCGACGAATTGGGATCCCTTCCAAAAGGCCACGGATACTGCCCCTTCCAGTGTCCCGTGGAGGCCTCCTGTGCCATTATTTTTTGGCACAGTTTAGGGCCCCCATAGGAAGACCAGTTACTGTTGCTATGGCACTACCCACTCAGTAGGACTGGATAAAACTGGGAATACGTACCCGTTCAGCTTAGAACAGGAACGCTGCGGAAGCCCCGACCTTCCCGAGGGAGGTTCAGAAGCAGTTACACATATGGACAATAGTCAGGTGCATATGGAAGATTGGAGGTGATTGTAACCCTCTTGGAAGTAGCAGGAAGTCTGCCGGGAAAACATGGGCTCTAAGGCTATACCGTGGAATTTACACATATGGGATCCAAACGGTCTCTACATATGGAACCCAGCCCTCTACTGGTTCTCAGGGATTCATCGAGTGAGGGCCTGGCGCCGGATGCTCCGCTACATCCGGCTGTCGAGGACGGAGGAGCTCGACAGGGTCTACAATCTGACGCTTTGGAGCAGTTTTTAGCAAGCCGACCTGAAACCGGAGCCCCTCAGTGCTTCTACCGTTTGAGGTGAGAACACAGGAGGAAACCGGTTCCACCACGAAGCTATAGAATCTAGCGAACATGTTAGGGTTCGCCCAGCCCACTCTACAAATATCTGTCAGCAAGGTGCCACGAGCCAGCGCCCAGGAGGACCCCCACACTTCTTCTTGTAGAGTGAGCTCTCAACCTGAATGGGCAAGGCACACCTGTGCTTGATAAGCCAGGGTGATTGAGATCCACTATCCAGTGGGCCATCCTCTGCTTGGAGGCAGCATTTCCTTCTGCCGGGCTCCGTGGCAGACAAAGAGCTGGTCTGAGGTCCTGAAGCTTTGCGTCCTGTCGACGTAGCATCTCAATGCTAGGACAGGCCAAACAAAGCTAGAGCTGGGTCTGCCTCCTCCTGAGGCAGCACTTGCAGGCTCACCACCTGGCTCTGAAGGGAGTAGTGGGAACCTTGGGCACATAGCCGGGCCGAGGCCTCAGGATTATCTGGGAATCCGCCGGTCCAAACGGTCGCAAACCGCAGGACTGACCTGTGGCGCGGAAAGATTGACACATTGAAGTACGGGTCCTTCAGGTCGACCGCTGCAGACCGATCTCGGGGACAGATGCATCCGAAGATGCATTTCTGCATGAGCATCTTGAAAGGAGGTTTATGAAAGGCCCAGTTCAAGATGCGCAGACCCAAGATTGGTCGTAACCCACCGCTTTTCTTGGGCACAATGATGTAAGGGCTGAAAAACCCTGCCTTCATATCGGCTGGAGGGACTGGTTTCATCACGTCCTTCGCCAGTAGGACAGTGATTCCCTCACAAGACATGGGCATCAGCTGCCTTCACTGCTGTGAGGTGGATGCCCCTGAACTTGGGAGGACGCCTGGTGAACTGAATCGCATAGCCGAGTCAGATGGTCCACAGGAGCCAGCGAGACGGCTGGGCAGCTCCCCAGCACCCAGACACCTTACGGGACCAGCGGGACCACCGACGTATCTGCAGTAGGGCAGCGAGGTGGAATGCAGGGACCTGGCCCGTGGCAGGAGGAGGGGTCTGAGTGTGCAGTGCACGTTTACATGCTTCCATAATTTGGCAGAGGCTGCATGAGTAGCCTTTGATGACGCTCTCGAACCGCCAACTGCTGCCTGCTGGCGAGAGGGAGGATGAGTGAGGTCCGGAGTTGATCCATCCATGACTCCCCTTGCCCTCTTGGGACCCAGAGACCGAGACAACCGCTTCCTGTCGAGATTTTTGAAACAACAGATTATCTACCCGGCCCTCTTCTGGGGGAGAGAGAGATGCACTTACCCTCTGCCGAAGCAGTTCCCTCTCTCTCTGGGTCGCCCATCCCGAGGCCTCTTGCTCCTCCAGGGCAGCCTGCCTACGCCTAGCTCAACGGCACCGCTTTTGAAGGCTGCTGCGGATGTGGTGCGGGAGCGGGGGTGGATGCAGGGGGCCGCCCTCGGCGACAAGCAGGCTGGGCGCTGCAACCGGCGGATGGGTTGGAGGCAGCAGCTGCCCGCAGAGGCAGGACGTGTTGGATCGCCTCAGTCTGCTCCTGTGCAGCCGGGAACTGCTGGGCCATGTTACCGGTTGCGTCGCCGAAGAGGCCAGTCTGGGATACAGGA
This sequence comes from Gymnocypris eckloni scoliostomus, assembly GCA_027564155.1. Classification (NCBI taxonomy): domain Eukaryota; kingdom Metazoa; phylum Chordata; class Actinopteri; order Cypriniformes; family Cyprinidae; genus Gymnocypris; species Gymnocypris eckloni. The sequence continues at coordinate 21,943,274 of CM050419.1, read as the reverse complement.
ACCTTGAGGAACTGAACTTTGTCAGTGTCCCTATGTCAACCAGACACAGCCAGAGGTGGCGCTCCTGGACTACAAGTGTGGACATCGCACGACCCAGAGACCGTGCCATAACCTTCGTCGCTCGTGGCGCGAGATCAAAATAATGCGCATGGCGGTGTCATGTTGATCGTATGTGAGGGTAGCTGTTTGTGCTGAGGTGTTGACCAGCCATCGGTTTCCGATGATTTTGGCGTGTGTTACCTCAACTTGAAGAACGTGGTGTTGCTTCAGCAGGGCAACAAGTGTCGGGTCTAATGGATTCTAGGCCGCAGATGCCCTCAGTATTATGTAAAACGAAGGGTTTACTTGGGTAGAGGAAGTGAATATCCTTAGTGAGCATACACACAGGTTTGGGGCCAGATACAACTGCTCGTTGTTATCGTGATACGCAACGACTTCAGGAGTGTGGATTTTCACATAGGTGTTCCCTTGCCAAAATCCCACATTCACAACGTCTTTAAGCCAGTAAATATTATTAGCATCGATAACTGGGAAGAAACGCTAAGTCGCCTGCTTCCGGGTTTGCGATATGGGAATAGCGCTACCGGGGAAGGCGAGATGAGTTTGGATGAGACTAGCGGGGCCCATAGTGGCCGGGTTAGGATGTTTGGACAAGGCTAAGAGGTATCGTGTAGTGTGGAATCCTACTCATGGCTACGATGTCGATCAAGGAACTTACATTGTAGCATGTCGGTCATGATTTCGGCGGATTGCCTCGATCGGTTGACAACGGTTCTCACAACGAGTTACAACGACTTTATTGAAGGGAGTCAATCTCAATTTCAGGGCCTAAATTCAAAGATTGGTTAAGGAAGTTCCCTGATGAGGGGACTAGAGGGTAAATGAGATTACAGTGAGAGGGGAAAAAGGAAAAACACAAAGTGAGACACGAGAGAAAAAAATTAATAAATAAAAATAATGATACAAATGTGAACCAAAAACAAAACAAAGAGACACAAGGACACCGAATGAGGTGAGGCTGCAAACGAGTGTCACATGTGTAGAGTAACTCCTCTCTACTAGTGAATGGTCCTAGCAGTGCAGCAGAGGAGAGGGTATGTGTTGTGTCTAAGCATGGTTGCTACACGTTTTCCTAAAATTACAGTACTTATGTTTGTGTGATGTAGAGCATATGGTTGTCGGTCTGTGTCAGTGGGTTTGATTTTCCCCCTTTTCCTGTCGGCTGGGGCCCTGGTGCCTTTTTATCTGGTTTTGATGGGATCACCTTGTAGACAAGCTCTCACCTTGTCTACAATCTCATGGGGTCCTGTCCAGTGAGGTAGGAACTTCTTTGACAGGCGATGGGGAGCGTTGGTCAGGTGAAGCTGTAGTACCACACTTTGTCTCCGACATTGAGCTCATGGTGAGAGGCCTTTCGGTCGTAGTAGGCATTCCGACCTTCCGCGCTTTGTTGTAGCTGCTGTTGCGCGAAGGCTAAAGTCGTTCTCAGGTGCTGATGTAACTCTTCCAGTTACTGATGAGTTTTATAGGCGATGACAAGGTTCAGGTCACCAGGTTGGTACAGCAGGTGTAGTGGCAGCGTCATGTTTCTCCCTGTCATTAGTGTGAACGGGGGTACTCCGGTAGACTGGTGAGGGGTGGCTCGAGCGGCCATCAGTACCAGAGGAAGTTTAATATCCCAATCC
>CM050419.1:21797535-21941489 GCA_027564155.1 Gymnocypris eckloni scoliostomus | reverse complement strand
TCCCGAATACAAAGCGGTAAGCGGTCGGTAACTCTGGTGCAATTTGAACAACGAGCGGCGGTCTTGCAATTTCCGTTTCCTGACATCCTTTCAGAACAGCATATCTGCGCTTTATTCTTATTTATCGAGCACCGGTACAGCCTGCACTCGGACCGTTGCACACATGGACCAGTGCTTTCTTTTATTTGCGGGGTCTGAGCACACTCACAGCATGTGCAACGATGCTCAGAGCAGGCTAGCAAATATATAATATAATATACGGCTCTGAGAACAGGCAGGTTGTGATGAGTGACAGAGCAGAATAAGGATGGAGCAAAGTGTGGATGCGATGTCCTTGAAGGACGTTCAACTAGTCTTTCCTTTTGTCTTTTTTTGTATTATGCTTTGCTTATCCTATCATTTTAAATGACAGACAGTGTCGAATTTATTTATTTTTCTCTGCTGCACTTTTCACTGTGTTAACAGCAAGATGTTAAATTAATTTAGTATTTTGACAAGATTAATTAAATAGATATTAGGCTAAACCTACATTTTTTCCCTCTGCAATATTTTGTTCCTATTGTGTAGTAGGCTGAATGTTAGCCTAAACGAATTATATCCTGACAAGATGAATACAAATAAGGATTACAATTTTTGTATAACTTTTTTTTCTCTCTGTGACACTTTATTCCGTGTTGGCAGCAAAATGTTATTGACATTTTTCTGTCAATAAATTCAAGACTCTTGACAAGACGAATAAAATAAATACAATTTTGTGCAGACTAAACTTTTATTTGTTAGCCTCTCTCTCTGTCTTTCAGCAGAAATGTGAACAAACAGTGAATATATCGCGGGAGCGGGTGGGTGCGGAATAAAACCTTGCGGGAGCAGGACTAAAAAAACTGTCTCGCGCAGACCTCTAAATCACAGATCAGATTTATCACGTAAAGAGAGATGACTGACAAGAAGAGTGAGCTGAGACAGACAAGACGATGGCGGAAGAGTTTCAAAACGAAACGTAAAAGCGCCCATTTTAAGCCTGTTGACTTCTTAGTCTGACATCACTGCTGTCTACATTCCACCACAGGCAGACACTAGCTTGGCTTTGTCCAATCTCCACGATGTGCTCAGCGGATATAACAACAAACATCCTGACGCTGCCTTCATCATCGCCGGGGACTTTAACAAAGCCAACCTCAAGAAGGTCATGCCGAAACTTTCATCAACATATATCCTGTCCAACCAGAGGACTGAATACACTCGATCATTGCTACACTCCGCTCAAAAATGCCTACAAAGCCCACTCACTGCCGCCATTTTCCTCACACCGGAATACAAACAAAGGATCGTTCAAGAACCGTCGGTGGAGAGGAAAGTGACGCGCTGGTCCTCCCACTCTGAAGCTATGCTACAGGCGTCTCTTGATGACGTCGACTGGGACATGTTCCGGGCGAGTTCATCTGACGTCAGCGAATTCACGGATGTAGCATTAAGCTTCGTCAACACGCTAACCGAGCAAGCCACTGAAACTGTAACTATAAGGACATTCTCCAATCAGAAACCGTGGGTGGACAGAACAATCCGTGATGCGGTTTATCATCGTACTGCCGCATACAACGCCGGTCTGTTGTCAGGAAACATGAGCGAGTACAAAGCATCGTGCTACGCTCTCCGTCGGGCAGTAAGAGCCGCTAAACGCCTGGTACAGGGAGAGAATTGAGTCACATTTCCAGCTCAATGACTCTCGACGCATGTGGCAGGGACTGAAGACCATATGTTCCTCTGGAAATAACTCCTCCGCAGAGGTGAGAGCAGATCCGTTGCTGGCCGAAGAGCTAAACACCTTCTACGGCCGCTTTGAATGTAATAGCGGCGCGACTCTGGCGATCAGCGCGTCAGGAAGCAGCAGACAGAGCAGCGATCATGTATTCACCCTGTCAGAGGACGAAGTTCGGAGGGAACTAAGGAGAGTGAACGTCAGGAAAGCAGCAGGACCTGATGGGATTACTGGCCACGTTCTGAGGTCCTGTGCTGATCAGCTTGCTGGTTTGTTTACATCCATATTTAATGAGTCCCTCGCTACCTCTGTTGTTCCCACCTCCTTTAAAAAATCTGTCATAATCCCTGTGCCTAAGAACAGTAAACCCTCTTGCCTGAATGACTATCGTCCAGTTGCCCTCACATCGACAGTCATGAAGGTTTTTGAGAGACTTTTAAAGAAACACATTTGCTCCTCCATCCCTGCTACTTTGGACCCTCTTCAGTTTGCCTATCGGCCAAATAGGTCTACTGATGATGCCATCTCTCAGGTACTGCACTCTTCCCTCACACACATTGATAGCACAAATGGCAACTATGTCAGGCTGCTATTCATTGACTATAGCTCAGCTTTCAACACTATAGTCCCCACCAAGCTAGCTGTCAAACTCTCAGACCTCGGCCTAAACACTTCACTCTGTGACTGGATTCAAGATTTCCTCACCGCCAGACCACAAGTGGTGAAAGTCGGCCAGTTCACCTCCAACTCCATCATCCTGAACATAGGAGCCCCACAGGGCTGTGTCCTGAGCCCCCTCTCTACTCTCTCTACACCCATGACTGCGTGTCCTCTCACAGCTCCACTTCTATCATTAAATTTGTGGATAATACTGTGGTTCTGGGCCTCATTAACAACAATGATGAGGCCGCATACTTGGATGAGGTGGAGAGACTCACATCATGGTGCCAGGACAACTGTCTCTCTCTGAACGTGAGCAAAACCAAAGAGCTGATTGTAGACTTCAGGAAGAGACAGCAGCGGCCCTATACCCCTCTTATGATCAGTGGGACCCCTGTGGAGAGGGTGAGTAGCTTCAAGTACCTCGGTGTAAACATCTCCGAGGACCTGACATGGACTACACACATTCAGACTCGGGTTAAGAAAGCCAGGCAAAGACTGTACCATCTGCGACAGCTGAGGAAATTCAGGGTCTCACCAACAATCCTGAAAACTTTCTATTCATGGGCCATAGAAAGTGTATTGACTCAGTGCATCTCAGTGTGGTATGGTAATTCCTCAAACCAGGACTGCAAAGCTCTACAGAGAGTCGTGCGCTTAGCTGAGCGCATCTCAGGGTCTGCTCTCCCCTCTCTGCAGGACATCTACTTCAAACGCTGTAAAAGCAGGGCTGCTAAAATCCTCAAAGACTCAACTCACCCACTAACCATCTTTTCTGTTTACTGCCATCTGGCAAGCGCTTCAGGAGCATGATGGCAAAAACTGAGAGACTGAGGAGGAGCTTCTTCCCTCAGGCCATCAGGCTCCTTAACACAAACCCAGTTTCATAAACATTTACAAGACTCATTATTAACTGTAAAACATTCATATTCTCATCACCCGTATTGCTGCTATGTGTACATACCCGGTACAACCCGTTTGCACATCCCTCTTGCACATCCCTCTTGTTCATATTACTATTTATTAAGTCCCAGTATACTGTTTTTGCACATCTTATTGTTTTGCACTTTTTATTCTATTGCACATTTTACTCTTATTTCTCTTTTTTTTACCATATATATGCTCTTGTGTTGTGTTACTTTTATATAATTAAATGTTTTATTCTTTTGCACTGTCCACTGAGCGGACCTGATTTGATTTACATTTCACTTCTGATTATACCCTGTATAATTTATTATGTGACAAATAAAGAAACCTTGACCTTGATCTAAGTCAAAATCTTTAATCTTTTCAAATGAGAAACTGCTGGAGATCTACCAAGTGAAAAGTAAATAAATCATCAAATACATATTAAATACATAATTAAAAAGGCTTGTTGGGATGTAGCTTTATATTGCATTAATTTAATAATATTTTTTTTTATAATGTTTTATTATTATTCACTATTCACGACGCCATCAGTAGTTCCTCTGTAAGAACAAGCTGTTTGGAGCGTCTGATGCCTGTGTGCACATAAACACCACTGATCCTCACAAACTTCTCCAACACACGCGAGCATCTGTTATAAAACACTCACTGTATTCAACTACGTGAATATACTAAGCTGTGTTCAAGCAAAAATATTATGTTATAGTGAGAGTGATCAAGAGCGGTGTTATACACATACAGAGTTCGTTTGCGCATCATTTATAATGGACATAACGTGTGCCTAATGCACGATCATGACACTGTAATCAGCTTTACCTTGATTACAATAGTCATCCATCAAAACTTACTTAAGGCTACTAGTGTGACACTGGCTTCTTTTATCCAGCCGAGAGCTGTAGATTGCTCATACAGCTGTTTTGAGCCACCGTTCAGTCTGTATTACACAGGATGAGAATCGTTTTGTTGCTCCGAAACACAGAATACGTAGAGAGGTGGTACTATTATTTATTTATAGCCTATATATTTTTTACATTACTTAACATGCAATATATATTATATTGTAGTTTTATCTCTTGCCCCCTGGTTGAGAAACACTGACCTAAAAGCGTGATCGCAGCATTGCCATCGCGATAGACCCATTGGGCATCCCTGATCTAAGTGATAATGTTTAAAAAACATTAGTTTATCATTTATTTGGTTCCACGGTATTTGCTGATTTTTATTTAAACAGTGTGATTTTTCCCCATTATTTTACAAGGTGTATGCCGTCCCAGCCTTTAAAAAAACTTTCTTATTTTTGCTAATAAACGTTCTTCGTTTCATAATTGTTTGTTCCTCATTCCTTAACTGATTTTTAGTTTTGTGTATTTAAACTTTGTGTACCTTATTTGTAATTTTGTATTAGGCATAGCATGGTGTACTTTTATTCATTTAGTTAATACAAGTTCGATGTTCTCGTTGTATTTCGTTGTTGCTTGAATTGAATTTCTTCAAAGTTATCGTAAAATTTGCGGTGCTTTTATAAGCTATTTAAGCAAAGAAAAGCTAGGAAAGAGGAAAACTAAAAATAACTAAAACAAACAACTACTTGATCCCAAATTGCCACTGATATGAAAGTCAAAGTAAAACGAGCAGGATTCTTACAGGATATTTAAAACCTAAGGAAAGCGAGGAAAAGAGGGAAAACTCAAACGACCTTCCTCCACGGTGATACCGGTATAACCGGTGTGACAACACGTCGATTAACCAGTGGGAAAACTTCCTCACCGTCACAACCCTACCAGTGGGACAGGGTCATATGCATTCTTTATTGTTGTATAACAGTGATCCAATATATTACTGTCTCTGATGGGACATGTAACATGCTGTCTGTATTTTGGCAGTTCACAGGAGAGATTTGCTTTATACAATTCCTCAAGAATGATTAAAACAGAGCCTGTGTGGTGTTGTTGTTCTGTGTCTGTGATCAGATCAGCGAGTTTATGTAAAGCTGAGCTCACGTGTCCTTGCAGAGGAATGTAGACACTCAAGAGAATGAACGAACAGAACTCCCGGCGAGTATTACGGCTTGCAGTTGATGAAGAGTGTTTCTAGATCAGAACAGCACATCTTCTTTAACACTGTTACATCTGTACACAACCTCTCATTGATATAAAAGCACATCCTGCCATCACGCGATTTCCCCATTGATTCTGCATCACGATCAGATCAGATCAACTGAAAGTTCGGAAGATAAAGCGCAATGTCTGGAATTGCGCCGTTCAGCCAGGTTTCTGTGAAACACACAGCAGAGTTTGAAAATCCTTGTTTAACCGGAAAGCAGAAGGAGTTTGTCTGTTTTGTCGGTAGAAAGCAGATATTTGCCAGATAGATGCTAGGCAACGGCGTTCTAAATCCCGCTAACGAAGTTTCACGAGGGCACCGGCTTGCTTCCCTCGTCTGCGCATCCTGAATCGTCTAAACAGCACACGCTGACTACAATATCCAACAAAACATCAGAATAGACAAAATCCGGTGAAATATCGGGTGGTGTGTACTTCCGAATGTCCAGCAATTAGTCTCTGCTGAAACTGACTGCAGGGATATAACTAAAGACATGACGAACTAACAAAAACTTAAAAACAACTGCGGACGACGGTACGAAGGCTGCCATCTGCAGCGCCATCTTGACTAAAGTATTGACTAAAACATGTTTCTAGCATTTGTAAAATGGCATTTTTCCATCTTAAAAATATATCTAAAGTAAGACCTTAATGCTCTCAATGTCCAATGCAGAAACATTAATTAATGTGTTCATGACCTCGAGGCTAGATTATTGCAATGCTTCATTGGGTGGTTGCTCTGTATGTTTAATAAAGAAACTCCAGCTGGTTCAAAATGCAGAAAATAGACCACATTATGACCACATTAGCTCAGTTCTGTCAACACTGCACTGGCTCCTATTAAACATTGTATGAATTAATTAATTAATAAATGATGCATTTATATAGCGCTTTGTGTATCGCTGTACACCCAAAGTGCTTTACAATCATGTGTGGGGTGGGGGTGGGTCTCTCCTCAACCTGTATACATTTTAAGATCTTGCTAATTACCGATAACGCCCTGAATGGTTTGGCACTTCAGTATTTGAGTGAGCTCTTATCACACAATAGTCCTTCACGTCCACTGCGATCTCAAATCTCAGGCCTTTTATCATACATAGAATATCAAAATCAACTGCTGGCGAGATCGCGTTTTCCTAATTAGCACCTGAACTCTGGAACAATCTACCTAACACTGTTCGGGAAGCAGACACACTATGTCAGTTTAAATCTAGATTAAAGAACCATCTTTTTAACCTGGCTTTAAACCTGGCTTATTTAACCTGATTTTGTCTAGCCAAAGGAGAATGACACTATTTCGACACACTATTTCTGTCTAAACACTGTAAAGCTGATGTAAAGCCACCCAGCTTTATATCAATCTGATGTAAAGCTGCTTTGACACAATTTGCATTGTTAAAAGCGCTGTACAAATAATAGTGACTTGACTTGACTTAAATTTAAACCGAAAAGTAAAACCTTGAACATTCCTTTATTGCTGTCTGTTTAATGTTGTATTTATTCTTTTATCCACTTTTATCTCAAGATTCTCCAAATTTTGTCATTTACATTATTGACACAATTTTTACTATTTTGATATTGTGCAGTTGCTTTGTTACAATTTGTATTGTTAAAAGCGCTATATAAATAAAGGTGACTTGACTTGACTCCCAAAAATAAGATGAGCTGGCTAGTTTTAATTTATTATTCACTAAAATGTATTAATATTTTATGTTTATACAAAAGTTTTAAGATCCATTTAAAATGTCAGCAGCTAAAACTCATAAAGCGTCATGTTTGATTACATAACTGACAAATGCTTTGCTTGATTTTAAGATGTTACATTTGAAGTGTGTTTATGTGTGTGTGTGTGTGTGTGTGTGTGTGTGTGTGTGTGTGTGTGTGTGTGTGTACTTGTTTATGTGTAACATGCGGTTTTGCTTAATGTTCAAGTTTTCATGTCTTTTATTTTGGAGTTTAGTCATGGTCCCTGTTTGTGTCATTCTTTCATTGCCCTCATGTTTTCATGCTATTTGTTCTTTAGTTCATTGTGTCATGTTTTGTATTGTTTTGTTCATTGTGTCATGTATTGTATTGTTTGCTATAAGTAGCCATCATGTTGTCATTGTTTCTTGTTGTGTATTGATGTTTGTAACCGCTGTCGGTGAGTCAAGTCTGTTCAAGCAAAGTCAAGTTTATTCAAGTCTGGTCATGACACGTCAAGTTTGTGTTTGGAGTATGTTTGTATTTTGGATCACCTTTTGTAAATAAACATGCACTTGGGTTCTTCAATTTGCCTCCAGTGGACTGCTGTTACATTATGCTACATTGTGGGGACCAAATGTCCCCACAAGGATAGTAAAACCTAATAATTTTGACATTGTGGGGATGGTCCTCCAGAAAGAAAATTATTAAAATAGTAAATGATGTAGTCGGCACCGATAGCCTTGTGGGCAGCTCGCCTATATGTGTAACGGATGTATGCCAGTAAGGGCTGTGTGTAAACCTCACTCTCCTGACCTCAAAGAGGCGCCTAGCGACTGACGCTAGAGGATGTAGCCTTTGGCGTTACTTGTTGGGCGCCCTCCTCCCACACAGGAATCCCGGGTTCGAGACCTGCTCAAAGCAAGAACGAGTTGTGGTGGTGTGGACCCAGGAGGGGGTGTTACATATGCAGCGGCGTTGCGCTTTGGGCATCCGTGTTCAAATCCCAACCCGAAAACCTTTCCCGACCATGCCCTCCTCTCTCTCCCACTTTGCTTCCTGTCATATTTGATCTGTCCTATCACAATAAAAGGCAAAAATAAATCTTAATAAAAGTGTCTGATGTTTATCTGAAAGTGTAACAATGCAAACATGTTTTCTGTAAGGGGTAGGTTTAGGGTTAGGGGATAGAAAATATTGTTTGGTCAGTATAAAAGTAATAGAAGCCTGTGGAAAGTCCCCACAAGTCACAGAAACAAACTTGTGTTGTTGTTGTTGTTGTTTTTTAGAGGGATTATTTTTTAGGAAATCTGCCCTGATTGTTTTATGTGTTGATTTTGGCTATTTTGCTATTTTAACATCAGTTTTAACTACTGTTAACTCTACATTGTTAACCTTTGACCATCAAACATTACTTGATATTGGAAATCTAATCTCTTACTCGCCTGATGCCGTGTGGAGTGGATCTTACATTTACATTTATGTATTTAGCAGACGCTTTTATCCAAAGCGACTTCACGTATATTCAGGCTATACATTTTTTTAATTATGTGTGTTCCCTGGGAACACACATCTTCTCTACGTGTCCACGCGCCTCAAACATTCCTGATTTTCTGTGTCGACGCCCAGCTGTTTTCAAACTAAAGTTTATTACACGTAAAATTCCGACTGGTGTCTACTCGAGCTTTGAGCTACAGCTTCTTCAAATAGATTTGGTACGTCCAGTTCTCTGTGTTAATATATATCGCCCAGCGCGTATTGAAATGCCTTTCTAAATGAATGCTCTGATTTACTAGGAGAACTGATTCCACGGTTTGATTACATCTTAGTGTTGGGTCATTTTAATAGCCATTTATGTTGCCTCACTAAACCCTTGGTAACTGAATTTAAAAATCGTATTGATTCATTTGATTTTGTGCAGTGGGTGCATAAGCCTGCTCATGGTCACACGTTGAACTTGGTTCTTTCACATGGATTACAAATATCGGACATTGCAATCAGTGAAACTTGTTTTTCTGACAACAGACTGGTACTTTTTCCTTTCATCTTCCCAATCCAGTAGTTGCCACACCTTCAGTGGCTCGTTTGAATCATTATCTCTCCACTCAGTCATGTAAGAGATTTTACGGCCTCTTATGCTATAGCTGATCCACCTGTGCCTGAACTGTCCTCTCCTGTGCAGGATGTGAACAGACTTTTTAATTTATCAAATCAAAAATGTTTGTCTACTCTGAATCTTATTGCTCCATTAAAACCCAAATGTATTGTTACTAAACTCCAGCCATGGCTTAATGATTCGACTAAAATACGCAGTTTTACTGTATGGGGGGGTACGGAAACCAGTCAGTATCTGGTCTAACCACCATTTGCCTCACGCAGTGCAACACATCTCCTTCGCATAGAGTTGATCAAGTTGTTGATTGTGGCCTGTGGAATGTTGGTCCACTCCTCTTCAATGGCTGTGCAAAGTTGCTGGATATTGGTAGGAACTGGCCGATCCAGAGCATCCCAAACATGCTCAATGGGTGTCATGTTCGGTAAGTATACTGGCCATGCAAGAACTGGGATGTTTTCAGCTACCGAATTGTGTACAGATCCTTGCAACATGGGGCCATGCATTATCATGCTGCAACATAAGGTGATGGTCGTGGATAAATGGCACAACAATGGGCCTCAGGATCTCACAGTATCTCTGTGCATTTGAAATGCATCAATAAATGCACCTTTGTTCGTTGTCCATAACATCGCCTGCCCATACCATAACCCCACCGCTACCATGGGCCACTCGATCCACAACGTTGACATCAGCAAACCGCTCACCCACATGACGCCATACACGCTGTCTGCCATCTGCCCAGTACAGTGAAAACCGGGATTCATCCGTGAAGAGAACACCTCTCCAAAGTGCCAGGCAGCCATCGAATGTGAGCATTTGCCCACTCAAGTCGGATTACGATGACGGACTGCAGACAGGTCGAGACCCTTATGAGGACAACGAGTATGCAGATGAGCTTCCCTGAGACAGGAATTTTGCAGAAATTATTTGGTTATGCAAACCGATTGATGGAGCAGCTGTCCGGGTGGCTGGTCTCAGACGATTTTGGAGGTGAAGATGCTGGATGTGGAGGTCCTGGGCTGTTGTGGTTACACGTGGTCTGCGGTTGTGAGTCCGGTTGAATGTACTGCCAAATTCTCTGAAAAATTATCTTTGAATAATTTTTACGGCTTATGGTAGATAAATTAACATTAAATTCATGGGCAACAGCTCAGGTGGACATGCCTGCAGTCAGCATGCCAATTTCACACTCCCTCAAAACTTGCAGCATCTGTGGCATTAAACTGTGTGATAAAACTGCAAATTTTAGAGTTGCCTTTATTGTGGCCAGCCTAAGGCACACCTGTGCAATAATCATGCTGTCTAATCAGTATCTTGTTATGCCACACCTGTGAGGTGGATGGATTATCTCGGCAAAGGAGAAGTGCTCACTAACACCGATTAAGGCAGATTTGTGAACAATATTTGAGAGAAATAGGCCTTTTGTGTACATAGAAAAAATCTTAGATATTTGAGTTCAGCTCATGAAAATGGGGGCAAAACAAAGTGTTAGTTTATAATTTTGTTTAGTGTATATACACATGACATAAACAGACACACATACAGTACACACACAGTACAGTACATGCTGTTTAAGCATTAGATCATTCTTGGCTGCAGCTGCTCTTTCCTCAATTTTTTTAGCATTTACAGGAACTCCTCTGGCCCAGATAGTTTCCACATGTGTGTTGTGTGCCTTTCATTGTGTGTGTTCTGTCAATGTTTGGATGAGTACCTGGTTGTGATGTACACGTCTGAGTTGTTTAGATATATGCTTGTGCATTGGTGTGTTCTTTTGTGCATGGAATAATGATGAGGAGGTGGAGTTTGGATGACAAATCAAATCCAAATGTGTGAGAAGTTGTTTTAACTAGGCCCTTTTCCCTTTCTCATGTCGATCTTTCACATGCAAAATTTGACTTCTGAATGACAGGGTTAAGTTGCTAGCTTTTAACTTGTTAGTAGACATTTTCTTTCCAGCACACTTTACAGTTCACTATGCACAGGCACAGTCCATTTGTAGCTCCTGAGATTAAATATTGTACACAAGGATGACAGGATGATAAATCTCAATTGAATTGAATCAACAACTTTTGTGCAATCATTTTCACAGGCAGTATTGACATACAGTGCCGTGAAAAGGTTTTTGCCCCTTCCTGTTTTTTATTTATTATCTTTTGCATATTTGTCACACTTAAAAGATTAAGATCATCAAATACATTTTAATATTACACAAAAATAATGCAAGTACATTAAAGTACAGTTTTAAAATTATTTTATTATTTTAAATTATTTACAATTTCATTTACTAAAGGAAAAAAAGCTGTCCAAACCTACCTGGCTCTATGTGAACATGTGTTGACAAGTATCAGTCTGGAAAGGATTATAAAGCCATTTCTAAGGCTTTGGGACTCCAGCGAACCATGGTCAGAGCCATTATCCACAAATGGAGAAAACTTGTAAAAGTGGTGAACCTTCCAAGGAGTGGCTGGCCAACCAAAATTACTCCAAGATTACAATGACGACTCATCCAAGAGGTCATAAAATAACCCAGAACAACATCTAAAGAACTGCAGGTCTCACTTGCCTTAATTAAGGTCAGTGTTCATGATTCAACAATAAGAAAGAGACTGGGCAAAAACAGCATCCATGGGAGAGTTCCAAGGCAAAAGACACTGCTGACCAAAAAGAACAATAAGGCTCGTCTCACATTTGCCAAAAAAATATCTGGATTATCCCTAAAACTTTTGGGCAAATATTCTGTGGTCTGATGAGACAAAAGTTGAATGTTTTGGAAGGTGTGTGTCCGCTACATCTGGAAAAAGTCCGGACTTAAATCAGATTGAGATGCTGTGGCATGACTTTAATAGTCCTATCACACTTAAAAACCCTCCAATGTAGCTGAATTAAAACAATTCTGCTAAGAAGAGTGGGACAAAATTCCTCCACAGCAGTGTGAAAGACTCATTGCCAGTTATCAAAAAGCTTGATTGCCGTTGTTGCTGCAAAGGGTGGCACAACCAGTTACATCAGATTTAGTTATATCAAGGCAATTACTTTTTCACGTCGGGCCAGGCAGGTTTAGACAGCTCTTTCCCTTAATAAATGAAATAATTATTTCAAAACTGTCTTTTGTATTTATTTGGGTTATCTTTGTGTAATATAAAAATTAGTTTGATGATCTGAATCATTCAAGTGAGACAAATATGCAAAAACAAGGGTTATAACAAACAAGGGTTTTAATGTTGCACAGACGGAGGAGACACAGGAGCACAGGTAAGGACATCTACACAGACATGGACGTTGACATTAACACAGTTGACATTAACACAGTTGACATTAACAATAACCGACAGGAAACATGGGGCAGAGCAGACTATAAATAGGGAGACTTAACAAGACACACCTGGAACTAAATCAAGACACAGACGGGGACAAATAAACTAATGATGACAGGAAACAGGAAGGACCAAATATGGGCACATAACACAAGGGTAAGGAAACACAAGGCAGAGGGAGACAAAGTCTGACATTCCCCCTCTCAATAGGCGCGTCCCGCGCCGTATAACATCGAGAGGGGAGGGGGGGTGGGCGCTCTGGAGGCCTCAAGGGACCTGGAGGCAGGGCAGGTGGCCTCCAGGGCGGTGCCCATTCCGGGACCAAGGTGGCCATGGCGGATCAGGGGACTCAGGCGGCCACGGCGGATCCGGGGACTCAGGCGGCCACGGCGGATCCGGGCACTCCAGCGGCCATGGTGGATCATGGGACTCAGGCGGCCATGGCGGATCCGGGCACTCCGGCGGCCATGGTGGATCATGGGACTCAGGCGGCCATGGCGGATCCGGGGACTCCGGCGGCCATGGAGGGTAGCCCTCCCCCCCCAACATTTTCTTGGGGAAGCTCATCCTCTCTGGGGGGTGCTCAGGAGGCATCGCAGGTGAGCTGGATGGGACCAGCGTGGGCCGAGGTGAGCTGGACGGGACCAGCGTGGGCCGAGGTGAGCTGGACAGGACCAGCGTGGGACAAGGTGAGCTGGACGGGACCAGCGTGGGACATGGTGAGCTGGACGGGACCAGCAGAGGCCAAGGTGAGCTGGACGGGACCAGCGGAGGCAAAGGTGAGCTGGACGGGACCAACTCTTGGGGGCGCTCTGGAAGCGCTGACTCTCGTGGGCACTCGGGTAGCGCTGAGTCTCGGGGGCGCTCGGGAAACGCAGAAGGCGAGCTGGACAGGACCAGCGGAGGCCAAGGTGAGCTGGACAGGACCAGCGGAGGCAAAGGTGAGCTGGGCAAAGGTGAGCTGGGACGGGACCAGCGGAGGCAAAGATGAGCTGGGCACGGGACCAGCGGAGGCAAAGATGAGCTGGGACGGGACCAGCGGAGGCAAAGGTGAGCTGGACAGGACCAACTCTTGGGGAGCTCTGGGCGCTGACTCGTGGGCACTCGGGTAGTGCTGAGTCTCTGGGCGCTCGGGAGCGCAGCAGGTGAGCCTCGGGCGGCTCTGGGCGCTGACTCTTGTGGGGGCTCGGGCGGCTCTGACTCGTGGCGCTCGGGTGGCTCTGACTCTCGTGCGCTCGGCGGCTCTGACTCGTCGTGCGCTCGGGCGGCTCTGACTCGTGGGGCTCTGGGGAGCTGGACGGAACCAGCGGCGAAGATGAGCTGGGCAGGACCAGCAGAGGAACTTGAGAGCACTTGCGGAGGCGGCACCGGCGCTGGCGAGGCAGGCACCAGGCGCTGGCGAGGAGCAGGCACGGGCGCTGGCGAGAGCAGGCTCTGGGGCTGGGCTCCAAACCATCCCCTCATAGTCCACTAACAAGCCCAGGGTTCCTGGGGCGCTCGAGAACTGGGGCGGAGACAAGCTGGGCGGGACCAGCGAAGATGAGCTGGGCAGGACCAGCGGAGCGAAGATGAGCTTGGATGGAACCAGCGGAGATGAAAGAGTCTTCCGAGTCGGGTAGGTGTGGGGAGCAGTTGGAGAGGTATCGGAGGTTCTCGGCATAGGGTGAGCTGGAGGCGCTACGCGTTCCAGCTGGAGCGGGATGACAAGACTTGGTACTGTTTGACTTCCCTATCAGAACCGTTAGAAACAGCACCAGATTGATCAGTTCGATCAGGGATAACTACCGGTGGGAAGCTCGCAGCGGATAGTCTTGTCAGTCAACCCCAGATGGAAACACGCACCTAGCGAGGCATCATGCCAACTCACCCGGTTAGAGAGCTCAAGGAATTCCTCCACATATCTCTCCAACCCCCAACCGTCCTGACGCAATTCCCACAGCTCGTCCTCAGCAGTTGTCATCTCTAGGGTCGGTTATTCTGTCACGGTGCTGCACGGGGATCCAGGAACGAGGAGACGAGGATTATAACAAACAAGGGTTTAATGTTGCACAGAAGGAGGAGACACAGGAGCACAGGTAAGGACATCTACACAGACATGGACGTTGACATTAACACAGTTGACATTAACAATAACCGACAGGAAACATGGGGCAGAGCAGACTATAAATAGGGAGACTTAACAAGACACACCTGGAACTAAATCAAGACACAGACGGGGACTAATAAACTAATGATGACAGGAAACAGGAAGGACCAAATATGGGCACATAACACAAGGGTAAGGAAACACAAGGCAGAGGGAGACAAAGTCTGATAGTCGGAGACAATAAACACCACATGAACAGGAAAATTAATTTAACATTTCTGCTTTTACAGCCTCATTGTGTTTACAATTGGGCTCTGGCAAACTATTCTAAACCAGTCTTTCAGGGAAACACAAAAGAGTTGTCGTAAGCTTAAGCTGTTGGGTTTAGGGCTGAAACGATTCCTCTAGTTACTCGAGTAGCTCGAATGCAAAAAATTATTGAGGCAAATTATGTGCCTCGAAGAATCGTTTTGTCCATTTACTAGGGATGCACTGAATTTTCGGCAGCCGAAAATATATGCCGCACCACAGTGTCCAGGTGTCCCCTCTCCCTCAGCCGTCTTCACTGTGCCGTGCGATGCTCCGCTCTATCATTCTACTCAGTTACCGCTCATGCTCACCGGAAAAACAGAGACCGCTCAAATAATGCGCCGACAAGAAAGGTCTACGTAACGTTAGTATACTTGTTGCTGTTTGCAGTAGAGCTGCTGTGCTGTGACATGCTGTGGTACAGCTGGACTGGGCAACGCTGGTAAAAATCTCCTTCACTAATCTGCTCCCACTTATGCTCTGATAATACATGTTTACTTGATGTTTCTTTACACAGAATCATCATTTCTATAAATTTTCCATTGATTTACGCGATCTGATGAGCATTATTACGCGATCATATCTCTGATATCATGTATGAATGGATGACAGAGATGCGTGTTTTCCTTTACCACACACACACACACACACACACACACACACACACACACACTGAAGCGTGCGTGACATCTCATTGAGGACATAAACACATGAACAACATCTCCAGAACTGCTCTGAGAGTCACTTCATGAGTTTCATTTGAGTAAAAGCATTTAATATCCTCATATCATATACACACAGAAATATAAAGATATCACGGCAACCCGTCAAAATAAAATCTGTTTTTTTGAAGACAGTGCTGCAGAAATATTTGTTCAGCAGAATGTATATACTACTACTACTACTATTACTACTACTACTACAATTATGAAAACTTTAGTTTTTTTGAGGAATGATCACACAACATTTCCAACATGTTTTAATTTTAATAGGAAATTACCCAAAAAAGTTACATTTTCAGAAATTTGAAGATAAATTAAATTGATGTGTTATGCCTTCATTTGATAACCAGATACACAACACATAATTTCAGAGGAAAAATAAAACATTTAATTTGGCTATTTTTAAAAACAAATAACAATAAAACATTAAGTAAGAGAAAATAAAACATAACTTGTCACTTTCTTCAATCATATAATTATTATAACACCTAAAATACATTGTATGTAAAAAGTCTTGAAGGCTACATTGTGTGCACATGATCAGGATCGTACCAACTCCACCTCCGCTGCATTTTGAGAAAGAAAAAACCCCTGTTTGCAGGACTATACATTATTTTGAATAATTAGTCAAAAACAACAACAACAGTTATGTCTGATTCTGTTACATAGAACTGAATAAAATAATACATTGATATTTAACATTAATATATTTTCTGTTCAATTTTCTTTCAATAAAAGTATGGTTATTTTATTGGCTTGTGTTTTTAAAATCTGAGTCATTAAAATTGAATTAAATTAAAAGTCTTAAATTACTTTATAGTATTTAATAAAATAAATAATTATTACAAAGCGCTTTCCAAACACATCCAGAATTCTCGGTTATAATTTTTATTTTGGTGCATCCCTACCATTTACTGTAACTACATGCCGAGCACTGTTTGCAACCACATGCTCCTTTAAAGGATTACACACACACACACACACACACACACACACACACACACACACACACACACACACACACACACACACACATAAACATGTATGCAGAGAGACATTTAAGAGGGTTTATTCTCCAAATAACTTTAAATTCATGTTGCTGAAAAATGTGTTAATGTTATATGTATGGACTCTTGTTTTTGTTCCACATTAGCTTCCTGTCCACTAATTTTTGCCTCTTACAAAAGCCACAATTCTTCTAAGAAGACAGTAAAGGCTTATGTCATGCTTGAGCTTTAGTTAGGATCAAAGGTAGAAGTTAAGTTACACAATGTTTAGGTTTTATTATTACTTTTTTAATACTATTATTTTTATTTATGTCTTAGTTTTAGGTTGTACTATGTTTACCTTATTTATACCTTACCTTATTTGTATTTACATTTTTTATGTAATATTAAATTAAATGCACTAAATGGGTTTAGTTTTCAGTTATTAATATACGCCATTTCAGCAATTAAAAAAAAAAAAAAAATTCTAAAAATGAAACAAATTACTTGTTAATTTTAAGAGACTTGTCTTATTTTCTCTTGTAGATTTAGGATTGCTCTTTAAAAAGAAAAAGTAGTTCTTATCCGAATACTCGATTAATCGATGGAATTTTCGATAGAATACTCGATTACTAAAATATTCGATAGCTACAGACCTAGTTGAGTTCTTATCAAGGGAACCATGATGATGCTAACTTCTGGGCTGGCCTACAAAAATACATTATCAATGCAGTGCTCTATACTTGATATAGGTAGACATTTCCTTAATAATTTACAACTATAATAAACCTATAGCAACGACCTCCGTGTGAGCTGCTGTGACATCATAACCATATCACAACCACGAAGGCAGAGAAAATTTCAGACTGCAAATACATCATAGTCAGACATGGTAAACTAATTGTAGGTTGCACACCTGTTGTAACCTCTAGTAAAAACATGACCTGATTTTAAGCCATAAGTTAAGTTCTACCTTCCATAAAAGTGCATGTAAATTTGGAAGAAAATAGAAAGCACTTATATTATGCCAAATATAAATACAACCGACAGCATATTCATCAAATGTAATGTTCCTTAAATAAACAACAGTCTTCATTATAACAATTTTTATATTTAAATGAAGTCTGGCATAAACTGTTTCAACTACAAATACCATTAAAGTTTGCAGATACTCCACAAATATGACCACTTCCCTTCTCATTTAGCACGGTTCTTCTCTACCTCAGGTCCTTTGTGATCCTGAGTTACCACAGTATGTTTACATCTCAGTATAAAAGCTGTCTGAAGCACAGCTGTACTAAAAGGCTCCAGTCCAGACAGAGTAAAAAGCTTGTGGCTGCCTTGGAGCATTCTTCCATGGCTCATTTACATCTTGCTAATTTCTCATGGACAGTAAAGGCCAAAATTCAACGGCTCGTTCAGGATGTCAGAGTCAGTTTAAGTTCAGTGTCCAGCTGGGATCAAATATAGAACAGAAAGGCTTGGAGCTCAAGCTAAGGGGGATGAGGTTCAGAAAGTCGAAATCACATGAAGCAGAAGACTAGAAGAAGTTCTCTCAATAATGAAACACATTTACGCTTCACCCAGTGCTTGATCACCCTTTAAAGCAAGAGATGAGGTGGAAGATAATAGTATCCAACCTCAGACCAAGGCACCTCAGGACAGACAACCAAATAAAAGACCACTATCAAAATAACATGTGCCACTTTAAAAAATAAAAACATTGAATGCATGGAAATTATTATAATTTTTTTATCAGAAGACAATTGCTGTGTGGTTTTCCAAGAGCTTAATTTCTCAATTCTGGGAGAAATACATTTGAATATTTGGATTGTACTTACTATGCCCGTCAGAACTAGGGGATTTCCGTCCAATGTGTTTAGGTGATGGACACCTTGTTGTAACTGGTGGATGGTGAAGACTGTCGTGACCTTTTGTGGCTGTTGATTTGGTGATACTGATTTCAGGCTTACTTGCTGATCCATCTGCAGGGCTCAGTGGCTCGCTTTTCCTGAAGGTGGTCTCTGGGAGTCTAGCACTGTTATGAGGAACGATGGTAGATGCTGCACGTGTGATGGGGGTAATGGTCTCCAGATTCTTGCTGAAGGTGACCGAGTGCTTCTGCATCTCAGGCGTCTTACTGTGGCTCAAGACATCTGGCCTCCTCAGCCCAAACCGAGCCATGCCAGGACTAGGACACAGTAACATTTTATCTAGTTTATTTAGGTTGCATTTCATCCATTACACAAACAAAGACTAATCTGCATTATACAACAGTTAGTTCTTCAGATTGGTCAAGAATGCTTATATTTCGTTGTCCAGCACTATTTTTGTTGTCCGAGCAGAAACAAACCAAAAAAAAAATGTTGTTTAAAGTCACTTAGTACTGATTTCTAGTTTCTAAAACAAAATTTATGGTTATCTAAAAAAAAACAAAAAAAAAAACGAATTTTCTATCTTTCCTTAACTTCTCCCTGTTTAGTTAGTTTTTGCTCTTAACAATTCCTGAAATGTTGTATTACAAGCACTCCCTGTGGCTGTTTGCCTCTTTATAATATATTGCTTCTTGTATTCCTCAATTGTATGTCGCTTTGGATAAAAGCGTCTGCTAAATGAATAAATGCAAATGTAAAACTTTTCAATGTAAATTCATAAGTATTGTTGGTGCACGTGTTGCCATGGTAATTAACCTAATTAACACACCGGATTGTTTTGAAAGTGATATGGCAGAGAATCCTAGAACGTTTTGGCCCTTGTGTCTCCTCTCAGAGATCAGACTCAAGATTATGTTACATGTCAGCACGTTAGCATAGTTAAGATAATAAGCACAGAGAGAGAAGCACTGATCATGTGGTACATGTAAATAGCACTGAATTCTATTGTAGAATCAGAGAGGGCTATTTTGGGAGTTTAAAATTATATTAAATGTAGTGCTGTCAAACGATCAAGTGTGATTAATCACATCCAAAATAAAAGTTTTAGTTTACATACAGGTGCATGTCAATAAATTAGAATGTCATGGAAAAGTTCATTTATTTCAGTAATTCAACTCAAATTGTGAAACTCGTGTAGTAAATAAATTCAATGCACACAGACTGAAGTAGTTTAAGTCTTTGGTTCTTTTAATTGTGATGAGTTTGGCTCACATTTAACAAAACCCCACCAATTCACTATCTCAACAAATTAGAATATGGTGACATGCCAATCAGCTAATCAACTCAAAACACCTGCAAAGGTTTCTGAGCCTTCAAAATGGTCTCTCAGTTTGGTTCACTAGGCTACACAATCATGGGGAAGACTGCTGATCTGACAGTTGTCTAGAAGACAATCATTGACACCCTTCACAATAAGGGTAAGCTACAAACATTCATTGCCAAAGAAGCTGGCTGTTCACAGAGTGCTGTATCCAAGCATGTTGACTGAAAGTTGAGTGGAAGGAAAAAGTGTGGAAGAAAAAGATGCACAGCCAACCGAGAGAACGGCAGCTTTATGAGGAGTCAAGCAAAATCGATTCAAGAATTTGGGTGAACTTCACAAGAAATGTACTGAGGCTGGGGTCAAGGCATCAAGAGCCACCACACACAGACGTGTCAAGGAATTTGGCTACAGTTGTCGATTCCTCTTGTTAAGTCACTCCTGACCCACAGACCACGTCAGAGGCATCTTACCTGGGCTAAGGAAGAAGAACTGGACTGTTGCCCATAGTGGTCCAAAGTCCTCTTTTCAGATGAGCGCAAGTTTTGTATTTCATTTGGAAACCAAGGTCCTAGAGTCTGGAAGAAGGGTGGAGAATATCATAGCCCAAGTTGATTGAAGTCCAGTGTTAAGTTTCTACAGTCTGTGATGATTTGGGGTGCAATGTCATCTACTGGTGTTGGTCCATTGTGTTTTTTGAAAACCAACGTCACTGCACCCGTTTGCCAAGACATTTTGGAGCACTTCATGCTTCCTTCTGCTGACCAGCTTTTTAAAGATGCTGATTTCATTTTGCAGCAGGATTTGGCACCTACCCACACTGCCAAAAGCACCAAAAGTTGGTTAAATGACCACGGTGTTGGTGTGCTTGACTGGCCAGCAAAACTCACCAGACCTGAAGAACCCCATAGAGAATCTATGGGGTATTGTCAAGAGGAAAATGAGAAACAAGAGACCAAAAAATGTAGATGAGCTGAAGGCCACTGTCAAGGAAACCTGGGCTTCCATACCACCTCAGCAGTGCCACAAACT
Organism: Gymnocypris eckloni scoliostomus; assembly: GCA_027564155.1. Lineage (NCBI taxonomy): Eukaryota > Metazoa > Chordata > Actinopteri > Cypriniformes > Cyprinidae > Gymnocypris > Gymnocypris eckloni. Next base: position 21,920,598 of record CM050419.1, on the reverse strand, counting down.
GATCACCTCCATGCCACGCCGAATTGAGGCAGTAATTAAAGCAAAAGGAGCCCCTACCAAGTATTTAGTACATATACAGTAAATTAACATACTTTCCAGAAGACCAACAATTCACTATTTTTTTTATTGTTGGTCTTATGGAGTATATTCTAATTTGTTGAGATAGTGAATTGGTGGGTTTTTGTTAAATCTGAACCAAAATCATCACAATTAAAAGAACCAAAGACTTAAACTACTTCAGTCTGTGCGCATTTAATTTATTTAATACATGAGTTTCACGATTTGAATTACTGAAATAAATGAACTTTTCCACGACATTCTAATTTATTGAGATGCACCTGTACAGTCTGACTGAACAAAAATGTATGATTTGTTGAGAAATGTTACCATGAAGGTCCACCCATAAACCCAACCCCCGGAGCAGCAAGAGCAAGTTGTACAAAAAAGGAGATTGTACACCAATTGCCAAATAGCAAAATACTAATAAAGTTTAACTTTTACATATAAAAACAATATTTAATTTACAATCATGCCATTTTACTCAGTATCAGCATGGCTGTTTACTTACAACCAAATCACATTCATGTTGATATTTAAATATTATATCAATATTTTTTCCCCAGATGTTTTTGCTCCACCGACAAACATAATTTTGAATGAACAAAATCAAGCAGAATCAAAATCATTATGTGTCTCAAAGTAACACACAGTAGTGACAGCACTCTTTCTAAATTCAACTGTTTTTTTTAACAAATTGATTGAGTGAAAGATTCAGTGACACACAAAAAGAAACATACTGCTGTATAATGCATATTTCAATCCAAAAACAGACCCAACTCATCCTTATTGAAAATCAGTGTTTGCTGCTGTAAATCCTGAAAAAACTGGAACACCTGGACTTGCAAAACCAGTGCAGTTTTACACTTTCATGTTCTGACTTTTGAGCAATATTGAAACCAGTCTGCTAAGAGGCGAGTCTTATTTTATTCTGTTTGTGAACTACAGCGATTACTTTTGATCTCTCACTTTACCACAGCAAGACCACACAGCTGGAATTGCTCGACAATGTCACACAAGGCAATTGGTTATGCCAACAAAATCTAGTAACTGACAGGGACATTGTGTCTATACATTGTGACTATACATCTTTTAGTTTATACCTGGGAGAGCCTTCAATAACTTTGCCATTGTTGTTGGATGAGATGTCAAAGCCTAGCTCTGTCCTACGTGACACCGGTTCAGGGGTTCGAGCTTTGGGCTTTGAGATGTCAGGGGGCGTGGTACCATTGGAGCCCAGCTCATAATACCGTCCACTGGTCGGGGACATGGCCGAACGCTGAATATTGGATGGTGCTCGCCGTGTGTGAGGAGATGAAGAGTGCGAGGAAGAGTCCACATCTTCCACTTCAAATGAGCGTTTCAGGGCTGCAGGAAAAGGACAAATTAGAAAACCTTCAGCTTGGAATTTATTGTGTTAAATTCTAGATTAACTTCTGTAGCTAACGATATAGATCTAACCATTAAATTCTAGAGAAAGATTTGAGGTTTAAAATACAAATTATGTAAATAATACAAAAGAAGCCATTCATTTGTACTCAACATAACAAATATATTTTATAGTGTTAGCAAAGTAATGGAAGGCCGAGGGCATCCAGACTGTGAGGCACATCGCCCAAACCCACAGCAAATATTCTGCTGATGGTAAAAGTGACATGGTAACTAGGGTATACTTTTCAGCCCAGAAGGGTTATGAAACACCATTTTATGTTATAATGATTTTTCAGTGGTGGAACAGCCAAATGCAGTGCTCTGGCAAAAGACTGGGTCTAAAACAGTAACAGTGTGTACAGAAATACACTTTATTAGATCAGTGACTGTAAAAGTAAGCAAAATATTGGGTAACAGCTGAAATAAGCAAAATAACGAGCAAACTATACTCAGTTTATCCTTGAAATAATTACTAGGTAGTTCAACTTTTCTCAGATGGTCCAGTTTGATTTGCCTGCCTAAAATGAGGAGGTATCATTTTGCTTTTACAAATTAAAAATTACATGTTAAATTTGATAAATATTAACAACAATATTATTGTTGTGATATAGAGCTGAAGATGTGGTAAATCAATTTGTGCTTCCTTTCCTCATCAATTCACGCCTTCTGCTAAAGACCATTACTTGGATATGAGATATTCAAACTGTAAATTGGACAGTAGAGGAATAGGAATTTAATTTTCATAATCTCTCAAGCACTTGCAAAAAAAAAAACTAATAATGTTCATTGTTCTGTTATTAACTTTTTGCCACACCTGGCAATAGCGAATATGTGAAGATAACACTGGCCAAGCCCATACAAATTACCAACCAGGCCATTACCAGGCAAACACCTGCATTTGCTGCTAGTGAGTGTTCATTTTGATCCCTTTCCATGATGCTTATCAAAATCTTTCTCATTTTACAAGTACTTATTGTAAAGACACTCTTAATCGTGGCCACAACCACCTTATGAGCACCGTGAACACTTTATTTCACCAATAAACAAAAGTGAGAAGGAGCTACATCATACCATGGTCAGACCTACATCATACCTGTCAACACTCCTGTTTTTCCCGGGAGTCTCCCGTATTTCATCCATCTCCCACCCCCCCTCACGTTTTGTTATTTCTCCCGGGAAACTCCCATAGTTTGTATGGGCCCAGACCTAGTTATATGAATACTCGAATCAATATTTTATTCCAAGGTTTTCCAGTTGCCAGATCTTGTATGAAACGCATTGCCTCACACAATCGACACAATACACAAATTCCAAACCATTTGTGACCCCAACCTGGCAACCTGCAACGCGCGCTGTTGATTTCTGTGCAGATAGTAGACACTGAATTTGAATCTACCATCAATGGTAGAGATGGAAGTAGAAGAGTCAGGTGGTGCTTTTTGAAGAAAAAATATTTGTGTAAATTTAACAACAGCTGGACGGAAGAATTTAATTTCTTGTCTCAAGCCATGTAAACAATGCCCACACCTTTTGCAAAGTGTGGCACTGATTTTAATATTGGACACGGTGGGGAAAATGCCATATCTCAGTATTAAATCACACGCTAACATTCGTGCAGCCGAGGAACAAAAAGGTAGCAGTAAACACACAATGTTAATGTTATGTACAATGTTACAATGCAATGTAATGTAATTTGTTCCACAGTGTTTAACTGCTGTTCAGTGTTTCTGTTTAATTTGTAAACAAAAAATTAAGAGTAGGCTAATAATAAAAATAAACATGAGTAAGTCACGTTATTGTTCTTTTTAATGGTATGGATAATTCTTTATTATGTAGGCCTATGTAGGGTGAGAGTGTAGGTAAAAGTAATTTAGATACCTAGATGTGTTTTCTTCTTTTCTTTATTACTTTTAACTTCAATGTCCAGCTAAAATATTTCATTTTTGAATATGGTTCATATAAAGTTTTATTTGTATGGTATAAACAAATTATAATTTTTTAGATCATGCACTCCAGAAAAAAATATTTTCAAATAAAGTGGGCCATCCCTTTTTTATCAACAAATATTCTGCATCTTAATTAAAAACACATGATTTATTAACAGATATTATCAGACAAACATATTTAACAAATATAAAAATAAATAACCTACAGGTTATGAGTAAAATTAAACATGTGTAAATCCTCATCTCAATTCATGTGTGAAATTCCAAAGAACTGAAAGATCATGTTGTGTTGACATTAAATGTGATTATATCTGAATGTAAGAATTTTCAGAAATCAGAATATTGACAAAATGAACTCTACAATATGTTGGAAATGTGATAGCACAAGCAACAACAAACAGGCAAAAATAAAATATGAAACATTTAAAATGTTAACCAAATGTTAAAAATGTTCTCTAAACACTTTAAATGAACTTTAATTGTGTCCATATTTCAAAGTTTTATATTCTGCATCTACATTTTGCTTCTCTCATCCTTTCTTCATTCCACAAATTGAACTGAATTCCTCGACATCCATATATTCTCTCTTTCCTTTCATCTCTGACTAGAATTTCCTGACTGTAGACTAATTTCTGTTTTCTAAAAAAGTTAATTGTACATGTCAACTATAAATTATGAATGCCAATGTATTTAATGAATGCATATATAATAACTGAAGGTTAAAGGTCAGCCCTAACACATTCAGCCAAAGTGGGCCAGCAATATTTAAATATTGTCAAATATTTGGCTTTAATGCCAAAAAGTTGTGTATGTACAATTATAAGTGTAACAAAAGTAGCAATGCTGTTATTCTTTATTCTTTTCTCTTTAATCTATTTTTGTGTGCACCAACACCTGCTGAAAGTCAAATCAAACTCATCATGGACTGCAATACAGTTCACTCATACAGAACAATGGAACACTCTTCAATTCTATAGAGCTCTCTATATCTGCTTAATTTGTATGCAATTGCAAATTTATGAAATCCAGTTTACACCACATAAAAAAGTCAAAATTGTAAGACAAAAAGTTTAATTTATAACATAGTCATAATTATGACATATAAGGTTAAAATCATAATTTACTTTTTATGTCATAATTATGTCAAAACTGACTTTTTGACAAAACTTTTAAACATTTAAAAAAATTAGAATTTTACATAATAATTGTATAAATGTTATAATAACAATTCTTGCTATTTTATATGCTGGCTAAAAAATAGCCACTGTTAAAAAAATACAGGCCTACAAAAAATTCCTTTTGAAGGAATCGATTCTTTGAATGGGAAATTTAATGCATAATAGAAGACAGAGCTAAAACTCTTGAGCTGACATTTATTTTGCCCTTCTAATTTAATGGCATCCGAGTAAATGGTTAAACACAAGATTTTCTAAAAGACAGTTACATTTTCTCACACTAACAGCTTGATAGTAAAGTTAATAGCAGTCTGTCATAAATTTTAACAATTGAATAAAATCTGAACTGCTCATTTAAGTATCTTACTCAGTTCCAATATGTTTTATAATCAAATCTGGATATGTGAACATGGTCAGAATAAAACTTACAGTCTAAAAGAGATCACAAGCATGTCCAAACCACTCTGCCACTGGATTCAAAATCCCACCACGCAGTTGTTTATGACTTGGAAGAAAATACAATCTCTCTTAAGATGAGTACACGAGTTTGCCAAAGTGTCTGCAACAGTCACAGTGCTTTGAAAGTCCCTGCAAGAGATTATCACACTCAGTAATGAACACAAACTCACACATCAAATAATTAACAAAACATACAGGATTACATATTTAGCAGACACTTTTATCCAAAGCGACTTATAGTACATTCAGGTTATACATATTATTCAGTATGTGTTTCCTGGGAATTGAACCCACACCTTTTGCGCTGCTAACGCAATGCTCTACCACTGAGTCACAGGAACACTTAAAGTACACACAGGATATAGTACTTATATGTATATATATATATATATATATGTATATATATATATACTATGTAGTAGAAGATTGTGTTTGTCACTCAGCACGCACTGATAATCTGTCATCATTTGTGTTTTCTTTGTACAACTACTCTATGCTCCTGTGAACAACTTGGAGTTTCTGAGAAAAGCAACAGTTGTTTAACCGCTTCAGTGGGAAAAATGAAAGAACATCGGGAACCTTCCATGATATTCATATTCTGCTCTGCAAATTCACAAGCACTCCTCTTTTTATTACACGAAGGTCACAATAAACATTAGACTGTATTGAACTGTATTTATCCATGACTTTCATTACAAAAATTATTATTATGATATTTAAAAATCATTATAACCTAAAAGAGTAAGTAAAAGTGCCAAAAAACTTATTATGAAATATGAGACTGGCTATTTGTGAGGAAAACTGTTTGTATTTATAACAAATAAAATGCTACTGAAGTTCTTTTAATAACTGTCATTTTGTGTCGTACTAAGTTAGTCCAAATGACATTTGTACACGTGGGTTCAGAAAAGAACTCAGGCATGATGCATGTACTGTATATTCACTGCTGAACATACTGCTGGACTGGACAAATGACATAAATTAATGAGAATGTGAAAAGTCTGTTTTAAAGTAAATTATTCTTAAAAGCCCATGGGGTCAAAACTGCCCTTACCTGAAGTAACACCTATTATACAATAATGCTATTTACATTAACTATTACCCAATTTTCTTGAGGGTAGTTCCAAATAAAACTTCAGAGATGCACAACCCATAGATCAGCCTTTCAGAAACCTTCTCAAACAGCTGTTTATGTACTAAAATGATTTGCTTTTAAACGTAATATGGTTCAGTGCGGTATCTACAGCTGTTTGGCTGGGCCAAGTATAGCCCAAGTACTCCTTTTGGCTTCAGTTTTTGAAGAAAAGCCAGCATGCATTTGAGGGATTATGGGAGCACTCCGTTTGTCCATCCCACGCACCTGGAATTAAAGTAAAAAACTGAGAAAAAATTGAAACCGCAAAGAGGAAATCTATGCCAGAACGATACATATGAGAGGCTGTAGTTGTTCATAGATATCCTATAATAAGCTCATACTTCCATTATAATTTACTGTTCTCAGAAGCAACTGCTCTTAAACCAATTCAGAGATACTCAAAAATAAATGCCAGGCTGAACTAAGTCTGATCCAACATACTCATGCTACACACACAAACAGATATGACTGGAGAGAGAGAAAAGGAAACATTTGGAAACTACCTGTTTTAAATTTCCAATGTGAGAAAATGTAAACGGATTAAAACCGGCTACATTTATAACTTCAAAATCTAATATAAACTCCATCTAGGTGTGTGTTACCAGTGAACTCCCTACATCAAGCAAGTCACCCATTAAAACAAATCCCAAATGTGAGGCCTCAGTTTGTAAAGTAAAGCCTGAATATCTGAAGCCTGAACAGTTCCTACATGAGCTGCTTTTAAAAGCCCCAAAATTGGGCACTGGTTAAACATCCACTATTTCATCACAAAACACAACTACATTTGAATGGTCGTCAGTGGGGAAACCTTTTCCTTAGTTTGACCATGATAAACTGTTAAAACCACCATACTAGACACCCAGCAGACGTAAAATAAACTAAGTGTAAACAAGCAATTAGATTGTTTAACTAACAAATAGCTAAACGCATCTATGTGGTAAAAAAAACTAAAACTTTTGAAATCATATGACCTGACGTCCCTAAGACTCTCTCCTGAGCAGCGCATAATCATTACATTTAGACCAGCATACGTTAAAGCAGCCAACCTTTATTGAAGCTTTATTTTCTTGGCTTTCTAACAAGGCCTCTGTGTTGAGGCTCATGGCAGCTTTAGGGCAGACCATTAAGATAGATAGACTTATATTTCCAGTCCCTTAATAGAACTAAAGAACCATCAGCTTTCATTTGTTTCATTCCTCAGAAAAGGGCTTAGTGAAGGGATTATGGTGTCAATTAGAAGCCAACAGAAAACAGGCCATAATTTGAAGAAAAATTATTATAATAATAAAAATGTTACCAACATAAAAGATAAGAGAACCTTCTGAAACCAAAGGGGCTATGTGTAGCATTTGCCCACAAAGCATGCAAGGATGCACTTTTGGAAAATGTACAAGAAATCAAACCAATATGGGACACCCAATTAAACGTACATCCACTAAAATAAACAAGTCACATTGTATGACAGAAAATTTGTTGTGACTGAGATTTGTGAAGTGATTGACATAGAACATAGAAAGTAAAAATATATACTAAGATTGGGTTACCAATATTACTTTTTATTATATATTTTTATTTTTGTGGCCCTAGAGGCCTGTTCACACAAAGATAAATGTTTGGTGCAATAACAAATTTCATTTGAATGAACAAAGAATGTTTTTAAGTAACAGGGAAAATCAAATATCAGAGAAAGCCCATAACAGTTTTTCTTATCTCTGCACTCTTGTATTGGGTGGTTCTTTCTTCCCCAATGGGATTTTCAAACGCAAAATCATTAAATATCTATCCCCGGGTCATTCACAATAGAAACCTGGGTTATCTTGCTTCATGTTTCACACTGCTCATAATTTATCCATGCATATGAATTAATCCATCACCATTTGACTTTTCTTCCCTAAAACACAGAAATGCCTGTTTATACAGTGTGCAGTATTTCTGTGACTGTCCAAATAGGGTGGCCATTTCCATAACACCAAAAAGGAGGACATTTTGCGGCATTTAGGGAGACAAGAATAATTGCATATAAAGGCTTACACAAGGTGTAATGTGAGTGATGGTGGTGAGGAGATTGCCCACTAATGACCACGCAATAATAGGCTTGGCCAGGGGAATGGTTGCCACATTGCACCCCAAATCATCACAGACTGTGGAAACGTAACACTGGATTTCAAGCAACTTGGGCTTTGAGTTTCTCCACCCTTCTTCCAGACTCTACGACCTTGGTTTCCAAATGAATTACAAAACTTGCTCACATCTGAAAGAGGACTTTGGACCACTGGGCAACAGTCCACTCTCCTTAGCCCAGGTAAGACGCCTGACGACAACTGTAGTCAAATTCCTTGACACGCCTGTGTGGTGGCTCTTGATGATTTGACCTCAGCCTCAGTCCATTCCTTGTGAAGTTCACCCAAATTCTTGAATCGATTTTGCTTGACAATCCTCATAAGGCTTTGGTTCTCTCGGTTGGTTGTGCATCTTTTTCTTCCATACTTTTTCCTTCCACTCAACTTTCTGTTAAGATGCTTGCATACAGCACTCTGTGAACAGCCAGCTTCTTTGGCAATGAATGTTTGTGGCTTGCCCTCCTTGTGAAGGGTGTCAATGATTGTCTTCTGGACAACTGTCAGATCGGCAGTCTTCCCCATGATTGTGTAGCCTGGTGAACCAAACTGAGAGACCAGTTTGAAGGCTCAGAAAACTTTGCAGGTGTTTTGAGTTGATTAGCTGATTGGCATGGCTTCTAATTTGTTGAGATAGTGAATTGGTGGGTTTTTGTTAAATGTGAGCCAAAATCATCACAAATTAAAAGAACCTAAGACTTAAACTACTTCAGTCTGTGTGCAATGAATTTATTTAATACACGAGTTTCACAATTTGAGTTGAATTACTGAAATAAATTAACTTTTCTATTCCATACCATTCTAATTTATTGACATACACCTGTATTTAAACTAAAACTTTTATTTTGGATGTGATTAATCACACTTAATCGTTTGACAGCACTACATTTAATATAATTTTAAACTCTCAAAATAGCCCTCTCTTATTCTACAATAGAATCCAGTGCTATCTACATGTACCACATGATCAGTGTTTCTCTCTCTGTGCTTGTTATCTTAACCATGCTAACGTATTGACATGTAACTTAATCTTGAGTCTGATCTCTGAGAGGAGACACAAGGGCCAAAAAGTTATAAGATTCTCTGCCATATCACTTTCAAAACAATCCGGTGTGTTAATTAGGTGAATTATCATAGCAACATGTGCAAACCAATGGATACACAGAACCAGGAAGTAGCTCTGCCCACAACTTCCTCGATGAAGCTGAATTTACAGTTCGGAAATCTGTTCCCAGCCCTGATAACAGACACACACCCTTCAACACAAACGCAATGAGTTTTACACAAATACGAATAGCTTTCAACACAAAGATGAATGCCCTGACACTTTCACAGACTCCATCTCATTCTTTGTCAGTTATATGTTAATCTACAGTATTTATAATATGCTGATGCAGAAAACGTCCAATGCCCCTCTGTGTTCACCTGTTAAACTGCTTTGCAACTCAAATTCAGTCCAGTTCTAAAAAATCTGTTCATGATGTGACATGTAAAAACACATAATGACATTCTGACCAACAATACGGAGACTGAGCGATATGGTGTGCAAAACTAATGGATGAATAAGTTAAACACAATATATTATATGAGGTTGTGTGTAAGGCATGTGGCATTGCCAACCAGAACAGCTGATGTTACAGGAGCTTTAAAGATTTGAGGCATGCCACACTGCAAACCCCTCCCTGCACAGCTGCTCCCCGGTGTGACACAGACACAATCATTATGGGAGATTCTGCTGAGTAAGTTATACCTTATCACTGTTACTCACACACACATACTCCATTAACTTATATATATATATATATATATATATATATACAGTGCTTGAAGTGGGCCGGTGGGTCGGATGAGTACCGCACTTCTTTTCCGCTTCAAGCACTGTATATATATACACTGAACAAAATTATAAATGCAACACTTTGTTTTTGCCCCAATTTTTCATGAGCTGAACTCAAAGATCTAAGACTTGTTCTATGTACACAAAAGGCATATTTCTCTCAAATATTGTTCACAAAACTGTCTAAATCTGTGTTAGTGAGCACTTCCCTTTTGCTGAGGGAAATCCATCCATCCATCCACCTCGCAGGTGTGGCACATCAAGATGCTGATCAGACAGCATGATTATTGCACAGGTGTGCCTTAGACTGGCCACAATAAAAGGCCACTATAAAATGTGCAGTTTTACTGTATTGGGGGTCCGAAGACCAGTCAGCATCTGGTGTGACCACCATTTGCCTCATGCAGTGCAACACATCTCCTTCGCATAGAGTTGATCAGGTGGTTGATTGCGGCCTGTGGAATGTTGGCCCACTCCTCTTCAATGGATGTGCAAAGTTGCCAGATATTGGCAGGAACATGCTCAATGAGTGACATGCTCAATGTGTGACATGTCCGGTGAGTATGCTGGCCATGCAATAACTGAGATGCTTTCAGATTCCAGGAATTTTGTACAGATCCTTGCAACATGTGGCGTGCATTATAATGGTCAAGCAGTCAAGTCGAGACCCCGATGATGGACGATGAGCATGCCGATGAGCTTCCTGAGACAGTTTCTGATAGTTTGTGCAGAAATTCTTTGGTTATGCAAACCGATTGTTGCAGCAGCTGTCCGGGTGGCTTGTCTCAGGACGATCTTGGAGGTGAAGATGCTGGATGTGGAGGTCCTGGGCTGGTGTGGTTACACGTGGTCTGGGGTTGTGAGGCTGGTTGGATGTACTGCTAAATTCTATGAAAAACCTTTGGAGACAGCTTATAGTAGAGAAATGAACATTCAATTCACGGACAACAGCACTGGTGGACATTCCTGCAGTTAGCATGCCTACTCTCCCTCAAAACTTGCGACATCTGTGGCATTGTGCTGTGTAATAAAACTGCACATTTTAGAGTGCCCTTTTTTGAGGCCAGCCTAAGGCACACCTGTGTAATAATCATGCAGTCTAATCAGCATCTTGATATGCCACACCTGGGAGGTGGATGAATTATCTCGGCAAAGAAGAAGTACTCACTAACACAGATTTAAACAGATTTGTGAACAATATTTGAGAGAAATAGGCCTTTTGTTTACAAAGATAAAGTATTAGCTCTTTGAGTTCAGCTCATGAAAAATGGGAGCAAAAACAAAAGTTTTGCGCTTATAATTTTGTTCAGTATATATATATTTCTTGTTTGCCTTCAAAGTGTACACTGATGTCAATAATTTCACCTGTAAAATGTGTTTAACTATATATAATTGAAAATAGAAAAATACTTGAAATGCAGTTTGAGAGAATTAGAAATAAGTTACAAAGCAGAAACTAAAAAAGAGTTAGGAAGGTTCCACTTCCTTATTGATAGAATCACACCCTTGGTCATGTGTCTTCCTTAAAAATGAAAAGCACAATCCACATAGACCAAACATAATGATTTTCGCACTTTGCATCTTGGAAAACAGATTTCCATTTTTGTAAGAAAAAAACTGTTCAGAATAGGTAGACACAAGTGACAGAATACAATTTATTCAGACCAACTACTGTACTGTAACTACTTCAGCAAACTGATTTGATCCAAACTCAACAGACAGCAGAACACAGAAACTGAGAGTACTGAGTGTTTGCACTTTTTTTAACTGTGCCTGATCACCACCTGACCTTGTCATGATCTGGGTTTGCTTCTTCTTTCTCTCTCTCTCACTCTGTTGTACACGCACTCACGCACACACACACTCACACACACACACATGCATACTGACACTTACACCTCTCTCTCTCCCCCACCTGTTTGTTATTTCAATCAGCGTTCGCGCTACTTTGCAGTGCCACCTGTTCTCACTCATTTAATCAGTCCCTCTATTTTACAGCGTCTGCGCTCGTGGCTCTCTGTCGGATTATTGTATATCATGCATTGTATGTGTTCTCTTGTTTTTTCATAGTATTAAGATCTTGTACCTAGTCTTGTCTCGCCTGGAGATGCTGAGAGTTTCTGGTGCTTCCTCGGTGTCCTGCTGCCGCTTCCAGTTAGTCCGGTTCCACAAAGTCTCCCTAGACTGATTTCCTTGGATCATCGTCTTCAAGTTTTGTTTTGTATTTTTCTCAGTTCTGCGTCTACGCACGACAGACAGCCTTGTTTTTTGCTCCTTCATTAAAGACTGTGTTTACTATCCTTTTGCGTTTGGATCCTTCCATTCTCATTGTGACAGAATAATCCGACCATCTTCATGGATCCAGCAAAGGAGGAACCACTCCGGTCAGCGATGGAGAAGCAGGGAGTCATGCTCGACAGACATGAGGAGGAGCTGTCCGCTGCCCGTCTCGCTGTGGAGGGCTTGACCGCTCAGGTGACGGACTTATCATCGCGTCTGCTTATGCTCTACCAGGATCCATCAGCAGATCCCCGCCGTTACCCACTCCATGAGCCGCGTATTAACAACCCTCCCTGTTATGCTGGTGAGCCTACTGAATGCAGGGCTTTTCTGACTCAATGTGAGGTTGTTTTTTCTCTCCAGCCCCAGACGTATGCGGAGACCCCTCGGATCGCCTTTGTACTCTCACTTCTCACGGGGCGAGCGCGTGAATGGGGCACCTCTGCTTGGGAGGCACGGACTTCTTGCTGTGGCCGTTACGAGCTCTTCAAGGAGGAGATGATCAAGATTTTCGATCGTTCTGTTTTCGGTCGCGAGGCTTGGCGTCTTCTCTGGCAACTCCATCAGGGCAGAAGGTCAGTCGCTGATTTTGCCATTGAGTTTCGTACTTTGGCTACTACGTGTGAGTGGAATGAGCCCGCTGGTCGCTGCGCTTTTTGGAGGGCTCAACATGGATCTCAAGGAGGAGATCTATGCGCGTGGTCCGCCGGCTCAATTGGATCAGCTCATCGAGCTGGGTATTCGCCTGGACAGGTGCTTGAGCAGCGGCGGCGGATTCGAGGTTCCGTTCAAGACCACTGGAGACCTTGACACCAGCCGTATCTTCTCCTCTCTGTTCTGACCGCGAACCCATGCAGCGGGGAGGGTTCACATCTCTGCGGAGGAACGAGCGGCGGGTCGAGTCGCCTCTGCCTGTACTGCGGCGCTAATGGACATTTTGCCGCTTCATGCCCGTTAAAGGGCCAGAGCTCACCAGTAGACGGAGGAGTACTGGCGGCGCTACTGTCATTTCCTCTCTACCCAGGTCTCGACTATCTCTGTTGTTATCCGATGGGCTGGCATTACTGTCAACGGTCTCGCTCATTGATTCAGGGCTGAGGGAGTTTCATTGATGAGAGATGGGCCATGGAACAAGGGATCCCCTGCTGGACCTCAATGACACTACCACCGTCTTTGCGCTTGATGGCAGGGCACTTTCTACCGTTCATCGCATCACCTGCCCGTTGAGCCTTACCGTCTCAGGAAATCACAGAGACTATTTCTTTTTTGTTTTCCAGTCCCCTTATACTCCTATTGTTCTAGGGCATCCCTGGCTTACCCAGCATAATCCTCAGATTGACTGGGTTAAGGGATCTGTTCATTCATGGAATTTGTCGTGTCATGTTAACTGTTTAGTTTCTGCTGTTCCTGCTGTTTCTTCTGTGTCTGTGTTTCAGGAGGAGCCTGGTGATTTGTTTGGAGTTCGAGGAGTACCACGATCTGCGGGCGGTCTTCAGCCGTTCGGGCCACCTCTCTGCCTCCTCATCGCCCTTATGACTGCAGCATTGAGCTTCTTCCGGTACTATGCCACCCGGTCGACTTTACTCTCTCTCGGCGCCCGAGCGGGGCTTTGGAGAATTACCTCACAGAGTCCCTCGCCGCTGGCATTATTGTTCCTTCCTCCTCTCCTGCCGGGCGGGTTTTCTTTGTGAAAAGAAGGATGGGTCTTTGCGTCCCTGTATTGATTATCGGGGGTTGAACGACATAACAGTCAAGAATCGCTATCCTTTGCCTCTTATGTCGTCGGCCTTCGAGATCCTACAGGGCGCAAAGGTTTTCACAAAGCTTGACTTGCGCAATGCCTATCATCTGGTACGTATTAAGGAGGAGGCAGTGGAAGACCGCGTTTAACACTCCCATCGGTCACTTTGAGTACCGGGTTTTACCCGTTCGGGCTGGTCAACGCTCCGCTGTTTTTCAGGCTTTAGTCAATGACGTCTTGAGAGATATGCTCAATGTGTTCGTGTTTGTTTATTTGGATGACATTCTCATTTTCTCACCTACTCTCCAGGTACACGTACAACACGTCCGCCGAGTTTTACAACGTCTTCTTGAGAACCGCCTGTTTGTCAAGGCAGAGAAGTGCATGTTTCATGCCCGGTCTGTCACGTTTCTCGGTTCGGTGGTTTCGGCGGAGGGGATCAGCATGGACCCTGACAAGGTTCGTGCTGTCATTGATTGGCCTGTTCCTGATTCGCGAGTCGCGCTTCAGCGGTTTCTGGGGTTTGCTAATTTTACCGCCGTTTTATCAGGGATTTTAGTCGTGGCCGCTCCGCTTACTGCTCTCACCTCTTCTAAGACTCGCTTTTCTTGGTCCGGAGCTGCTCAGGATGCGTTCGAGCGGCTTAAGGGTTGTTTACCTCCGCTCCCATCCTCATCACTCCTGATCCCGAGAAGCAGTTTATAGTTGAGGTTGATGCTTCCGGCGCCGGGTGGGTGCCATCTTATCGCAGCGTTCGTCCCTTGACAACAAGGTACATCCGTGCGCCTTTTACTCCCATCGCCTTTCGTCCGGAACACAATTACGATGTCGGTAACCGAGAACTTTTGGCGATCCGTCTGGCCCTTGGTGAGTGGCGACACTGGCTCGAGGGAGCCAGCGTTCCATTCATTGTCTGGACGGATCATCAAAATTTGGAGTACATCCGTTCCGCTAAGAGACTTAACGCCCGTCAGGCTCGTTGGGCTCTTTTCTTGGCCGCTTTGATTTTACGATCTCGTTTAGACCCGGCTCAAGAATCTGAAGCCTGGACGCCCTCTCACGCCAGTTCGGCTCGTCAGAAGTCGCCCGACCACTGAGAATATTTTACCTCAGCGTTGTGGTCGGGGCTGCCTCCTGGGGAGTGGAACAGGCTGTGAGAAGAGCTCTTTTGCATGTCACCAGACCAGCCCGCGCTCCTGAGGGAACGTTATTCGTCCCTGAGGTCGTTCGTTCCACTGTCCTTCGCTGGGGTCACGCTTCCAAATTGATGGCACACCCGGGAATCAGGGGTACTTTAGCCGCGATCAGTCAACGCTTTTGGTGGCCCACCAGAGAACGCGACGTTCGACGCTTTGTTGCCTCGTGTCAGGTGTGTGCCCAGACTAAGTCTAGTAATTCACCACCGGCAGGTCTTCTTAGGCCCCTCCCCATTCCATCACGGCCGTGGTCTCACATTGCGTTGGATTTTGTTACCGGTCTTCCGCTTTCAGCAGGTAATACGGTTATCCTCACCGTGGTGGATCGTTTTTCTAAAGCTGCCCATTTTATCCCTCTTCCTAAGCTACCGTCCGCCCGTGAGACCGCGCAAGTCATGGTAGATCATGTGTTTAGGATTCATGGTCTTCCTTCGGACATTGTGTCTGACAGAGGGCCTCAATTCGCCTCTCAGTTCTGGAAGGAGTTCTGTCATCAGATAGGGGCCTCCCCTGCTCTGTCGTCAGGATTCCATCCACAGACCAATGGGCAAGCCGAAGGACCAATCAAATTCTCGGTCGCATGTTGCGTGGTTTAACTTCACGCACTCGGCGTCGTGGTGCGATCAACTGGCCTGGGCCGAGTATGCTCATAATTCTCTTCCCTCGTCCGCCACTGGGTTATCTCCGTTTGAGTGTTGTCTTGGTTACCAACCGCCTCTATTCGCATCCCAAGAATCCCAGTCCTCCGTTCCTCTGTAGAGAGGTTTATTCAGAGATGTAAGCGTACCTGGAGGAGAGTGAGATCTGCGTTATGTCGTACTAGGACACGCACACGCGTCGAGCCGCCAATCGTCACCGGGTCCGGTCCCCAGGTATGTTTGTGGTCAGAAGGTGTGGCTTTCCACCGCAATCTCCCCATCCAGGAGGGTTCTCGCAAGCTGATGCCCCGCTTTGTTGGGCCCTTTTCTATTGTTAAGGTTCTCAGTCCGGTTGCGATCAAGCTCAGATTGTCCCGTCAGTTGCGCCGTGTTCACCCGGTTTTCACGTGTCCTCGTCAAACCTGTTTTCCGCTCCGACCCGCCCCCTTCCCCTCCTCCTATTGACAAGGAGGCTTCTATTTACAGAGTCCGTAGCTCCTTGGCGTGCGCCCTCGTGGCGTGGTCACCAGTTTTGGTTGACTGGGAGGTGCGGTCCTGAGGAGAGGCGTTGGATTGCGGCCCGGGACGTCCTGGATCGCTCGCTGATCGAGGACTTCTACCGTTCTCGTCAGGCTCCTGTCTCGGGAGCGCCTGGTGGCGCTCGTTGAGAGAGGGGTACTGTCATGATCTGGGTTTGCTTCTTCTTTCTCTCTCTCTCACTCTGTTGTACACGCACTCACGCACACACACTCACACACACACACATGCATACTGACACTTACACCTCTCTCTCTCCCCCACCTGTTTGTTATTTCAATCAGCGTTCGCGCTACTTTGCAGTGCCACCTGTTCTCACTCATTTAATCAGTCCCTCTATTTTACAGCGTCTGCGCTCGTGGCTCTCTGTCGGATTATTGTATATCATGCATTGTATGTGTTCTCTTGTTTTTTCATAGTATTAAGATCTTGTACCTAGTCTTGTCTCGCCTGGAGATGCTGAGAGTTTCTGGTGCTTCCTCGGTGTCCTGCTGCCGCTTCCAGTTAGTCCGGTTCCACAAAGTCTCCCTAGACTGATTTCCTTGGATCATCGTCTTCAAGTTTTGTTTTGTATTTTTCTCAGTTCTGCGTCTCACATACGACAGACAGCCTTGTTTTTGCTCCTTCATTAAAGACTGTGTTTACTATCCTTTTGCGTTTGGATCCTTCCATTCTCATTGTGACAGACCTACCTGCACAAAGTAAAATTGGAATTTGATGTAATAAACACATTTCAAATCAATTTATGAGAGTTCTCATTCTCAGCTGTCTATTAAACTGAAAGAGAGAGAGAACGATTTACTTACCAGCGATTCTGTCTCGCTCCATAGCTGGATTATGGCTCCTAACAGCCACATGTGGTTTCTAGTGTTTCTCCTCCTCTCCCTTTATTTGTAGACTCCCCCTTTTGCTTTTTCCGAGAGTTTAGTCGCTCTCCCCCTCTCTCTGCCTCTCTCTCGGGCTGTCTTTCTCTGTTCTCTCACTTTGTTCTTGTTTTTCTCTTTCTTTCTTTCTTTCTTTCTTTCTTTCTTTCTTTCTTTCTTTCTTTTCTCTTTATCTCCTCGATACTGATCTTAGAATTGTTTAGAGTGGTTCATTGACAAGTGTATCCAATGGAACTTCAGTGACATCTGCTGATCATATGGCTCTATTCGAACTTCTTTCGTCTTTCTTTTGACCTCTTTTGACACTGAAGCTCTGTTTTGTCTCTAAGATGTGGATAAGCCATGTGACTATCTGTAAACAGCCCCATGACCTCACTTAGAAAGGAAATGAGAGAAAACTTAAATCACTGCATTTGATACTGCTGAATTTGCATTGCAATATTTCCTAGGTCCAGTAGATAGAGCTATGCATTACAAGAATTAAAGTTACAATGTAAAATGAACTGTGTCCATATAGATTCAAGATGTAGGAGTTTGTTTCTTCTTTGTTTCTTCAGATTAGAAGAAATTTAGCATTTTATCACTTGCTCACCAATCGATTCCTTTGTAGTAAATGGGCGCAGTAAGAATAAGAGTTCCAACATCTGAAAAAATCCTTACAATAATCCACATGTAATCCAGAAGACTCAGTCCATCAATTAAAGTGTTGTGAAGCATGCTTTTACCTGCTGTTTGAAATAAAATTCTGATAGAACCCATTCACTTAGATGATCCACTGGTGAGCAAATGATGTAATGTTAAAATTAAAAATATTTTCTGAAAAAAGAAAAAACTAATCTACAACTTGCATGGCTTGAGGGTGAGTACATTTTAAGCTACTTGTATTTTTTTAGGTGATCTATTTATTTAAAGCAGTGACAGTCAGCCCATAGTCTTCATGTCATTACTCAAAAGAAAATCATGATGATATATGACCTCTGACATACTGTAAACCTTACACATCTAAGGTCCTTACACATCTAAGGTAGAATAGGACTTTGATTAGTGTATGTGAAAGAAAACGGGATACATGACCTCCTCTCCATTTCCAAAAATAAAAAATGCCTTGGAGCACTGTACCACACTGATTATTATTCCTTCTGGGTCACTGATGACGCAGATAAAATAAGCCTATAATAATCAGGTTCTGGAAATAATTGTCTTTTTCAAAAAAAATATTGTATTTATTTTGCTCAAATATGTTGTTTAAATCATCTTACAATAAGACACACTGCCAGTCTAAATATCAGTGATTCACTACTATTGAAGACACTATTAAAAATCATAGTTTAAAATAATGCATAACATAAAACTAAGGTTTCAAAGTTGATTGAAACCAATCTAATCATATGTAAATTGTGAATCACTGAGGGAAAAAGCTAATTGTGCCACTATATGGGAAAGACATTAGATAAGAAAGTAATTTTTAGAGGCGTAACAGCAGAGATTAAATTAGGTGTGCTTCTTTTTTTATTATTATTGGAAAAATCCCAACAGTGGGCCTCAGACATTTCTGTTTTATGGATCATAAAAAAATCAGTGAGGTGAACTGAAGAGAAGAAGCACCGTCATGGAGCTGTGAAGCTATAATGTTTTTGTTATGTCAAATAAATTTGTTTTTCATTTATTATTTTCAGACATGAGCAGACCTATGTACTCATGTAATTAATACATTTAATGTAATTAAATTACTCACGTAATTATGCATTTAATGTACACTTACAAGCATGCACTTTGGCAGAATTCAATTCAAATAGTCATTAGCAGCCATTAGTTCTGTAAAATTGAGCATCAGAATGGACAAATTTGTCAAGGAGAAAACTAAATGTGGAAAATGCCAGCGAAGGGCATTCAAACTAGAATAATCGCAGATTCAGCAGTGAAGAGAGTGCTGGGCTTTTGGTTTGCCCGCCACTCACACTGAAGATGTTCAGGTAAAAAAACACCCATAGGCTACGCAGCAATCATCCTTAATTACAGAAATGAGGCAAAACATCTCTGGAGAGTTCCTCAGTTTATTAAATTCGAAAATGCTATCCATATTTGGGTCAACAGGCTACATTTGTGAACAAACACTTTGTGCAATGTCACGCTTCCGTGCGCGTCTTACAGACTGTAACTTCACAACTTCATTGTGCTGTTACTCATTTCGAGTGAAATTTCACAAAATTGGTCAACCTCCGACAGCATCAGGTGCTTTATTAATGTTGAGTAGAATAATTTATTCATTTATTTCAATAAATTAAATCGTTTAGATATCATAATATTTAGGCTCTGAATAACATTATAAATCTGGTTGGATTGTATTGATGATGTAATATGAAATGACATTCGTGCGGCCGTGAGACTTGCACTTGGATCATAGTGCGGCCCGCTGGAAAAAAGGTTGAGAACCACTGGTGTGGAGTATCTCACGTAAATACATTCGGTTATGGCTTAAGTGAGTGTAAACCGGTGGGTGAAAACTGAATGTGTGTCAGTATTACATGCACACTTTCCATCTTAAAGGGACATCATTCCTAATTATCTGTGTCATCAACGTTAACCAACAAAAGATGTTAAATAAATGTATACCTGTTAAGTAAACCTACTGTTTCTGAGAAAAGAGTTTCATTTGTATCTCTACCAAAAAATGAAAATAAATTCCAGTTTTCCAAATTAAATCCTTGATTCAAATTTATCATAAGCTTAATTGATTTGGTCTAAAGAGAGAAGAATTGATGACTATTTTTGTTTGAATACTACATATAAAATAGCTACCAAAATAAATGTTGGTAACTCCAGTTTGACTAAAGATAATGACTAAAAGTTGACTAAAATGCAATGACTTTTCATAGACTAAAACTAGACTAAAAATATGAAAGACTCAAATGACTAAAATGTGACTATTAAGCATTTTCGTCTCAAGATAAAGACTAAGACTAAATCAAAAATGCCTCCCAAAATTAACACTGGTCCGGTGGCCCTGGAGGACCCAACTCCGGTGGTCTCAGAGGTTACTACAAAGCTGCCCAATTTCACTGCTGCTGCCATTATCAAGAAGGCCGTCTTTGCCTTTCACCTCATAGATGTTTTGGGTGCATGGGCCAATTTAGAGTCCTCTCCAGAGCCCAGTTCAGTGCAGGAGTCCTCGGAGTCCACTCCAGAGCGCGATCCAGTCCGGGAGCCCTCAGACTCCACACCAGAGCCATCTCCAGTCTATGAATCCGCTCCTGAGCTCACTCAAGTCTATGAGTTCATTCCAGAGCTCACGCCCATTTATGAGTCCTGGAGAGGGCCCTCTCCAGAGGTCCTTACGAGTCCTCTCCAGAGTCTGCTCAGGTCTAGGAGTTCACTCCTGAGCCTGTTCCAGTTTATGAATAAACTCCTGAGCTCACTCAAGTCTACGAGTTAATTCCAGAGTTCTCTCCAGTTTATGAGTCCGCTCCAGAGCCCACTCAATCTATGAGTTCATTCCAGAGCTCTCTCCAGTTTAGGAGTCCGATCCAAAGCCCACTTAAGTTTATGAGTTCACTCCTGATCTCAATCCAGTCAAGGAGTCCATTCCTGAGCTTCCAATCTGGGGGTCATAAGCTCCGCCCTGGTGGGCTCCCACCTTGCCGAAAGATCCAAAAGAAAGATCCCTATGCCGTAGATAAAATGATGAGGAGATCAAGAGGTGAGTTTGGTGCCACTTTGCACAAAGATTGGGCTCCAAAGAACAGAATGAGTGAGTAAAACCCATGCTGGCCTATTTATACCCGGATGTCTGGGTCATGGCCATCTATGCAAATTTTGCTCACCAATTTCATTGGCCATTTCTCAACGATATCAGAGGTATCTGGGCTCACAAGTGCAGCCCCTAGTGCTGAACTTTGACACAACGTCGAAATGACAGACTGAATGGGAACTGCCAACTAAGACAAATGAGAAGGTTATATAGCGCATGGATTTAAAACTGTCTGGCTGCCGCAGCTTCCATCATGACATAACATGTCATTGGAATTAATGCCACAGTAACAGGGATATTTTTACAGTCATATTCTGGGCACACACTCATCTGGCTGTGCTGGATGAGCAGTCGATGGGAAAAATAGGGAAGGCCCCAAGCTTTTATCAGTCCATGAAAGAGACAGAGGAGAACTCTGCCATACCTTTCAGCACTACCATCAAGCCTGATTCACATACACATACACACATACACACATACACACAACACAATCTCCTGCAGCCTGTTATCCAAGCTCATTCCTCTTGCATGGATGAACATCCTGTAAACAAACATGTGCATGCACACAAGCATGCTTGTTTTTTTTCTTTCTTTTTCATGAAAGCAGATGTACACAGACACGTGTGCAAAAGCTTCCACGCAAAAAAACAGAGATCTAGATAAATCCACAAATAGCACAGGAGCAGTGAAAAAAAGGGTGCATGCCTTTACAGCCTCAAACACTCTGACCTACAAGCATGACTCAAACATTCACATTTTGTTATATAAGAATGCACTGTTTAATCACCAGACTCGCCAGCTCTGATAGCAGTGCCACAGGGCAGCAATTCTTATTGAAGCAGAGGAAGTAGTCAGAAAAAAAAGTGTGATGTCATGGTAGAACCAATAAAGAATGTAATGGGGTGATTCAGTAAACAGGACTTTATATATGGACAGGAAATGTGGACAAAGACTAGGAATTTCTTCAAAATGCAGCATATTCTTTAAAGTCAGAGTATTTATTCCTAGATCATGGTCTGTGTGTCACTTCTTCTCTTGACCCATTTGGACAACATTCCAAACATTTTGGTCACCAAATGCCAACTCACTGATGCCATACCACTAATAAATGGTGAGGCTTGTGATTTGTGCAAACTGATTTCCTCTGTCTGATGGCTGCCAAATGTTCCACATTTCTAAATTTCTAATAATAAAACACTTGGCCTGATGGTCAAATGTAATAAGAGAGGCATGTGTATTCTAGGATGAGCGAGAGGACGTTTCTCCTTCTGTATTATGTATTCTCGTTTAGGGTTTGTCTAACTCAAGTAGGAGGTGCTTTTGGAGCATCTGACATATAGCGGTTTCCTCGGTAACAGCTGTAAACAAAGCAGCATTTCATATGTGAAAAGCATTCTTAGGGGGGCCCTTGGCTTTCGGGGTTCCAAGGCAGTCGCCTACATTTGCCTATGGTAACGTCCACATTTAGACTGGATTGTCATTCTAATTAATAGTTACGTAACTCTCAAGGTCATACTTAGTGCTTTCATATTTAGAGTTGTGTGCTCTGCGAAAAACTGTGGCCAAGTCTGTGGAGTCTGTGGCCAAATGATCAGGGCATATATGTCATCAATGAAAACTACCAAAGGGCATTGTTATATGTTCTGCTTAAACATCCATGACATAGATGTGTGTATACACACACACACACATATACATACACATACATACATACGTGCGTGCGTGTGTGTGAGTGTGTGTGCTGGAAAACATCAAACTAATCTGGCAACCATGGTGCCATTTTGCCCGGAGCCTTAATTCCTTTCTTACCCATACTCTGCCGTAAAATGTTCTTTACATTAGCTCTAATTAAATTAACATGCAACTCTTTTTTGTAATAATAAACATAGGAGAGATCAGGAAAGACTGGCTCCATCGAATAAATGGGTTTCAGGATCAGTGCTTTGACAAGTAATTTGTTCATGCCTAATGACTTACCATCAGCAAAAAACAATAACAAAATGGCCTATTTTTCCCCATCTGTTCAAAAGCTTTTTCAGTCATGACATCACACATTAGCTGCACTCTTCATATGAGCTATTTATATACAGCCTATGGCCCAGCAGCGTATAATGTCATAGCAAGAGAGTGGAAAACATGTTTTATTTAGACACGCGTTCAAATAAATAAAGTATTCAAGAATAAAGGATTCTGTTCTTTAAGTCTAGACTGCATAACCGTATAGCAAAAATGACATTCCAGGAAAGCTAGCTCATAGCAGTGGAAAGAGACTACAGAGCTAATAAGTTATGAATCACTTCCTGTTCTAATGTTAATTCCAGTCTTGCAAAGCAATAAGTGAAGTTCCTCAGTCTCAGATGTGATGAAAAGCAAATCAACTGCTTGACAAAACATAAAGCCTGCATGTGTAGGATATTTTTTATTTATTAAAAAATATTAAATAACCCAATAAACATTTTTTTACATCATTATAAAGGAATGCTTATCATTCTTCTGTTGATAGAAGAGCACCTTACGTATTCGTATTAACAAAATCCATTGCTGTTATGTAAACCATAACATTATGCTTTTGATTATCTGCTTATGAATATAATTCATAGGATGAATTGAACTTCTGTAGCTGCTTTTGACAGCAGGAAATAATTATGTGGAAATCTCCTGGTTAAAAATTTTGTCACATATCACTGTTTTATAGCTTTACAGATTAGTAAAATGTGATTAGCAAATTCCAGCACTAAAAAATTGCTTAAGCATATCTCTGAATTCATGACCCAAATTATGTTATATTTTGGGGTATCATTTTTGTTCCTGAAACAACCATAACTATATAGACCACTGCATCTCCTTCTGGCAATTTTAACAATTTAAAAGATGTACTCAGGACTGAGTGACTTAATGTCTATATATGTATATGACCACTAGTTGGAGGATAGCTCAAGTCTGATAGTCCATTTATGTATTTAACAACAACTGCCATTGATATAGTTTTGCAAGCAAGACCAGAGTATCCAGCTTTTCAATTATGATATAGGCTATAACATGCATGGTAGAGTCCTTTTAGTTTATCACTAAAAGCAAGAACAGACTGTAAACTGAAATGGGCTGCTTTCATAAAACAAAAATAAATATTTATTTTGTATCTTACTTTCATATTCAGAGAACACATGTATGTATGGGATATTGTAAAGTCCTTATATATATATTTGGCCTATATGGTCAACATTGGTTCAACGTGATCTGACAGATGTGGCTCTATTTTCACCTATACCATTTAAGTGACTTCTGCATTTAAGAATAGAAGTTAGCTGGCCTCATGCTTGAGTATATTAATAGAGCTCTCAGATTGTAAGAAACCCCAGGATAAAGTGAAGGAAAAGAACCTAGAGATAGTAATTACTTTATAACACAAGCTCGAAAGAAAGAAAGAAAGAAAGAAAGAAAGAAAGAAAGAAAGAAAGAAAGAAAGAAAGAAAGAAAGAAAGAAAGAAAGAAAGAAAGAAAGAAAAGAAAAAAAAAAATATATACATTTTGGTCCAATTTTTCACCATCACCCAAAAACCATGACGTACATATTTTAAAACTCATACTTATACGCCACTACTAATAATGAAAGTCTTACCTTGATGCGAAGTAGTTTTCTTCATCTTTAATAAATATCCACTTTAATGACACACAATACAAATATTTTATTCAACGTAAATCATATATATTTTTTTTTTTACTATTTAGACGACGAATGCCTTGGCGTCCAGTTACCGATTCACGAGACACCCGCGCGCTGATCTTGCTCTTCGGGTTTGTAGGGCGCCAGTATTGCATCTTCCACTTGTCAAAGGAAGCGTGACGCGTGATAAGACTATATGCAGGGCGCGCGCATAGGCTCACATCTGCCAGGAGCGCGCTTTTTTTTACACATAGTTTACTGTAAGACGAATATGATGGCTCACTAGCAATTCCCTGTTTTTGTTTCAAGGGTTTTTATCAATTGACTTAATTCACTTAATGAATAAAATAAAATGACTTCAGTGTTTTGTAGCAATAGAGTCCATAAGGCAGCATAGACTCCAGATATGGGCTTGAATAACAAAATACAAAATAGAAAAACAGAGAGTACCACTTATTGATGCAACAATGGAGTTAACACTTTTTTGTAACATGTACAGATCATGTAGTAGTGCCTGTAGAAGTGGGTCTAGCCAATCTTAATGTATCATTTTTCTTTGTTTGCTTTTTTTTTTTAAACGGCTCGGCAAAGGATGAACGACCTGTGTCATAAGCGGTGACATGTAAAACTAGTCTTACATAACTATTTAGTTCACTCCAAAATGGCCCAGTAGCCTAATATTTGCACACTGTCATGTAACTTCTGCTGCTTGAGTAAGGATCATTATGAAAAATAATATTATCCACAGAAGAGGGGCAGATTTTGCAATTAATAATTACAATAAATAAATAAATATATATATATATATATATATATATATATATATATAGACTGCAGCAACTGCCATTTTGTCAGAACCTCTAGTAAATTACTTGCTATTTTGTTTCGTTGTCTGTTCTGAATTGTGGGAGAATTGTGATGTAGAAATGTCAAATATAATAACTTTTTTGTCTAATTGACTGGTTTTATTACGATTATTATTTATTATTACTCTTGCTTTTAATTGGCTTAGAAATCAAATAGCATACACTGCTGGACAATAACCAATAATTTATCATATTTTTCCTATATTTTTCTAATGACAATTTTATGATTTGTTTAGCCTAAATACCGCACCCCACCCACCCCCCCACACACACACGTTTTTATCACAGAATAAGGCAGAAGATATATTAATTATAATCACATTGCACTTGTATAAAGTTAAGGGTGTAATCTGCCGATTGTTCTGCAGGTGACCTCATAATTATATCTTCTTATGGAGCACGTAGGGATTTACGTTTACCCCCAGCGCACTCGTAGATCTACGAAGATTTTCATGTACTACTTAATTTACGATGCTTTAGAAAAAAAAAAACAGACCGTAATATTACGACCAGTCGTACAGTCGTTTTTACTAATTTAGGCTTACGATGCTTTTGGGAAACGCAGCCCGTTAATTAGTAGCCTACTTCAATGAGGCCATCTCGGACTTGCTGCGTGAGAGCGCCATTTCCGGCTTCGAGTAGCCTATAAATAAAACATAGGCTACACTTCATGAGTGTTTGTGTCTCGTTCCTGACCGCATCAGTGTCTTTACTGGATGTTTTAGGAATATTTGCATTTATTCACATGTGATTGGATTAGTTACTTATATGGTGGACTGTCATTTGGCAAGTGCTGGAGGACACTACTGAATGATGCGCATCAGAGGGATTTACAAGTGGGTATACAGATTGCCGACTGATAAAGAAGTGGAGACGGACTAAGGTAAAATTTTCTCCCAAATAGGCCCACCACAACTACAAACTGCTACTATCTCACAATATTACAGCAATCCTGTCACATAGCAAATAAAATCACAAAACCCATGGTGACCCTGCTGACAATAACAAAAGGTTCAAGGTTTTTATTCGTCACATACTCAATTAAACAGAATATAAGTGAAATGTAAGTCAGGTCAGCTCTGCTCAATGGACAGTGCAAAATATGTAACAACACAAGAGAATATAAAAATAGGAAAACAAAATAAAAATTAATAAAAAATAAAGAGTGCAATAAAATAAAATGTGCAATATGCTGTGGACTTAATAAATAATAATATAAACAGGGATGTGCAAGAGGTATATATATATATATATATATATATATATATATATATATATATATATATATAGCAGCAATGATGATGGAGAATAGTTAATGTTTTACAGTTTTTTTTTAAATTGAGTCTTGTAAATGTTATTAGACCGAATATGAGTTTAGGAGCCTGATGGCCTGAGGGAAGAAGGTCCTCCTAAGTCTCTCAGTTTTTGCCATCATGCTCCTGAAGCGTTAGCCAGATGGCTGTAGAATGAAAAGACGGTTACCAGGGTTATTTGAGTCCTTGATGATTTTAGTAGCTCTGCTTTTGCAGCGTTTGAGGTAGATCGCGGCGTTTGAGGTAGAAACCATCAGCAATTTGAATGATTTTCATTACAAACATTGCAAACCATCAACTTTTAACCTTTAAAACCGTTAAGTAATCCTTCCTGTAGTGTGTTTTGGGCAGTGGCGGATCTGGGAAGAGGGCACTGGCCCCAGCTGAAATCTGATTGGCCCCTGCCCCTGTCCTGTCATCTGATTTATTAAGTCGTTGAAATTCAACCTGTGCAGCAAGCTTTACATGTAAATATGAAGATACATGTGTATAGCCCTGACTGATATAAAATTGGGGCACCCTGAAATAGGTCGACATTGACATTAACAGGCGTACCAGCACGCGCATTTATTGGCGGCGGAGCATAAATTACAAAACGAAGCACAGTTCAATTGAATAATACAATTGCTAAATAACTTAATGCTGTTGAACCTACTTTACAAAGCAAACTTTTGCTCAAAAAGCTTTTCGGGTGGAAGCGCGTTACATTATAGCAACATTAGGTTCCAAGCGTTTTCTTTCAGAATCATCACTGACATGTAGAAAACTGTAGCATTTGTTTAAAATGAAGTGAGATAAAGATCCTCACGTCACATAGAAATGGTGTGCTACAACTGTTTGGCTGAAAATAGGAATAGTGTGGAAAGTGCATTCAATTCTAATGTAGTCTGCGTGGAAGCATATGATTCTCGGTAAGTTTTTAGTAAAACTGTAATAAGAGTCTTGTGTTGATGACTAAACATATTAGCCCTTATGCAAATATGAACAATGATATTTTATGAATACTTCGGTAAAGATAATCGACTTAAGACCATAATAATGTTTTATTTATTTATTTATTTTGTATGTTTGTTTTTAGAGGAAGACAATTGATAACAATTTTAGAGATGAAAGAAGTTTGACCAAAAAAATGTGGGATCAAACAGTGTAAGCAGAAATTTTTCAATAAACAATGGGCAATAAATAAAATACATTAGCATCATGATTAAAGACATCTAAAAGCCTCCTATGGAGAAGTGTGAATGTAATGGAGACAAAGCAGTTTGGGCAGCACAAGACAATAAACTGCATGGATGCTTAGATAATGTGAGTAACTATTAGTTAGCATTGTAGAGTCAACTCTAAACAAAATCACATGGCATGCTCTAAAAAATATTTCATGAAACTTAAGAGTTATAGAGTTATCCTCAGATTTGAAAAGAACATGGTCAGATTTGTTTTACCTGCATTGTGTTTCTAGACAGCAAAAGGCTAATTTATATTTTTTTGTCAAAGGTATTTAATGTAAACAATATTTCTAATAACTGTCAATTCAAGCCCTTGTGGCTATTTTTCTGACTTAAGGACAACAAGCTGCCAAGTGTCTTCTTTAAATCGACATTACATGTTTTTAGACATTTCCAATATATACTGATAACCGTGATCAATTTGGTCACTATAATGATTGTCATACTGTTTAATTTCTACACTGAAATAAGGTTAAACAATAGTAAACAACACAGAACAATACAGAACAGCATTTTATTTTAATTTACTATGTAAATGTTTATATACTTATTTATTTAGTAAAAGTATGTAGCATCATTAAACTAACATGATCAAACACAGTATATTTATCATTTAAATTAAGATGAGATTTATAATGTAATACATGTTACATGTCCAAATAATAATGTATATAGCCTTGTATAGCGTGTCAGTAAGTAAATGTCGAATAAGTAGATGGATTCAACCTCCTGAGCAAAGACAGCTGAATTTTCACAAAAAAATAGTTTATTTTGTTTTTTACAAAAGATGTACAATTTCTACAATGTTCAAGAAGAACATTTCTACATATTGTATATTATCATATGCTCATGAATATTCTTGTTGTTGGAACCCAAAATTCAACAAAGTGTGAAAACTAAAAATTGGCAAAGCCCTTTTTCCTCCATGTATTATATTTTATTATGTATGTTATTCTTAATGAATTCATTCACACACAAAATATTTAGTTATTGTTACATTTTCCAAAGACTTGAGCAACTTGGCTCTCTGTAAATGGTGGCCCCATTGGCTGCTTCTAAAAATCCTAGATCCGCCTCTGGTTTTGGGACATATTAGGATTTAGTGTTTTTTAAAAGACACCAATAGAAGGCGACCAATTACCAGCAGAGACCAACAGGCACCATTACAGTTTCCATTAAAACCAATAACATTTTCATTATAACAAGTAAAATAATTACAAATTATACGATGGTTTCTATTTTTATTTAAATGTATTAGGCTGTCTTATGAACAAAAATTCTTGAAATCTACATAAAAAGAACGCAAATGTATAATATGACAATGATAAACATAAACCTAGAATCACTGCTGTCTCTTTACATTTATGCATTTAGCAGACGCTTTTATCAAAGAATGCCAGACAACGCGGAGCGTGAGGCAGGTAAAACTGTTCGCACAGCTTTCCCTTTAAACAAGGCCGCCATGCGTGAAAGGAACGTTTTTTTTTCACCACCCTTGCTGTCGCACAAGCTGCGCTTACGAGAAGGACATTTCAGCAATGGATACCGAAAACGCCTTGCTGTAACTCTGTTACAAGTAAAAACGCCACCAGCAAATTTTCACCAGCGATTCAGGAGCTCCGTGGAGGTTCAAAGCCTATTTCAAAGTGGACAAGGACCAGTTTGATTATATTTTAAGAAAAGTTGGCCCAAGCATCAGTAAACAGAGCTTCTGCCGTGAAATCATCTCTCCTGCGCAACGGCTCTGCATTTGTCTGAGGTAATTAGTCTATAACTGAAGTGGTCATAAAACGCCAGAAATGGCAAACACATACACATTTATATATAGAATATAGAACAATTCTGTATAAACAATGATGGATTTAACAAGGAATCAGTTGTGAGCATTAAAATATTTTTGGAAAAAATATTTTTTACTAGTAACTAGTATAGCAGTTTAGTGTTGAAGATGTAATTAACTGATAGAAATTACCTTTATTTTAGAGTAACTTACCCAACACTGCTTGTACTGAAATTAAAGACAATACTTCTTCCACCACTGTGATGTCATGCTTTGACATAGGCCTACAAGTATTCGTAAATGACTTTATATATGAATAACTTAATAATTGTGGTCTTTTATACATACTTTACACACACTATATAAATGTACATTTGTTACAGATACAGATTCTAAGACCATCGCCTTCAGTTATCGCGTTGGTCACTCTACAGTTGTAGGCATCATAAACGATGTGTGTGAAGCCATATGGGACAACCTTGTGGAAGAATACATGCCACAACCTAACAGGGAACGCTGGCGAGAAATCGCAGCTGATTTCCAGCGGATGTGGAATTTCCCTAACTGTGTTGGGACAGTAGATGGCAAGCACATAGTGATCCAGGCCCCTGCCTCCAGCGGTTCCCTTTACTCAATTATTCTCCTTGCTGTTGTTGATGCTCGGTATTGCTTCCAGGTGGTGGATGTTGGGGCTTATGGCCGAAGTAGTGATGGTGGTACATTGGCTGTTTCAGCATTTGGAAGAGCTCTCTGTCAGGGCAGCCTTGGCATACCAGAGGACAAACCTCTCCCTGGTGCAGAACATCTGGGGCTTATGCCACATGTGTTCGTTGCGGATGAAGCCTTTCCCCTCAGACGCCACATGATGCGTCCACATCCTGGCCAGAACATTGGGAGAGAGGAAAGGCTGTACAACTACAGGCTTTCCCGGGCCAGGCGAATGGTGGAGTGCTCATTTGGAATACTAGCGGCACAATGGCGGCTGTACAGAAGAGTGCTAGGAGTGATCCCAGAAATGGCAGAGAAAGCTGTTAAGGCTACCTGCATCCTCCACAACCTTCTGAGGGTAGATCAGGTAGAGGACCATCCACAAGCACCGTCATCAGAACCTGATGCAACCTCCACTGCAAGGGCAATGGGAGATCTCCACAGGATGAGCAGCAACAACTCCTCTCGCGAAGCTATAACCATCAGAGAGAAATTTAACCAGTATTTCTCATCTACCGAAGGTGCAGTCCCATGTCAGGAGAACATTATTTGATGTTACATTATATGAATAACCAAATAATAAACTAATCTGTAATATACTACTTAATAAACTAATTACATTTTAATACGACTTGCCTCATTGCCTTATTTTGTAAATTATAATTTATTGATCAGTTCAATTGTTTTAGAAACATTCACATGTATTAATCAACATTGTAAAAATACACTTTTTAATTAAAAAATGAAAAAAAAAGTAAATAAAAAATAACATTAACACAATAATGATTAGACTAAGGATATGAGTTAGACCAGGGGTTCTCAACCTTTTGCAAGCTGGGCCCCCCCAAAGCTGGTTCATTGCAGTTAGCCCCAGTGCCCCCCACACCACCCACACCACCTTGCATAGATAGATAGATAGATAGATAGATAGATAGATAGATAGATAGATAGATAGATAGATAGATAGATAGATAGCCCTAGGCTATTATTTTTAGGCCCACATTATTATTATTATTATTATTATTATTATTATCATCAGTAGCGGTAGGTAGGCCTATTATCATTACTAGGCTATTGTTATAATTGACAGTAGCACCAGACTTCTAATGTGAGCTTGCAGACATTATTATTATTATTATTATTATTATGAGTAGTAGTAGGCCTATCATCATTACTAGGCTATTGCTATATAATTATATGAGGTTACATGCTTTATTGTTGTTGTTGTTGTTGTTGTTATTATTATTATAATCAGTATAGGCCTATTATCATTACTAGGCTATTGCTATAATTGGGAATTGGCACCAGACCTCTGATATTAATTTATGCTTTATTATTGTTATTATTACTAGGCCTAATAGTAGGCATCATTTACATTTTTTTACAGAAGCTTGCAGGTAGGTGATGTTAATGTGAGACCTGAGCCTGCTTTGCCTTGCAAAGATCCTCAATTATTGGCTCAATGTTTGATAAACATAGCCTCAAATCATCCTCGATTTGTGCACGATTGCAGTATTTCGTTTTGAGTGCAGTCATTTTTGAGAATCCTGCCTCACACAAATATGTCGACGCGAAAGGAAGGAGAATCTTCAAGGCGACGTCACAGAGTTCAGGATATTCCTGCATCAATGCTGCCCAGAATGACGAAAGAGGGCAGGAGCTAGTTCCTTCAGTCTACTGTCACTCTTCAGCTCAATAAGCTGTTCCTGCATATCAATTGATAGCTCGTTTGCTGTGCACACAAACGGATCTCGAACCCAAGCAAAAGAGCGATAATCCTCTTTAAAGTGCGCCGCAAATTGTTTTCTCATTGCTGACAAGTGCTCAGACTGCAGAGTGATTCGTGCTTTCGAGTCTCCAAACACCACAAAAGTCTCCAAAACACCAGTAAATGTCGCTGGATTTGTCGCTTTTGACAAAAAAAAGTCGCCAGGAGGATGATTTGTTTGTGTTATAATCAGTGCTTGAAGTGGGGGAAAAAGGTGGCGGTACTCTCTTTGCATTGGAAAATCATTACATTTTTACAGTGAAAAACAAAACTTGGAGATATTGCTGTTACAACAATTTATTGTCATTTATTTATTAACAACATTGTTGAGTTATATGTTCTCATTAATTTTATGTTATGTTGTTTACTATTATTATACTGACTGTTGTATATGCCAAAAATGTGCAAGAGTTCATAGTGCGCATGTGTGAACAAAACAGGACTTTTATTTTGACTCGCGTTAATGTGTATACTTAGTACTCTGCACTTTTGAATGTTTTTTTTCTTCACCTGCTGCTGCTCCTCGGCGCTGATGTTATGCCAGTGCGTTGAGATGTAAAACCAGCAAATAAATAATACAAAGAAGTTATATCGGAATTATTCTTTAATGGATGAATGACAACAACATATTGCACATAGACATGACGGATAGAAATGAAACCTTAACAGGTTATGGGCCCCGCCAATGCTACAGGAGGAAGATGGCAGAGGCTAGTTTTGGAGATGAAAACAACTATGAATTATGGGAAGTAAAATTTCTTGGTCATCTGAGAATAATGGGTTTAAAAAGAAACAATACTGTCTACTGGGGATATAGACGAGGAAACGAATGAGGAGTGCTATGCTGAACTAATCCAGTTTCTCGACGATAAAAGCTTGTCACTGGTGATGCGAGAGGTGACTGATGACGCAGGAAAGCTCTGCAATACTTCGAAGTCACCACGCCAGTCAGGGTAAGCCTAGAATTATCGCCCTATACACTGAACTAACTTCGTTAAAGAAGGAATCTGACGAGACAATAACAGACTACATAATCCGAGCTGAGAAAGCGGTGACTTCCCTAAGAAACGCAAAAGAAGTAATAAGTGACGGACTGATAATAGCTATGATCCTAAAGGGCCTACCAGATTCCTACAAACCTTTCGCTATCCATACTACACAGAGTAGTGAAGAATTGACTTTCACCCAGTTCAAAAGCAAACTGAGAAGCTATGAAGAGACAGAAAAATTTGATGATAAACCCAAATCGGACAATGTGATGAAAGTGGACATAGCATCCGTGACCTGCTACGGATGTGGAAACCGCGGTCATATTGTGCGTGATTGCCGCCAAAAAGGCGTACCTAAGTGGTGCAGCTACCATAGAAGTTCAACACACAGTGACCAAACATGCCGCCGGAGAAAGGACGGGCACAAAGACGAAGCAAAACAGGCAGCAGAAAAACAAGAGGAACATGAGGAAGAACAAACATTTGTGTTCAAAGTCAGTCAAACATTTCTTCCAGACAATATTATAAGGAATGGACTAATGGTAGACTGTGGAGCAACATCTCACATATTAACAGAGAAGAACGTTTTCACAAAATTCGACGAGAGTTTCGACCCAAAGTCACACTACATGGAGCTGGCGGATGGAGCCAGGATGAATAACGTGGCATTAAAGCGAGGCGACGCAGAGGTGTTACTGCTGGACGAAGAAGGGAAATGCGTCAAGATCACTCTAAAGAAGGCCTTGTTCATACCATCATACCCACAGAGCATCATCTCCGTTCAAGCTGCTACAACAGATGGGGCCAAGGTGATCTTTCAGGAAGGACAGAATGAACTGATAAGCAAGGATGGGGCTGTGTTCCGCATAGAAGAGCATGAGAGACTGTACTACCTGAAAACGGTAAATAACAACAAACAATGTGTTGATACAGGAGTTACTGATATGATGTCCAGGGACAAAGTGAATCTAACTTGTGATGTTAAAACATGGCATGAGATCATGGGACATTGTAATGTTAGTGATGTGTTGAAATTACCTGAAGTGGTAGAGGGTATGAAAATTGCAGGTAATACCAAACTAGACTGTAACGTTTGTACTGAAGGAAAGTTCATTAACAGCAGAAATAGGAAAACTGACACAAAATCTAGTGAGGCCCTAGAGTTGGTACACACTGACTTAGCAGGTCCCATTGAACCAACTTCCCAAGATGGATATAAGTATGCAATTTCATTCACAGATGATTTTTCAGGGGCAATATCTGTTTACTTCCTTAAGAACAAGAGTGACACTACTCTAGCAACAGAGAAATTCCTTGCAGACAGTGCACCATACGGTAAAGTCAAATGCATAAGATCAGACAATGGCACAGAATACACAGGCAATGCATTTCAGTCACTTTTACGAGAAAAGGGTATAAGACATGATACATCATCTCCGTACTCTCCTCATCAAAATGGTACAGCTGAGAGACAATGGCGAACCATATTTGAAATGGGAAGGTGTCTGCTAATAGAGAAGGGATTACCAAAGGTTCTGTGGCCTTATGCTGTCCAAACTACAACTCACATCCGAAACAGATGCTATAATGACAGAATTAAGAGTACTCCATACTTCATGTTGACAGGAAGAAAGCCAGACCTTTCAAAAATGTGGGTTTTTGGATCAGAATGCTATGCGTACAAACACAATCATAAGAAATTGGACCCTAGATGCGAGAAGGGAATTTTTGTGGGGTATAGTAAAAATAGCCCAGCTTATCTGGTTTACGATCCACTGACAGAAAAGGTGTCAAAACATAGATTGGTGAAATTCATTAGGAAGAGCAGTGCTGAACAGCAGACACAAACCGATGAAGATTACTCAGAAATCCGAGGCTACAGAGACAGAACACAAGGTAGTGAGAACAGTAGTGATGCCCCACAAAGTGAAGAAAGCACAGAGAACCAGGTCCTAGATGTAAAAATGGAGAGTATTGATACAGACAATACAGAGGTGTCAGAATATGATGGAACTATGGAAAAAGTAGACACAGAAGATAACAAAAACAGTACAGGTTCAACAGCCACGGCTAGTCAAAAACATTACCACTCAAAAAGAGAAAAGAGAGCCCCAAAGTATTTACAAGATTACCTGACATACTCCAAAGACAATGTAACCAAAGTGAGTGTTGATTATTGTTACAGGGCAGTGTGTGGAGTCCCCCAAACCTATAGAGAGGCCCTTATGTCACCTGAGGCTCCCGGATGGGAACATGCTATGAAGGAAGAGATGGACTCACTTAAAGAAAATTACACATTTGAATTGACAACTCTACCAGAGGGCAGAAAGACAGTAGGGGGAAGATGGGTATATGCCCTTAAAGAAAATGCAGAAACAGGAAAAATCTTCAAGGCTAGATATGTTGCAAAGGGATACAACCAAACTGAAGGCATAGACTATCATGAGACATTTGCTCCTACAGCAAATCTAACCTCAGTACGGGCATTAATGCAGATAGCTGCTCAGAAAGACCTATTAGTTCATCAGATGGATGTCAAAACAGCATATTTACATGCTCCAATAGAGGAAGACATATACTTAGAACAACCTGAGGGTTTTGAAGAGACATCTGACATAGGAGACAAGTTAGTATGCAAGTTGAAGAAATCTTTGTATGGTCTAAAACAGTCTGGAAGAAACTGGTACGAACTTTTAAATGATCATTTGGAACAAAACAACTTTGAGAGAAATCAGTCTGATCACTGTGTGTATAGAAAGCAGATTGAAAATGAGACAATCATAGTGATCATCTGGGTAGATGATTTGATAATTGCAGCAAGCAGTGAGGATCTGCTCAACAGTTTTAAAGAAATAATGAAGTCCAAATTTAACATGAAGGATCTAGGGAAAATATCTTATTTTTTGGGAATTCAGTTTGAGCAAAAAGAGGGAGAAATTAAAATGAATCAGAAAAGATATATTCTCAAAATGCTTGAAAGGTTTGGAATGTCAAACTGTAAACCAAAAGCTACACCAAGTGAGTTAAAAGTGGAGTGTAATAGGAATGAGGAAGAAAACAACAACGAAATTGAGAACCCCAAAGAATACCGTGAACTTGTTGGAAGCTTGATCTATGCAATGACCTGTACCAGACCAGACATTAGCTGGATAGTCAGTAAACTGTCACAAACCCTTGCAAAACCCAAAACACACGACTTAGTAGCTGCTAAACATGTCCTGAGATACCTAAAAGGTACAGCTGACTACGAGCTGTGTTTCAAGAAAACAGAAAAGACTTTAAGTCTAATAGCATTCAGTGATTCTGACTGGGCATCTTCTGTAGAAGATAGGCGTAGCATTTCAGGATACTGTTTCAGCCTGACAGAACAAGGCCCTGCTATTTCATGGAAGTCTAAGAAACAGCCTACAGTGGCACTGTCGACCTGCGAAGCTGAATACATTGGTCTAGCAAACACTACTCAGGAAAGCATGTACCTAACTCAGCTGCTAAATGGCATGGATAGTAGTGTTTACACTTGCACCACGATGTATGGTGATAATCAGGGAGCCATTGCACTGAGCAAAAATCCAGTGAATAGATCTAGATCTAAACACATTGATGTTAATAGTGAGGGAAGAATACATATTGTGTACTGCCCAACAGAAGACATGGTAGCAGACATTTTGACGAAATCTGTATCAAAAATTAAAATTCTAAAGTTCAAAGGTTTTCTGTTTGGGAACTAAATAGTTGTGATGACATTGTACATGGCTTAAGATTATGAGAACAAGTGGGGGTGTTGAGTTATATGTTCTCATAAATTTTATGTTATGTTGTTTACTATTATTATACTGACTGTTGTATATGCCAAAATATGTGCAAGAGTTCATAGTGCGCATGTGTGAACAAAACAGGACTTTTATTTTGACTCGCGTTAAGCGAATGTGTATACTTAGTACTCTGCACTTTTGAATGTTTTTTTTTTTCACCTGCTGCTGCTCCCTCGGGCGCTGATGTTATGCCAGTGCGTTGAGATGTAAAACCAGCAAATAAATAATAGAAAGAAGTTATATCGGAATTATTCTTTAATGGATGAATGACAACAACATATTGCACATAGACATGACGGATAGAAATGAAACCTTAACAAACATAAATGTATTTAAACATGTATGTGTGTGCGTGGCTGCGTGCATTTCACAAAAACTAAAGGAAAGCTTTAACTGTAGCCTATATTCTGACTAGTTTATTCGTTTTATATATATATATTATTTTTATATTTAGATAGTACTGCATGTTAGCTTCCTTGTTGTGCCCAAGAGCATATTTGTTTAAGCCCATATCTCTTACTAACAAGGAACTATGATTCTAACCACATGTGGAGAGCTGTAGTTCAGACCATGTAAGTTTGTGACACTGATTGGGAACGGTCGTTTTAACCGTTTTTTTTTCAGAAAACGCCGAATCGTTTGACTATGCTGGCAACGACGGAACTTGCGACCGTAGTTGGCAAACGATGCTTTTTGGGAAACGCACCCCAGGCCGACTGCCGTCGAATGGACGGCCGTTCTGTAACGTTACTTCTCCAGAACGTCCAGATGGCCAGTCCGCCCCTGCTCTCCACTACGCCACTGCTATGGATGAACCTCCTCGCTCACACTATCAACCAACCCATGAAGCCGTGTTGCACCTACACGTATTAGACCAGAAGATGTCGCAATTGTAAAGAATATAAACATTTGTTTGATCAGTCGACAGCAGAGCATGTAAACAAAGTGGAGCGGTGACGCTCAGCTGAATTCTCCAAGTACACCCGGCTGCAGCCTGCAGATCGGGGCGGGGCTGCACCTGGGGCGGGGCTGCACGTGTCGCCCCGCGCACGATGCTTCTCGTTGGTTAGTGACAAAGTAATGACGTAGATCGGGGCGGGGCTGCACGTCTCGTCTCGTCCCGCCTACAACTGTTCTCATTGGTTAGTGGCAAAGTAATGACGTCGACGCCGCGGTAAACAGGAAATGCGGTTGAAACAATACATAATTATATGAAACAAACCTGTGATGCCATTAATATACCTGGTAAATTTATATAATATTAAACAATACATTGCAAATTTGTTAATTTTTGGAAAACATTTTATGTACATTTCCAAGCAAGAATCCAATTTCTGCTTTTGACTTGTCACATTGCAATCGCAAATATCAACGGATATATAGTTTATTTACAACTTAAGTTTAAGTTATTTCTATTCATGTGTATTGATCATTTACCACTTACAAGTTATTTATGGTCGTTTTTTATTTTAATTTCAGCATATGCTTTACTGTTACATGTATTATTAACATTTAAATAAAAGTTAAAATATTCTCAGCAAGTGTCATGTCTTAAGACGTTAT
Source organism: Gymnocypris eckloni scoliostomus (assembly GCA_027564155.1). Classification (NCBI taxonomy): domain Eukaryota; kingdom Metazoa; phylum Chordata; class Actinopteri; order Cypriniformes; family Cyprinidae; genus Gymnocypris; species Gymnocypris eckloni. The sequence continues at coordinate 21,881,728 of CM050419.1, read as the reverse complement.
TAAAATTAATGGTAACACTTTACAATAAGGTTCATTAAACATTAATGTTTTAACTAACATGAACTATAACCATGAGCAATACATTTGTTATTGTATTTACTATCTTCGTTTCGTTAGTTATTGAAAACACAGTTGTTTATTGTTTGTTCATGTTAGTTAAAAAGAGCATTAACTAATGTTAGCAAGATTAATAATGTATTAATAAATGTTGAGATTAACATTAACAAAGATTAATAAATGCTGTATAAGTGCAGTTCATTATTAGTTTATGTTAACTAATGAACCATATTGTTACCAAATTAATAATTTATGGATTTACTTGATAATGAAAAGCTTATGGTAAAAATACCAGCATTGTTTGTATATGAATAACATGCCAAGACAATTATTTCCTTGTTATTTATTTAGGTATGAAACTGTTTAATTCTGATCAAGAAAGGTGAAATTTGTACATCTGTACATAACACATCTTTTTGTACATATAAATCTCTGGTTAAACATTAACATCCTTTACACATTTTCTTCCTTTAATACTTAATCTCCTTTAATCATTAAACCTTCCTTCTTTATACACTTTACTGGCACATGAAACAGCAGTCGGGGTCCTCTATGCTGTCGTAGAATCCTCTCAGGTAACCACGCTTCCCATTACCGTAAAAACCGGAGCAGGATTTGAACAAGGTTTTACATAAGTTACATTCTTTAATTTCAAAAGGCACCGCAATTCAGCCTTTGATGTTTCACTCCATTTTCCCAAGTTCACAACACCTGTATCCAAAAACACACACAAAACAGAACTCTTTCATATGCACATCTAAGATTATGTTAGCCATGCCAGTGCTTTAGAAAAAGCAAGATTACTTAAACCCAACCTTATACTCATGAGGCCTTATGCATACTTCATTGCACACACATTTAAACTTTAACACACTTACTGTCAAGCCATGCATAGTGTGCCTTCTGTCTGAACCGAGCCTTGTTTACAATTGCCCTAAAGCAACTGCATGTAAGAGACAGATTCATGTAGGCAGCATCTCCATCCTGTAGCACTACTTCAAGGAGTATCATCTCCAAGGCCTCCATTGGTAACTGGAAAGTATTTATAAAAGGATTAATCCATTTGCTTCAATGGAATATTACAGAGGCAATGTGCTTCATCAAATTTGCCCGAGTTATTACAGTTGCTGAACAATAGCAGCAGTGAAAGTGGGACTTTGCCCGACATTTTAAACTACATTTAAAATGGTGAAATCTGAAAGAGCAAACAAAAGAAAATAAGTTTGTTGAAAATTGCCTAAATTTAACCTTCACTTGTTTGTATTTTGCTCTGGTCAGTGGACAGTCGCAAGACAGAATTTTCATCAGCACCATCCATGTGCAAGCACATTTTTGTGATTTCAGCAACAAAGACCCATGGTCAATGTGTGGAATGCAGAAAATTAACCCGAGTCTTACAATTAAACATTCTACTACAAATTCACAAGAAATGAAATCCGAAGCATGCACAGTGCATTGCTGGCTGGATCGGCATCATGTTAAACTTTAACTAAAGTGAGATAAGCAAAAGACAGTTAAACTCACCATGATGTTGCACTGCCCACTGAAAGTGATTTTGATGTGATAATACATCAGTTGTGGCATACTGGAGTAACTGCAGAATGGGCACTCACTAGTGCAGCTTTTTAAATACTGCTCGCATTCCCCCTTGCTTAACACAGTTTTGTGCATTTTTGCAAGGGGTAATGGGTCTTAAAAGAGCCTTTGGGTTATAAATTGAGGAACAACAAAAAAGAGGAGAGAGATGGAGGGGTGGAGATGACAATGACAAGGATCTGCAGAAAGAAGGAAATACAGAGAATCAGTATTAGCATAATTTGTATTTATTTTTTTATATACTCCTGCAGGGTTATCCAAATTCAGTCCTGGAGGGCCACTGTCCTGCAGAATTTAGCTCTAACTTGCCTCAACACACCTGCCTAGAAGTTTCTAGTATGCCTAATAAGATCTTGATTGGCGGTTCAGGTGTGTTTAATTGGGGATGGAGCTGAAATCTGCAGGACAGTGGCCTCAGGAGCAGGATTGGGCACCTGCTCTAGTGCATATACTGTATAGCAGCATAACAGTATGTAATATTAAAAAACAAGCTCTACTTTCAAGGACTGTTAAACTTAATCAAAGTCAGCTTTATTGTCAATTCTGCCACATGTACTGTACATACATACAGAGAATTGAAATTGCGTTACTCTCTTACTCCCTGGTGCATACAGATAACACTAAACACTAACAGTAGAATGCAAAAATACAGATAAGTACAAATCAAATATATATATATATATATATACATATACGCACACAAAAATGCAACTATTACAAATATACAAAGGACACGTAGAAAAAAATAAAATAAAACATAAAATTAAAAATAATAATATAAAAATGGATAAAGTGGCATAAGGCACATGGTAGATAGTGCAAACCAGTGAGATAAACAAACAAACAAACAAACAGTGCAGAATATAAGTGGTGTAGTGCAAAGAGCTTATCAAGACTATTCTATTTAAAGTGGCAAAGAGCAGTCTTTTTTTCACTTTTAATCATACTTTTTGTTGAATTATTATTATTAAATGTAGTTTACTGTTTATTTTAATAGATGTATAATTAATACTAATATCTAAATAATTAACATTTAATCATTTTATTCACAGAAAAACAATATACATTTGTATAGCCATTGTTAATATGAACTTGTCCTATATTACATCTGCTGGTTCAGTTTTGACACTGTTTTCTTTTTAAGGGCATATTTTGGGAACACTATATCCTAATCATAATCCCACTAAAACCACTCACACTAACTTTCTAATGCTGCCTTCAAGTGCTCGAATTATCGTAAATACCAGTTTCCTAGGTAAACATTGCATATGAACGCCCTCCCATTTAGAAATGTTAGTGCGACGAGCTCGTAATCACAACTTTAATAGTGGGAATTATTTAATTTCCGATAGAACGTGAAGGCGGCATTAGGCCTACGATGCTTTTGGGAAACGCAGCACTGGTTATTTAAAAGCAGACCTTCACACCTTGCGTGACATGGTTGAGTGAGTAAAGTTATGCGATTTTATTTTGAAACTACTTCACATTTCCTTTTAACAACACACTAAACGGCACTTTAGAATTAAAAATAGTAATTAAACAAATTAGACAAGAGACGTAGCTTGCCTGTACTCACATGCAGCGAAGAACAGCGTAAATTAAAAACCGCTAAAATCGACGTAATGACTTGACGCCACTAACCAATGAGAACAGTTGTAGGCAGGACGAGACGTGCAGCCCCGCCCCAGATACAGACCCGCCTCGATCTACGTCATTACTTTGCCACTAACCACATTAGATTTCTCCAGTAGGCCTATTTTTTCTGTTTATAATTAAATATAGAATAAATGTCTCAATTAAAGCAGTAGTCCGATAAGTATAACGGTTATGTTTCAGGGTGACGTTCAGCCTGCAGAATTGTATTAATTTAAATGTGTTAAATAAAAACATATTAATTTAAAAACGTGTCTTGTCTTTGAAGCAACTTGGCAAACTTTCCTAAAAAAATTAGATAACTGAAAAATATACTTTTCCATGAAAACAGTTTCAGTTATTGTGCAACAGAATCAAAACACGCACACAAGATGAAATGCACATCAAATTATACAATACCTTGCTTATCAGGCCTATGAAAGCACACACAAGATTAAATTCACCTAACAAATAATTATTTTGTGGCGTTAATAAAATAAACACTTTCTAAAATTAAAATACACCACAACTGCGGGGAATGCGGTCTATTAAAACGTCTGTCAATCTTTACAGGATTTGTCCTTGTCCTTTACAGGATTATCCTTGATAATCCTTGTCAGAGTCCTACTTCTTATACTCAAATAATATCTTTCTCAGATAACTCAGTACATTTTCCCATAAACACTTCACAATATTTTATAATCTCTGTTATATATGCATTATAATAGCCACTGCAAACTTGAACAGTTGAACGAACTACTAAAGATGTAATTTAAACATGTAAACTAAAGTAATGAATACAACAAGCAGGCCCCATCAGAAGAAATATAATTAAAATGTCATAATGTACACCCATTAACAGTCTATAACATTAATATTTGAGAATAAGATATATGAACAAAAAGACCAAGCTCACCATAACGATACTTGTAAATCTTAACTCAAATGGCAATAACTCAACACCTTGCTCTTTCCATTATAAACAAACAATTATAAAGCTTAAACTCAATGAGCTTCATATTATTATGGGTAATCAGTTTGCTGGAGCTTTTAATTATTCAGATTGCATTATATTAATTTATAACACCTGATCTGTCGTGGCACATACGCGATTTGATACGACATTCCATAAACAAAACAATGTCTCCATTAAACATCATAATTCTACACAGAAAGTATATATTATCCTCTTAAAACAATGTACACACATTTTCTACATTTTGTTTTATGTCCTTGGGGATAGCGTTCACCCACCTGTTTGAGTAAAACAATAAGACAGACACGTTGTGCTGCTTTCATTAACAGAGTCACTCTTGTAATGGCTTCTTCTCAGCAACTTATTGTTAACCACTCAGTCTCTGTTCAGCACAGTGTCTCCCCCTGTGGGGGCCATCCATGAGCCCGCGACCTGGGGTTCGGATGTAGAGCTCGAGGCGATGGAGAGTGAGCAGACGGGCCTCCCCTTTTCTCTCCCTCTCTCACCTGAGCACGTGCGCGCAAATTCTCCGGTTGAATTCACGATTATTTATATCCTAGCCCGGAGGCACGTGACACCGTCTCCTTTGGGCTAGATGATGTGTTGCTAACAGCAGCCTCTGACTCCGAGGATTTCGGGCCTGCTTTAGCCGATACTTTCCCACCTAGCGGCCAGGAGGCACGGCCTTCTGCAACCTACTCTGAGCTCATGGACGTGCTTTCCCGCGCCACTGAGAAGCTCTCTGTGGCGAGGGGGGCGTGGAAAGGCGGAACGCGCTAGGGGGAGAGCGGGTTCGGAGACGAGCGGGGAATCAGTGGGCAAGTGAATAATGATTAACACCTGTATCTGATTCCAGTGATTGCCGGGGAGACTTGAAAAGGCTCCCGCCGGCCTGCAGTGAGGGGCAGTAGTGAGCAGCGAGAGAGAGAGAGCCCTACCGCCGAAGAAGACCAAACCACCAAAGAAGAAGAGCGCCGGAGTTTTTGTTTACGTTTTGATGTTACTGTTTTCTTTTGTGTTATTAAACACCCTTTTTGTGGCTCGTCACCCCTGACTTCCTCGTCCTTCCTTCCCTGACCCTCGAACCGTTACACTGGTGCCGAAACCGACGAGGAAGCCGCCGCCGCCGTCCATGCAACCCGCCAGCCCCACCCCACTTGCGGAGCTAGTCAAGTCGCTCGCTGGTCTTCATCAGGCGCAACATCAGGCGCTTATGGATATGAAGCTGGAGCAGGAGGATCGCTTCCGGCTATTGGTCCAGGCGCAGGATGAAGACCGCGGGCCATCCGAGCTTGCTAGGCGGGAGGAAACCCCGTCGCAGCCCCATCGATCGCCCACGTCCGCTGATGAAGATGGGACCCCACGATGACCCGGAGGCCTTCGTGGACCTCTTCGAGAAGACAGCGGAGGCGTGTGGCTGGGCGCGCAGCCAGTGGCTGGTGCGCCTGATCCCACTGCTGACGGGGGAAGCGCAGGTAGCAGCCCAATAGTTGCCTGTCGCCAACCTCCTGGCCTATGAAGACCTAAAGCGGGCCATCCTTCAACGCGTCGGCCGGAACCCCGAGCAGCATCGTCAATGCTTCCGCTCCGTGGAGCTAGGGGACTATGGCCGACCGTTCGTGATGGCTCAGCAGCTCCGGGACGCATGCCGCAAGTGGCTCTTGGCCGAGCCACGCGACGTCGAGGGAGTGATCGACCTGGTGGTGCTGGAGCAGTTCGTCGCCCGACTACCCCGGCGAACGGCCGAGTGGGTCCAGTGCCACCGCCCGACGTCGCTGGCCCAGGCCATCCAGCTGGCGGAGGACCATCTGTCGGCGTGCCCCGGGGTCGGCGAGCCCCGGCCTAATCTCTCTCTTTCTCTCTCTCTTCCCCCGTCCCTCCCATCTCCTTCTCTCTCTCGCCCTGTCCCAGCTCCCAGGTCGCGGCTACCGGTGGCCCCTCGAGCCCCGCCACGGAGTGGGCAGGGACAGCTCCGAGAGGGACAGAGCGACCGGTACCCCGGCGGGGAGGCCAGAGCCCACCACCTCCCCAGTACTCTCTCCGGCAATCCCTTGCCCACCCCTTCTGCCGCTGGGCGGCGGTAAGGCCTGGGCCGGCCTGCTGGAGATGCGGGACCCGGGCACTTCAGGACCAATGTCCCATGATGGAGGTGGGATTGCTGGTCCGGGTCCCCGACTCCCGGAGGCTGCCCCGATCAAGCCGGGAGTACCAGATACCTGTGAGTATCAAGGGGGTACATATCAGGCCTTGGTGGATTCGGCTGTAACCAAACCTCCATCCATCAAAGCCTGATACAACAGAGGGTGTTGGATACGGGCCGCAAGGTTAAGGTGAGGTGTGTACACGGGACGTGGCGACTACCCCTTAGTGCCTGTAGCAATTAAATTTCGGGGAAAATACATAGAATGGAGGTGGCGGTTAATTCCACCTCAAGCATCCGCTGATTTTGGGTACCGATTGGCGGCTTTCACTCAATTGTTGGGGATAGTGTGCGGATGCCTCTTGGCCGACGGCGGGGCCAGGAGGAGGCGGCGTGCTCGGACCGGAGGGCTAGCGGGCCCGGCCCAGCCTGCCTCGGGGGAAACGAGAGCCAGCGAGGGGGTGAGAACCCCGGAGCTGGACGACTTTCCTCTGGAGCAGTCGCGGGACGAGACGCTTAAAAACATTCGCGTACGACCGGGTCCGCTCCATTGACGGGCAGCTTCTCTGGCCGGACGTCCCCTCTCCTACCCCTATTTTTCCCTTATAAAGAGAGGTTGTATCGGGTAACCCAAGAGGCCCAGTCAAAGGAGATAACAACCCAGTTATTGGTCCCCAAGAGCCGTCGGAAATGCTTTTCCAGGCGCACTGTACTCCCATGGCAGGCCACTTGGGGAGGCAAAGACACGGCGTCTCATGGCCCGATTCTTTTGGCGGGCCATCACGAGAAGCGTCCGCCCGGTGGTGTGCGGCGTGTCGTGAATGCCAGTTGGTAAATCCACCGGACACCGCCAAAGCGCCTTTGCGCCCATTACCATTGATGGAGGTCCCTTGAGAATTGGTATGGACCTCATCGGGCCATTGGGCGTTCGGCACGAGGACACCGCTTTGCATTGGTCCTGGTGGATTATGCAACGCGATATCCAGAGGCAGTGCCCCTGCGCTCCATTTCGGCGAAGAGCGTAGCCAAGGCACTGTTTCGACTCATCTCCCGGTGGGAATCCCAAAAGAGATTCTCACGGATCAGGGCACGGGCGTTTATGTCCCGCGCGTTAAAGGAACTGTACGAGCTATTGGGCATTAAATCGATTCGCACCAGCGTCTACAACCCACAAACGGACGGCTTGGTCGAACGATTTAATCGCACGTTGAAAAACATGGTTCGTAAGTTTGTAAAAGAAGACGCCAAAAATTGGGATAAATGGCTCGAGCCCCTCTTGTTCGCGGTGCGGGAGGTCCCACAAGCCTCCACTGGGTTTTCCCCATTCGAGCTCCTGTATGGTCGCCAGCCCTGTGGGGTGCTTGACGTCATTAAGGAGTCGTGGGAGGAGGGGCCATCAAACAGCCGTAACGAAATTCAGTATGTCCTGGACCTCCGAGCAAAACTCCACACTTTGGGGCGGCTCTCTATGGAGAATTTGCTGCAGGCACAAGACAAACAAAGGCGGCTGTACAACAGGGGTACGCGGCTGCGTCAATTCACGCCGGAGATAAGGTACTTGTATTACTTCCAACGTCTAGTTCAAAATTACTCGCAGTGGCAAGGGCCCTTTGTGGTCACACGCAGTAGGGGAGCTCGATTACAGTCAAAGCGAACGGATAGGGGTGATGCATGTCAGATTTACCACCTCAACCTACTAAAACGCTGGAGCGAGGGGACGTCGGTGGGGTTGGCGGTCGTTTGAGCGAGGATGATCTCGGACCAGAAGCAGCACTCAAAACCATCCGCTCGCTCTGGTCTCCGGGGATCACCTCTCACCGCTGCAGCTCACCGACCTGGCCCGGTTGCAAGCAGATTTTGTGGATGTGTTTTCACCCCTGCCCGGTCGCACGGACCTAGTACAGCACCATATCAACGCTCCCGGGCAGGTGGCGCGCGCCGCCTATCGCCTTCCTGAACACAAGAAAATGTAGTTCAAGAGGAGTTAAAGGCCATGCTAAACTTGGGCGTAATAGAATAATCGCATAGCGACTGGGCGAGCCCGATAGTATTAGTTCCTAAGACGGACGGCTCGGTCCGGTTCTGTGTGGAGTACAGAAAGGTGAATGCTGTGTCGAAGTTCGACGCTTATCCAATGCCCGAGTAGACGAGTTGCTTGATCGGTTAGGTGCGGCACGCTTTTATTCGACACTGGATTTAACGAAAGGGTATTGGCAGATCCCCTTATCGCCACTATCCAAAGAAAAGACAGCCTTCACCACGCCCGTTCAGATTACACCAATTGTAACGCCGCTCGGCTTGTTCGGGGCTCCCGCCACCTTCCAGCGCCTCATGGATAAAGTCCTCCGGCCCCACAGCGTGCGCCGCTGCCTATCTGGATGATATAACCATCCATAGTAATGATTGGCAGCGGCATATCGAACATCTCCGCGGTCCTGAGGCGCTGAGGGTGGCGGGCTCACGGCAAACCCGGAAGTGTGCAATTGGGCGGGTGGAGGTGCGGTATCTGGGCTTCCACTTGGGTCATGGGCAGGTGCGTCCCCAAATTGACAAGGCGGCTGCTGCGGCCTGCCTGAGTCCCAAGACCAAAAAGGAGGTGAGACAGTTCCTGGGGCTGGCGGGATATTATAGGAGGTTTGTTCCTAATTTTCGGACCTCACCAGCCCGCTGACTGATCTCACTAAAAAGGAAGCACCCGACCCGGTCCAGTGGACGGAGCTGTGCCAACAGGCCCTAACCAAGGTGAAGGCTGCCCTGTGCGGCGGCCCGCTCCTGCACTCTCCTAACTTTGATCTCCCTTTTGTTACAGACAGGCGTCGGACAGGGGCTGGGTGCCGTCCTGGCCCAGGTGGTCGAGGAGGCGGCGGTGCTGTATCTAAGTCGGAAGCTCTCAAGAGAGAGACTAGATACAGCACCGTGGAGAAGGAATGCTTGGCCATCGGATGGGCCGTCCTCACCCTCCGCTACTACCTCCTGGGTCGGGAATTCACCCTCTGTTCGGACCACGCGCCCCTCCAGTGGCTCCACCGCATGAAGGATACCAACACACGGATCACCCGTTGGTATCTAGCTTTACAGCCCTTTAAGTTCAAGGTGGTCCACAGGCCGGGGGTGCAGATGGCGGTAGCCGACTTCCTCTCCAGCAGAAGAAGACCAAACCACCAAAGAAGAAGAGCGCCTGAGTTTTTGTTTACGTTTTGATGTTACTGTTTTCTTTTGTGTTATTAAACACCCTTTTTGTGGCTCGTCACCCCTGACTTCCTCGTCCTTCCTTCCCTGACCCTCGAACCGCGTTACACTCTCTTTGGATTGGCCCGATGAGCTCCGCGAGTCTCAGTCGTCGAGGCTCGACAAGCGGTTCCTTAGCGGCCCTAACTCTAGGCCTGAATGGAGGAAGCTACCATTATTCAGTGATCTGCATCACGATATCTCCAGATCCTGGAAACAGCCCTTTTCCTCCCACCTTACTAACGCGGCAGCCGCTGACTTCACCAACCTGGTGGGTTCTGTGGAGCAGGGCTATACCGCCATCCCGGTGGTCGAGGACACTCTAGCCTCCCACCTTTCACCTTCCTTGGCACCTTCTGTCTCGCCCCCTCTTCCCAACTAAGCCATCTAGGACCACATCCGCACTTATCGGAAAGTCTTAGATCGCAGCTGGTTAAGCAGGCATGGCCCTCTACACTATGGCCATCCTCCAAGCCTACCAGGCTGATGTAAAATTGTCCATTTCCTCAAAGAAATGGACAAAGGGACTGGTCTGACTCCAGAAGCGGTCAAGGAGCTACGCAGGACCACTGACTTGACTAAGCACACTGCATGTGCTGTGGGGCGTTCTATGGCTGGCTCGGTGGCCGCAGAGCGCCATTTGTGGCTTAACCTCACAGAAATGTAACAGCCATTTGTGGCTTAACCTCACAGAAATATGACTGTAATGTATGTATGTTTACTGGCTCATGCACCACAAATCAGCTTACACTGTTCCCCAGCCAGCTGCTTGAATTTCTCTCTTTTTGCACATGTACAGTATTTGAAGTCATCTGCACAGTTGTACAGTTTTTTTTTTTTTTGGTTTATGTATAGGTAACCACTTTTATAAATAGCATATGCATAGTCAAAGCTGACAGTAGGTTAGTTGTGTATAGGTTTATACTGTTTTACTTCGTGTTGTATATCTGTATTTATGTAGCACCGTGGTCCTGTGAGGCATGACATCTTGTCCCACTGTATGTCCACACATGTAGCGTACTGACAATAAAGCTCAACTTGACTTGACTTGAAATTTGTGAGAAGGAGAAGGTGTTCCTGCTGGACGCCCCCATCTCGCAACCTGGGCTATTTGGGGAGGCGGTTAACTTGGTGGTTGAGAAATTTCGCTCCGCCAAAACGCAGTCGGCCGCTCTTAAGCAGTTCATGCCTAGAAAGATGAGGGACCACTCCACTCCCTCTTCCTCCCTGTCTAGAGAGCACTCCTTACCTAGGAAGGAGCCTGCTGGTAGGAGCCGCGCCCCGGCACATCCTCCCCCGACCACGGTCTGGGGAGCCCGTGGCCAGCCATTTCCCCACCAATGACCAGACCTGAAGCAGTCCGACAGGCCTGCCACTTCGGCTCCTTCGAGTCGTTCCTGACCCTCAGGTCGGGATGAGGAGAGCTTTTTCAGGCACACTGAGAGGCGAGACCAGACCGCTAAAGCGTATCTGTCCGCCCCCAACACGCTCTCCTCAGTCAGATCTGTCATACCCACCCCTCAGGGTTCGGTGTGCAGAAAGAGTCCACCAGCATCACTCTTCTTCGGTCTGGCAGTTGGGGGATGCATCAGGCCTTCCCCCTCTACCACCCATCCCTTTGCCGCCAGCGGACTGCGTGATAGGAGACACACTCAGTTCTCTCCTACAGCGTACGGGCCCCGTGTCGGCCACTTTTCAATCCCGTGCTTCCCTCTACATCATCCCAAACAAGGACGCAGAGGGCTTTCCTTCGTGGTGGAGGACGTCACCTCTCCCAGACATTCTCGACACCCCAAGTCAGGTATGTCTTCCTCAGCACGACACTCTGCTTCCTCCATTGCATTTCCTTCACGAATGGGAGCGTCTACCAGGGGTATACCTTTGGGTTCTCAGCACAGTTCGGTCCGGCTACACACTTCAGTTTGGGCAGAATCCCCCCCCCTCTTCGATGGGGTTCAGTTGAAAGTAGTAAACAGTGCCTCGAAGGCTTCTGTGCTAGAGCAGGAAATTTCCTCCCTCCTACTAAAGGGAGCAATAGAGGAAATACCTCAGTCGGACATTGAGCAAGGCTTTTTCAGCTGCTACTTCCTCATACCAAAAAGAGACAGCGGCCTGAGACTCATTCTGAACCTGCATCACCTGAACCTCTCCCTTTACAAAGGGAAGTTCAAGATGCTGATGTTGAAGACGATCATGTCCCAGATTCAGAGAGGGGACTGGTTCATCATTATCGACTTGAAGGATGCCTATTTTCACATCCAGGTCGTCCGGCGGCACATGAAGTTCCTTCGGTTTGCCTTTGGAGGGAAGGCTTACCAATACAAGGTCCTTCCCTTTGGCCTGGCCTTGGCGCCGAGAACATTCATGAAGTGCATGGATGCTGTGCTGGCCCCTTTGAGGTTCCAGGGCATTCGCATGCTGAATTACTTGGACGACTGGCTCTTTCTGGCCCACTCCAGGGAGTTAGTGAGTCGTCACAGAGATATCGTCCTCCATCACATTTGTTCTCTTGGCCTCAGAATGAATGCCAAGAAGAGTTTTCTCTTCCCCTCTCAGCAAACTGTTTTTGGGGGTTCACTTGGATTCCGTTCAGATGCAGGCCCGTCTGGCTCCTGCCTGGATTTCCAATTTAGCAGCATGTCTGGCCCGCTTCAAGCTAGGCCATCATGTCTCAGTGAGTAGTTGCCGCAGGTTGCTAGGTCTCATGGCAGCGGCCTCCCCTGTGCTGCCCCTAGGGTTGCTCCACATGAGGCCAGTCCTTTGGTGGATGAAAGTGCTGAGGGTCCACCCCACAGTACCAGCTACTCGCCTAATAAGGGTGTCGCGCAGTTGCTTTCGTACCCTCTTAAAATGGCGAGACCCCACTTTTCTCTTTTCTTTCCTGACTCTTAAGGTAACTATTTTGTTCGCGCTTACGTCATTAAAGAGAGTTGGGGACTTGCAGGCCCTCTCTGTCAGTGAAATGTGTATGGATTTCACCCCGGGTCTGGTCAAGGTGACCCTGCGGCCTAGGCCTGGTTATGTTCCCAAGGTTTTGTCCACATCATTTCGCTCTCAGGTGGTCACACTCTTTTCATCCTCTTCCATTTGCTTCAAGTGAGGATGAAAGGCTTCACATGCTCTGTCCAGTTCAATCTTTGAAGATATATGTGGACCGCTCCAACATTTGGAGAAAATCTCCCCAGTTGTTGGTGTGTTTTGGTGCTGGCATCAGCAAATAATTTCTCACTGGGTGAGAGACGTATTTCGCTGGCTTACGAGGTGCGTGGCCTTCCTTCACCTCTCAGCGTTCGGGCACATTCTACTAGGAGCGTGGCCTCCTCTCAAGCTGTTTTCAGAGGGGTTCCCCTAGAGGAAATGTGTGTAGCGGCAGGATGGTCCTCTCCGCAAACTTTCGTCAGGTTCTACAACCTGGATCTTGATACGGCTCCGGGTTCTCAGGTTCTGTCTGTTTGAACCGGTCTGTTTGAAGGCCTGTTTGATTCGTAAGCGGACCAGATAGGGCAGGGTTTTTTAGCTTGGCGTGTTTGGTATATCGTTCCCAAAGCGTGAAAGTTTACGCAGCGTTGAGTGAACCTATGATAGAGAACGTCTCGGTTTACTCGCGTAACCCTTGTTCTCTGAATAGGGAACGAGACGCTGCGTTTGCTGCCAAGCTCCTCACGCTGCCGACAGGGATATTTTCGGCTGAGAAATCTGAAATCTGACGACGTGAGTGTGTCAGGGGCGGCTTTCGCACCATCAGCCAATGAATTGGCGTGATTCTATAAGGGCTTCAGACAATCGGCACGCCCAGAGGGCGTTCCCAAAGCGTGAAAGCTTACGCAGCATCTCAATCCCTATTCAGAGAAGAAGGGTTACGCGAATAACCCGAGACGTTTTGTGCATTGCATACATTTGCATTGAACATAACTATGAAATCACAATGTCATAGAAACATGGGGCCGGGCTCATTTTACTCAGAATCTGAGTTAATCTGAGCCAATCAATCAGAATCTCAGAATCATTATGAAGCGGTCAAGCCACGCCCTAGCATGCTAATCATGTTATAAACATGCTAATCACTTGTTAATCATGCTAGCAACATACTAGTAGCATGCTAATCATGCTAGAAACATGCTAGCGAAATGCTAGTAACTTACAAATCATTTTAGTAACATGTTAAACATGCTAGAAATATGCTAGCAACATGCTAGTAACTTTGCTAATCATGTTAGCAACATGCTAATAACTTTCCTAATCATGATAGCGACATGCTAGTCACTTGCTAATGATGCTAGAAACATGCTATCGACATGCTAGTAACTTGCTTATCATGCTAGCGACATGCTATTAGCATGTTAATCATGCCATAAACATGTTAACGCCATGCTAGTAACCTACAAATCATGCTAGTAACATTTTAATCATGTTAGAAAAATGCTAACGACATGCTAGTAACATGCTAATCATGCTAGAAATATGCTAGCAACATGCTAGTAACTTTGCTAATCATGTTAGCAACATGCTAGTCACTTGAAAATCATGCTAGCATAATGCTAGTAACTTGCTAATAGTGCTAGCAAAATGCTAGTAACATACTAACCATGCTAGAAACATGCTAACGACATGCTAGTAACTTGCTAATCATGCTAGAAACATCTATATTTCTTCACGGCCTGGTGAAACACACCAAATTGAGAAACTTATGGAATGCATAGTCGATATAAAAAACTGGATGACGAATAATTTCTTACTACTAAATTCTAAAAAACAGAGTTGTTAATTATCGGACCTAAAAACCACACAAGTAATAACCTAAAACACTGTCTAACACTTGATGGCTGCTCTGTCAATTCTTCATCATCAGTCAGGAACCTAGGTATGCTATTTGATAGCAATCTCTCCTTTGACAGCCACGTTTCTAGCATTTGTAAAACTTGATTTTTTCATCTTAAAAATATATCTAAACTGAGACCAATGTCAAATGCAGAAATGTTAATTCATGCGTTTATGACCTCAAGGTTAGATTATTTTAATGCTTTATTAGGTGGTTGTTCTGCACGCTTAATAAACAAACTACAAATGGTCCAAAATGCAGCAGCTAGAGTTCTTACTAGAACCAGGAAGTATGACCACATTAGTCCGGTTTTGTCAACACTGCATTGGCTCCCTATTAAACATCGTATAGATTTTAAAATCTTGTTAATTATTATAAAGCCCTGAATGGCTTAGCTCCTCAGTACTTGAGAGAACTTTTATCGCATTATAGTCCTCCACGTCCGCTACAATCTCAAAACTCTGGCCATTTGATAGTACCTAGAATATCAAAATCAACTGCTGGCGGCAGATGCTTTTTCTATTTAGAGCCCAAACTCTGGAACAATCATAGTTCGGGAGGCAGACACACTATGTCAGTTTAAATCTAGATTAAAGACCCATCTCTTTAACCTGGCGTATACTTAACACACTAATACGCTTCTAGTATTCAAATCTGTTAAAAGATTGTTAGGCTGCATTAATTAGGTCAACCGGAACCAGGAACACTTCCCATAAAACACAATGTACTTGTTACATCGTAAGAAGAATGACATCTACGCTAATATTAGTCTTTTGCTTTCTTACTCCGAGGCAGGGCTGGACTGGGACAAAAAATCGGCCCTGGCATTTTTTTGGTCCAGGCGGCCCACCAGCACTTCGAACTATATATATATATATATATGTATTGTAACGGGGTGGAAAGGAACACGCGACAAGGAGAGCTCAAATCAAAAGCCCCGGAGGGTGGATTTTATTAATCCGTGCTCAAGGGCGTGGGTGGTGATGCCGTGCGGGCTTGTGGCAGTGTTCTCTATCGTATCCAGGTGCGGGTGAATCCGTGCGGTGCTCGTGGTGGTGCTGGTCGGTCACACACTGCTGTCTGGAACGGGAGAAAGAGAGAGAGTTAGGTTTCTGTCTCATGGAGAGGCTTCTCGCCTTGTCTCCGTGAGCTCGCTGCTTAAGAGCCGGCAGGCTGACGAGCCGCAGGTGTGGCCGATCAGCCCGTGATGAGCTGTGAACAGGTGCTCCTCGTGCATTTCCAGGGCAACGCTGATATGGACTCGGACGCCGTCACTCCCCCTAAGCGTTGTCCTGGCCTGGCGGAACAATATGGTGTTAGTAGGGGTGATAGAAGGGGTGGGTGGGGAGTGACCCCCGACAGACCTGCGAAAGCTGATCAGATCCGGGAGAGGCCATCCGCGTTGGAGTGGGCCACTCCTGCCCGATGTCGCACCTCAAAGTGGAAGTCCTGGAGCGCGAGGAACCATCGCGTCACCCTGGCGTTTGTGTCCTTCGCCCGGGCCATCCATTGGAGGGGTGCGTGGTCCGTAACGAGGGTGAACCTCCGGCCCAGGAGGTAGTAGCGCAGCTCCAGGACCGCCCACTTGATGGCCAGAGCTTCCTTCTCCACGGTGGCTCTTCACCTTCCTGAACTTGGGACAGAACGGCTCCCAGTCCGGTGTCGGAGGCATCCGTTTGCAGCAGAAAGGGGCAGCTGAAGTCGGGGGCTCGCAGAACTGGCTCCGAGGAGAGCGCCATCTTCACCCTTCTCAGGGCCTCCTCTGCCTCGGGTGTCCAACACACCTTCTCTGGCTGCCCCTTCCTGGTCAGGTCTGTCAGGGGGGCGGCTAAGGAGGAGAAGTTAGGGATGAAGCAGCGATAGTACCCCGCCAACCCCAAAAAGGCTCGTACCTGGGACTTCGTGCTGGGTTTCGGGGAGGACTGGACTGCTTCCACCTTTTTTTCCTGGGGCTTGATGAGGCCCCGTCCGACCTGGAAGCCCAGGTACTTTGCCTCAGATAGGCCCAGGTGGCATTTTCGGGGTTGGCGGTGAGCCCAGCCCTCGCAGCTCCATTAGCACCCTCCGCAGACGGTCTGGGTGGTCTTCCCAACGCTCGGAGTGGATTACCACGTCGTCCAGGTATGCCGCGCATAGACTGATGTGGCCGCAGCACGATGTCCATCATGCGCTGGGCGTGGCAGGAGCCCGTGCAGGCCGAAGGGAAGGGTCCGGTACTGCCAGTGCCCATTGGGAGTGCTGAAGGCTGTTTTGGGTTTGGCGTTTGGAGGGGCACTTGCCAGTATCCCTTAGTTAAGTCCAGGGTAGAGATATACCGGGCCCTACCTAGGCGATCAAGGAGCTCATCCATTCGAGGCAATGGGTAACCGTCGAACTCCGAGATTTCATTTAGGCGGCGGAAGTCGTTGCAGAAGCGGAGGGTGCCATCTGGTTTTGGTACCAGGACGATAGGACTGGACCAAGGGCTAGTAGATGGTTCAATCACCCCTAACTTCAACATTTGTTGGATTTCTTCCTCAATAGCCTGCCGACGAGCCTCTGGGACTCGGTAGGGCCGCTGCCGGACGATGGTTCCGGGTGGCGTGCGGATCTCGTGTTGGAGGATCTGGGTCTGCCCGGGGGTCGATGAGAACACATCGGGGAACTGACCGACCAGGTGCTGCAGCTCCGTCTTCTGAGCTGCCGACAGCTGTGGGTTAGTGTCCACTACCACCAGCTCCACGGCGGTGAGGGCAGCCAGCTGGACCCTTGTCCCCACCCACTTCTTCAGCAGGTTGACGTGGTAAAGCTGGTCTGCTTTCCGCCGCCCCGGCTGGCGGACACGGTAAGTGACGGGACCAGTTCTCTCGGTGACAGTATACGGGCCCTGCCAGCTGGCCAGGAACTTGCAGGCGGAGTTGGGGACAAGGACCATCACTCTGTCTCCAGGCTGGAACTCTCGTGGCTGGGCAGCTCGGTTGTAATGCCGTTGCTGCGCCTGTTGGGCTTTGACGAGGTGTTCCCGGACTAATGGCATGACCCGGTCGATTCTTTCCCTCATCTCCTTTACGTGCTCGATCACCGAGCGGTGAGGCGTAGGCTGTTGCTCCCATGCCTCTTTGGCTACGTCCAACAGCCCCCGGGGCTGGCGGCCGAACAGCAGTTCGAACGGGGTGAAGCCGGTGGACGCCTGAGGTACCTCCCGTATCCCGAACAGCACATAGGGCAGCATGAGGTCCCAGTCCCGCTTGTCTTCGGCTACCACTCGTCGTAGCATTTGTTTGAGGGTTTGATTAAACCTTTCCACTAGGCCGTCAGTCTGGGGGTGGTATACGGAGGTCCTCAGTTGCTTCACTTTGAGGAGGGTGCACAGGTCAGCCATTAGCCGGGACATGAAGGGGGTCCCCTGGTCGGTCAGTATCTCGGCGGGGATGCCGACCCGGCTACAGAGCAGGAAGAGCTCACGGGCGATGGACTTGGCGGTGGCCTTTCGGAGGGGCACTGCTTCCGGGTACCGGGTGGCGTAATCCACAATCACCAAGATGTGCTCATGGCCCCGGGCAGACTTAGGCAACGGCCCTACCAGGTCCATCCCGATGCGCTCGAAGGGCACCTCAATGATGGGCAGTGGAATCAGCGGGCTGGGGGGAGGCTTCCGCGGCGACGTCCTTTGGCAGGTGGGGCAGGCCTGACAGGACCGTTTGACCTCGGCTTCCATCCCTGGCCATTGGAAATGGTCACGGATTCGTTGGGTGGTGTTTTCAGCCCCAAGGTGGCCCGCCAGGGGTGCGAGTGGGCCAACTCCAGCACCGTTTCCGTCTTCGTCCGGGCACCACCAGTAAGGTTTTGTCCTCCCCTTCGCCGTGCGACACAGTAGAGCAGGTCGTTTCGGACGATGAAATGCGGGAGAGGATGGGGCCCTGGTTGAGTCTCCTTTTCCTCCACCATGCGCACTTGAGTCCAGCAATGCTTTAGCCGGTCGTCCTCGCGCTGCTCCTTGGCGAATGACCCGCCTCCGGTCACCTGCTGAAATAGGTCATGGTAGAGGTTAGGATTAGGTGGAGGGGACTCACCATCTCTCCCGCTGTCCGAGGCCAGCAAGGCGGGCGACCACGGCCTCCCTTTCGCCAGCCTTTTCCGGCGGCTCCTTTGTGCTGACAGGCTGTATGGCGGCAGCAAGCAGGCGATCAAACCCGGCCAATCTCTTCCAATGAGGACGGGACCGGCAGGTCCTTCACCACGCCCACTTCCACCGCCACGCGCCAGGGGCAGCTGAAATGGTCACTCTCCGGGCCGGGACGTGTCGCGTGTCTCCATGCACGCAAGTGATCGGAAGGGTGGCCTTAGTTTCTCCGCGGGGCGCGAGGATGCGGGATTGAATCAGGCTGACCGCGCTGCCGGTGTCTAGAAGGGCCGGGAATGGGTGGCCATTGATTTTTACCTCTGCCTCTGGAGCCCCCGCGGGTAGGTCCTGATGCACGATACAGCCTGCCAGCCTGTCCGTGCCAGAGAGGTGGGGTCCGCTGTCGGCATGGGTTCGTCCTTTTGAACGGGAGCCGCCGGCCTGGCTACTGGTCGTGAGGTGCCCTCCGGCACGCGTCGCTCCTGGACCACCCTCCGGGGAAAAGGCCACGCTCGCTCCCCAGCATCCCGGCGTTGGGCAGCATCCGCCAGCTCTACCGCCTCGACTAGTTCAGCCACGGTGTTGGGGTTCCGCATCCCGACCGCTTGGCGATGAGACCTCGGAGAGCACGGAAGAAGCGGTCAATGCCGACGCGCTCCGCTACCTGGGCAGTTGTGGGCTCCCCATCCAGTAACCAATTCAGCCGCTTGAGCTCGGGCTGGGAGGCGGGATTTATATTCCCAATCGTGGAAGTACTGGGCCGCACAGACCGAAGAAAGCCCCAGCCTGGCCAGGATTTCCCTGTTCAGCTCGCCCGTACCTGCCGGCGAGTTCGGACGGCATGATAATAGGCTCGCTGAGCCTCGCCGGTGAGGAGGCGCCAACAACGCGCCCAGTCGTCGCTCTCCCAGCCCTCCTGGGTCGCTGTGTTCTCGAACATTTGGAGAAAAGCCTCAACATCGTCATCCGCTGTCATCTTGGGCAATAGTTGCGTTATCTTGCACCGAGGATCTGGTAGCGGAATGCGTCGTGCGGCTGCCGTGCGCAGCTTGTCGAGCCCCTGCTCGGTCTGACCCTGTCGGGCGGCAAGATGTTCCGTGATCTGCTGCTGGCGGATGCTGACCTCCGTTAGTCGCTGGAGGATTTCATCCATGTCGGGGGTGGAGCGGCCGCCTGGAAACGGGGAGACAGAAAAGAGAAATAAAAATAAAGAAAAAAGAACGGTGAGTTGCAGGGAGATCGCTTGTCAGTGTTCCTTCCACTAATATGCTCGCATTCTCCACCAGTGTAACGGGGTGGAAAGGAAGACGCGACAAGGAGAGCTCAAATCAAAAGCCCCAGAGGGTGGATTTTATTAATCCATGCTCAAGGGCGTGGGTGGTGATGCCGTGCGGGCTTGTGGCAGTGTTCTCTATCGCATTCAGGTGCGGGTGAATCCGTGCGGTGCTCGTGGTGGTGCTGGTCGGTCACACACTGCTGTCTGGAACGGGAGAAAGAGAGAGAGTTAGGTTTCTGTCTCATGGAGAGGCTTCTCGCCTTGTCTCCGTGAGCACGCTGCTTAAGAGCCGGCAGGCTGACGAGCCGCAGGTGTGGCCGATCAGCCCGTGATGAGCTGTGAACAGGTGCTCCTCGTGCATTTCCAGGGCAACGCTGATATGGACTCGGGACGCTCGTCACAGCATATATATATATATTCAAGAAGAACCTATTCCCGGCCGAAAATGCCCGGTATGCCAGATTACCAGTCCAGCCCTGCTCCGAGGTCACCGTAGCCACCCGATCCGGTCCTTATCCAGCCCAGATGATCACTGCAGTCAACAGATCCAGTCCGTATCCAGATCAGATGGTGGATCATCACCTAGAGACGACCTCTACAGCTCTGAATGTCAGTGGAGACCAGGGCACCTAGATAAGCCCCAGAGACAGATCTCAAGTGAGGACCTCGTCACCAAGACAGCCATCGGGAAAAGACCACTGGAACCAGTGGAGCCCTTACACTCTGACTTTGCTGCAGTTGGAACAAACTACTGGTTCGTCTGGCCAGAGGGGAACTGGCCCCACCGACTGAGCCTGGTTTCTCCCAAGGTTTTTTTCTCCGTTCTGTCACCGATGGAGTTTTGGTTCCTTGCCGTTGTCGCCTCTGGCTTGCTTAGTTGAGGACACTTCATTTCCAGCAATATCACCGACTTGATTGCACAGATACTATTTAAACTGAACTGAGCTGGACAATGACTTCACTGAATTCAATAATGAAATGCCTTTAACTCAAAAATGTTCCTATTTTGATATTGTGCAGTTGCTTTGACACAATTTGTATTGTTAAAAGCGCTATATAAAGAAAAGTGACTTGACTTGAGTAGTGTTGAAGAAAATACATTTTTTGATGATTTGTATGTGTTTATGAGAACATGTAGTGCAAAACCCTTTTTGGTATGGCTGTGTAGGAAGAAATGGGTCTGGGGCTTTAGCCTAAGATGTATGGATGACAGGGGTCTATAAGGGAATATTGGGTGGAGATCCGGATGATTGGAGATGGGCCAGATATATGTTTTTGACCTGAAAGGTTATTTGGGCCCTAAGTCTAAGGGGAGTGGGTTTTTACTGCATGATATAGTAGAATGTTATTTACTTTCTTACCAAGTATGGAAAAGTACAGGTGTGGGCTTGTGACCTTCAGTGCATAGTAGAGGGTGGATATAAGGTGGAGGAACACCCTCCCCAGGTTGTCACACTCTGCAGCAACGTGTGTGTTTGTATGACTGTTGACCTACTTTGCAAAGAATAAAACCTTTTAAAAGACTGAGGGTGGGTTTGTCTCTTACATGGTGAGAGTTATTTGAAATTGCCACGACACTTGCAATATGCAAATCATTCGTTAATCTTGCTAGCAGCATGCTAGTAACATGCTAATCATGCTAGAAATATGCTAGCGACATGCTGGTAACTTGCTAATCATCATCTCTGCTTTTAAAACTACTTTAAACTTCAAACTATTTTAGACTGCAAACCATTCAATTTCAAACTTTTTTAAACTTCTTACACTTTTCACACTTTTAAACTTTTCAAACTTTCTGATCCGGCTTTCTCAAGCCAATTTATAGTTTGTCTTGATAAACTTTTTTGATCTAGTTACCTAAAATATCATAGATATATGTCCTCCCTTTTAACCTCATCAGATAAAAAATACTTTAACCTGTGGATTTGAAAAACAATCTGCGGCAACAGTGTAAAAGTAGACTAATTATATGGTAAAACCGCAGGCTTGGCAACCATGTCCTGTTCATACCTCTCTTATATGTCTGCATAATAACTTGTGCAAGCTGATTAATCTGAACATTGTAATTTATTTCCTTCAAATAATATTGGTGTAAATGTAGGTATCTAAATACGGCTTGGTTTACAAGACCAGACTTTTATAGTTTGTAAGCTTTCCATACTGCCATCATTTATAATATCCATATATAACAATCATATGATCAATCATCCCTGGTTTAAAGTCTTCATGCCATGGCTTCTACACGAGAGTTTCACTTCTTGTTACAAGAGGTGAGTAGATCAAGTCCAGTGGTCCTGACTCCAAGTCCATTAAAGTTTTATGAACTAAGTCACGGCCACAAAGGCCATCCATGACCCCTTTTTGCCCCAAGCTACTGTCATGGTGCACATCTGAGAACCAAGTCTACACAAAGTTACACCTATGGAGACTGTTCACAAAGTTACTGTGCCCCATGTCATGGAGGCTGTCCATACCACACTGTTTCTACTCCCTAATGGCCTCCTGATCTTCTGTGAACTTCTGCTCTGTGGAGGTGGTCACCTCCTCCACCAGCTCCACCCTGGTGGTCTCCATCTCCACTCACTACATAATGGCACATTATTCTTAATGGGGATCACCATCGCTTCACTGCTCCACGGGCCATGGTCTCATACTCTGCTCCACAGTCCAGACCCACCATTGCTCCACAGTCCAAGCCCGCTAATGCTCCACAGATGCTCCCTACTAAAAATATATCATATTCTACCTGTAAAATATATCATATGGGGTGTATTTTTACAGAGAGATAGAACACATATATAAGTACTTCCAACTATTTTATATCTGGCATTTTTATTTTATGGTTGTTATTAAAAAGCCAAAACTCCCATGTCTACATGTTTCACTTTTGCTATGAACAAAACTGGAGTTGGTGCAGCAACAGTCTAATCTGATTTGATACAGACTTATGCTTTTGCATGCTGTATCAGCCCAAACAGACATCTTTAGATGGGTATTACAAAAGCAAACATTCACTTCCGGTATCAGTGGCCACTATTCACACTTAATGCATTTTCACTTTTATTTCTCTTAACAGTAAAACAATTCACAATTATATAATCTCTTTCAGTTTTATACAACATTCATATTCACAAATTTCAGTTGTTTTGCTTTCAAAATGAGTCTGACTGAAAAGTGTTCAATTAAAACCTAGTACAAAGATCCTATTACAAATATACAGCCTGAAAGAAACAGATTGACCTTCACAGTGCTGCTGTACCATCCATTGGCTGACCGATCAAACAATTTGGGATGTTAATTCACTCATGATAAAAGCTAAAAATCTGATATAAGATCATCTAAGAAAATCTATGGCTTTGTTTGTGATGCAATAAAACTGATGTTCAGTTTTATTGATTCTAGTTTAAGCATGCCCAGAAATGTGAAATGTTGTTATAGTTCACAATCAAATATATTTAAGCTAAGTAAAAAAAAAAGTTAAGGCTGTACAAGTTACAATCATTAGTCATTTTAAAACTGGAAAGTCTTGATCTGTGTGCTAAGGATATTTTGTGCACAATGCACTTTTAGTACACAATGTTTTGAAGAAATCAGTCAAGTGATATCTACTAAAATAAGTTAGTCTTTCTGAGATCATATAGAGTTTTGTAGTTTAATTATGTTGGTGAAGTAAGGATAAAGGACAATATAACAATATTATAAAAGTATATAATATAACATAACATTACTTTTTACACCCAGTAACAGCCAGTTTGAACAGACTTTGAATAGATGCTGCATGGAATAGTTGTATGCGCTTTTTTTCTATCCAGTTTAGATGTTTTCTATGAGTTATAATCTTTTTGATTGTTACAATCATTCTGAAACACATTTAGTGGAAAAGTACAGCTCTGGGTCATCCTAGGCCTAAATAGAGCGACACATATGGGAAAATACAGCATTAGCACAAATATGAACAAGCAGTTGACAGTAACTTTTTTTGTTTTCAGTTGATTATTATAGCTCATATTTTAATAATAATAATAATATTAATAATAATAATAATAATACATGTATTTAAAAGTTAATTCTCAAAGCAAAAACTATACAAAGTTTAAAAGAAATAAAAGTTTACAAAGTACACACCATGCAATAATAAGCGACCAATATGACAGTAAAAGGAAAAGAAATCAGTAGGCATGCAATATTGCTGAGTTATTAGAGTTCATGAAAACAAATAATAATAAAAACAAACGCTACTGCAAGTCTCCTTATTTTTTATTTTTACTTCAAAACATATGAATAAGCGTTGACAGCCGCACGTAACTTGCCATCAAAATTACACTTGTTATTTTATCTTATTGTATATAGGCTATAAATAAAATATGTTGTGTTTTTGTTGAAATGGCACCGGTAATGTATTAAAAACGAATTGAAAAGGAATGATTAAGGGTTGCATGTGAAACTATTATTTATGTATAGGCGTGGCTAAAACAGTCATGTTGAAAGTGAAAGCAGCTCAGCTTTGGACAAAGCCTGTCCTTCATGCTTCTTTCGGTTGTATTTCCTCTCCTTGTCCATTTGAAGAGCATTTACACAGTAAGTTTTCTCTACTGTTTTGGTCTAAATCCGATTGTGTTATCTTTGAATATTAGTTAGCACGAACTCTTTATAAGCTATGGGTTACCTTAAGTAAAACCTGATTAAACAATAGGTCAAATACCGCTTAGAATAACTAAAAGAAAGCGGCAGATGTGGGCACATTTAGGAATTCTCTCTCTCTCTCTCTCTCTTATGCTTATTTGTCGTGAGCGATGGCTCTGAACATATTTGGTATGGTTTCTATTAATAGAACACGGAACTGTTAAGTCTTTCACGTATTTCCCAAACCTGTTTGTGCGCATATAAATATTAATGAGAACAGTAAACTTTAACACTAAAATACAACAACTTGGCTTAACTCTGGCTCGGTGAACTATTGTTTATTCTTTCATACATAAATCAATATTTTTTATTTAGTGATATAAAGTCAATACTTTGTGAAACAGTAGAATTATAGCTACAAGGATACAAAAAGTTATCTGCTAAGAAACAATAGGATTATCAAGGCAGCAGCTTTATATACAACTTTTGGTTTTGGGATGTTATATATTTTACAACATGTGTTAGATGTGTTAATACAAAGAATATGCCCAAAACCTAGAATGAAGCTGCAGAACCGACTGCCGTGTGGAGAGCTACCAATTCTGTAAATGCAATGTTTCATTCAATGTGGCTATTGATGTAAATTCACAAAGAAACATTTGCACATATTTTTTTGTTTGTTTGTTCTGAAATCTCTATCAGCAGTAAGAATTTATCTTTCTGTATCTTTTCAACTTTAATTAGTTACGTATGCACATCATTTTCTGATTAAGAACATATTCTGGATTTAGAATATGTAAGGTCATCCACCATCTGAAATTTTATGGAAGGATGTCTACCATATGTGATTTTAGAATTCTAAATTCTAAAATTGTAGAGTAGGAATTTAAAGCGATAGGTTTCAATTTCAACAATCACACACACACACACACACACACACACACACACACACAGTTATTGTTAAGTCTATTTTTTACTTTCCTTTTCAGAGTAATCATGTCTTCAGTGAAGGTTATGCTTGTAGTTTCTCTCTTCATCCCTGTTGTGAGGCCCAGTTCAGGTACATGCTTTAATACACAGATGAATTGTTAATGTTACTATGTTATCCCCATGTTACTAGGAATTATGACTGTTGTGCTTACAGCAGTTTATGTTCCAGGCTCAATATTAGTTAAGTGCATTATACTGTTAATTATTTTCTGTGGTTAATCAACAGCATGCCACAGATTCAATCAACATAACTTTACTTGTATAAAACCATGACCATTATTTTAATTACAAATATGTTAATTGCATGACATTTGTTCTGCTTCCTCTGAACTACCATAATCCAAATTGTATGTTTGTAATTTTGTGTTCAACAGATTTGTTTAAATTGGAATGCCTACCCACAGTTGGAATTTTTGCTCAGACCACAGTTATCAGATGCTTTTTCAAACACATCAAAGATATTAACATAGTTGCAGTTTATTTATCAAAAGCTGAACAGAAAGAGCCATTTTTTGCTCAAGAAGATTCAAAAAGATCAGGAGATCCACGCTTTAGTCTTGAAAACTTAGCAGTGGGTCCATCTCTGCAAATATCTGACACAATGTTTTCTGATGAGGGCAAATATGTGTACCGTGTTGTAACGGACTGTGGTGATAAAGAAATACAACTTAGCATCAGTATCACAGGTAAGATTAAATTTCTTTAGTCATATAAAACTATCAACTAACATATAATTAACATAAAACTAAAATATAAAACTATCAATAAAATACATAAAATGCACACTGCCTTGCAAGAGTCTTGGAACTCATCATTGTTTTGTTCTTTCTCAATAAAGCGAAGTACAAAGATCCTGTCACAAGCACATGGCCTGAATATGTAACAGATGGAGGACCTGTCAGCCTTTACTGCAATGCTACTGGCGGATACCCAGAAGGCTTCATCCATTGGTTTGACCGTTCTGGAACCAACTGGACCATAAATTCAGAGCTGACAAAACCCAAGGACATCAGCGGTGTCAAATCTGTGGCTTTGTTTAGCAAACTGACTTTCAAGTCAATCAACTTGGACCTGGCACCATTTAGATGCACCGCCTTTAATAGCAAATATGTACAAGATGGAGAAAACACACTGGAGATTACATCTGCTAGAAGTAATTAAGCTTAATTTTCTTATTATCTCTATTAGTGCTTATTTTACATAGCAAGCAGTTTGTGCAACAAAGATGATCTGCTGAAAAGATCGACTATTATGTCTAGACATATGTCAACTCAGATTTGGCAGTAGCACCATTTAAGGAGTGTTTATATAATTATATTTCGGGTGTGAAGATATGTTTTCTCATATCTAATATCTTATTCTCATAGTTTTGAGAAAAAGCACATTGAGATTTGAATTGTATTGTATTATATTGCACAATTTCACTGGTATCATTGGAGTCTATATTTTTCTTAGCAATGCAATTTACAGTAGTGCAATAAAGGACTGACACTGCAACACAATAGTTTACTAGAGATATTCAGGTTACTGAGTTCTAAAACTGCCAATTGTACTGAAGATAATCTTGTAGTACATTATATATTTTTACTTTCAGGGAGAATCTGTGCTGGTGTGAATTGTATGTATTTTGTTTTTCCAGTTGATGTAAACAGGGATTATTCCGGATCTAATACAACAAATATTATCGCTGGTGTGATGGTCATTGGATCGCTTATTGTTGGCCTGCTGTTTGCTCTGTTGTGTTTCAGAAAAAGAAAATTCCATCGTGAGTATACCTTTTATATTAATTCTAAGGGTAACAAATTAACTACATATATTTACTCTTATTTTATATCACATACACATTTCAGTGATTATGTCTGCAGGAGGGATATCTGAAAAACACAGGCTTTTTTTTGCTTACTTATTTGGTTGCCAATGGGGAAGTGTGGCCATGCTTAAATTTAGAAATTTTACTTCCTTATCATGATTTGCTAAATGTATTTAGACATAACATGACTGTCATGAGTTTGTTTGGGTTAAACTGCAGTCAACTACATTTTGTGAAGTTATGTTTTCACTTCTCTGCAGATCTTTACTAATGCACACAGTTTCTGCCAATCTCATGTTAATCTTGAGTAACTATAGAGTTGAATTGAATCCTTCATATCTCCCAAGAGTCTTTAGTTTGATCAGATTTATAAAAGACAAATAAAGTTGTACCATTTCTCTCTGAAAATTGTTGGCGGCGCTAAAGAGTCACGAGCAAGTGCAGCTTTTGTGAAGCAATTGTCTGCAAGCTGTGACGTGGACATAACTAAAACAGGGACAAAAACTTTAAGGACTTAAATTAACTATGGTTAATGAATTAATGGATGAAGCGTGTTGATGGGTGTGCTCTTGCTCTCACTCTGGTTGATGTGTGTACACGCTCTTCTGGGAGAAATGCCCATACAGGGAATTCTATGGTGGCCGAGAGAGCTCTACGCGCTGCAAATAGAAAAAAAACCCTGCAAATTAAGAAAACGACTTCCTCAATTTGACAACACACATGCTGCAAATGCTCACAACACAGCCAAAAAAAAAAAAGTGCTGCAAATAACATTTATTTGGTTGTGTTGTGAGCATTTGCAGTGTGTTTCTGTATTTGTTTGTGTTGTGAGCATTTTCACCATGGAGTTTGTTTCTTTATTTGCTGGTGCTTTTTCTATTTGCATGTGTTTTCTTGCAGCGCGTTGAGCTCTCTCGGCCACCGTAGAATTCCACCCTTTATGATGGCATACATTCTCGGGGAAAAAAAACATTCTGAAATGTATACGTACACTGAAGGAGTGTCTTTGGCACAGAAATACTCTGTAATACAACTAACTTATTTTTTGAGACTTTGGTTATTTTTTGGGTCATTTTTTGAGACATGTTTAGTATGAGAATCCAATGGTGTATATAAGTCAGAATGGATGACATAACATTAGACATCCCCTTTAAGGCTATTTTAAAATATAGGTTTGATAGTCAGTAGTGATATCATAACTTTGCATTTATTCACAGATTGTAGGCGACCTTCTGCCTATCCTATTATAAATATGTTAAAATTATGTGATTAGTTTATTCTTAAAAGTGGTGTTTGCTTAAACATCTTTTCTGTGAGACTTTTTTGTTTCTGTTTCAACGTGGCCTGTTAGTTGCACATTGGAATTGTTTCTCCATGGGAATCATTTGTTTCGCTTTTCCAGACAGATTTAATCTGAGTTACCATCTGTTTAGATTTATCTGAAAGCATATTTTGTGGGAAAGTACAGAAACTCTAGGTCATTCTGATACACATGGGAAACAGATACAGCTCTCTCTCGCAGTTCGCAGTGTTCGCAGTGTTCGCAGCTCGCAGTGCTTTGTTACAATTTGTATTGTTAAAGGCGCTATATAAATAAAGGTGACTTGACTTGACTTGACTCTCTCTCTCTCTCTCTCTCTCTCTCTCTCTCTCTCTCTCTCTCTCTCTCTCTCTCTCACTATCACTCTCACTCTTTTTCGGCTGCTCATGTAAGGGAATGCTGGAGTGAATTATCTGCATAGTTTATCTGGCACAGGTATTAAGCCAATTGTCCTTTCTGACACAACTCTCTTTTTCTTTGCGTGGTGCTGTAGCATGTGTAGCCCCTGTGACTGGAAACAAACACAGCTGTATAGATTGAGCTAATACATTTTAAAAGTTATTATCAATGATTAATATATGAAATGTTGTTATTAAATAGGTTATGAAACAGGAAGGGCTGATGATGATCCGGAAAATGGTGTCAGCAGGTAGGTACACAGTTGACATTGGTGTTTAGGCTTAGAACAAAACAATACTGCACATGGTTTAATATTACTTAATAGTTAACAGTTTGTTTATTTGTTATGGCCTATAAGTTAAGTTATATGACTTACATTTTCACTTTCTGTTTGTCTTTTTATTTTTGTCTTTAGAAGCCTCAACAGTTGAAATTGAAACTATAAGCCCTGATTTTCATACTGAGGTCAGTGCAGCAGCCATTTGACTGAAACGAAAGTGAAGCCCTGAGGAAAATGGCAGCTGTTGCAGTAATGCCAGACTTAATCAGTTCTCTTTACATTTACAATCAAATGTGGGTTTAAAGATCATGTACACTAATAACTGTCAAATGTATTACTACATCAATGTAAACACAGAGTTTTATTAAAGAGGTTCTTGGAGATTTGCTGAAAATGATAGGAAAGATTTTTGCTAAGTTTTTTTTAATGGCTGTCAAGTTTAATGTAAAATTGGTTAAATATGTCAATGACTTTATAACAGTAACCAGCTTATACAAACAATAGCAAGCATTGCTATTACTGTTTTTGTTCTGCTTTCTTAAACCTGGTCAGAAATCATAAATCATTATTCAAGGTTATTTTAACAAATGTAACAAAATTACATCAATAATTTTCAGCAATATGAATAATATCCAAATCTAAATCCAGTTTTGTAAAACTGTTTTGTATCCATCTAGGAAGTTT
The DNA here is from genome assembly GCA_027564155.1 of Gymnocypris eckloni scoliostomus. Taxonomy (NCBI): domain Eukaryota; kingdom Metazoa; phylum Chordata; class Actinopteri; order Cypriniformes; family Cyprinidae; genus Gymnocypris; species Gymnocypris eckloni. The sequence goes on along the minus strand of CM050419.1, from coordinate 21,851,795 downwards.
CTCCTCACTACTGTCACTTTTGGCTTTACTCACTGAGGTTTTTTTTGGTCATATTTTTCTGTAAAGCCTCTTAGTAACAATATTAATGCTTATTAAGTAAGCATTATACAGATATATTTTAATAAAATTTAGCTTCTTAGCTTTATACATCAAACATTCATAATGTTAATGGAAAAAAATAATTCACGAAAAATATTATGTTATTGTGTATGTACTGCTGCCATTGTATCACTGGTCACTTATGCTTCACCTCAATGATAATTCAACTTTAATTTTCAGATTTTGTTCATTTAAAAGTGAAGCGAATGATGTATGATTTTTAATTTTGAGATTTTTCAAGTCATGGTTTCATGTCATGGTTTTTGATGTAGGAGGGGTCAGGGTTAAGTATGTGTGTTTTCTCTCTTGATTTGGAATAAAACTATGAAATATATGCTTGTGTGTAAAATGTAGCCTGTGTATAGACCTTGAATCTTTAAGAACTTTTGCTTGCTATCTTGTTAAAAACACGAGGCAGTGGGGTATCTTCTATGGAACAATTGATAACATTCTAGTTTTATATTATAACTAACTGACCTAGTTTATTTTTAGAACTAGTTTTTTTAATTGTTTTTTAATACTGCATTTCTAATTCTTAATTATCACTGATACCCTACAATTTGTGGGACGATCAACATTTAAATATTTAAACATACTTAATAAATAGATATATCATATGATATAAATATCATAATTTTCTAAATATGTAAATTAGGCACTTTTTCTTAAATGAAGGGTTGCACAGATGAGTACAGCCTTGATTAAATTCAACATAAATTTAACTTGGTCTTTGTTTGTATTTGAATAGAGCTTATGCATTTGGATTTTTTCAGTCCTGATAAAGGTATGTGCACAAACGTGTTGGCATAATTAAGGACTGGTTTTCATTTTTATTATTTTATTTCTCTGTTCCACAAGTGCTGCAAGCTTACATTCAATAAGTACTTTTAATTTTCCAATGTACCTTGTTGGTTTTGTGAAGTAGCACCAGAATAACTTCTCAAGACATGTTGAAAAAGTGATGAACAATGCAGAGAATGAGATGAGGGTTGCATCTTCTGTTTAAAGTTGTGCATTACATCTGTGAATGAAAGCAGATACTTCCTGTGTGAATAAAAAAAAGATTAAAAAAAGAACATCAATTTTCACTGCTGGGTCTCACTGTGTTAGATGAAACAATCACTCAGCTCATAGCTTTTGCCAGCTTTGAAACACTTGTTTGCCATTTTCCTGTTCTGATCTCAAAATGAAAGCTTGAATAATTTAGCTCCCTAAATATTGTATATTGTCTATCTATTGTTTTCACTTCTTTATTTTGTTAACTGTGTTTTGTCACTTGCCATCCTGTCTGTGCACTGGAAGCTTCTGTCACCAAGACAAATTCCTTGTGTGTATGGACACTTGGCAATAGAGCTCTTTCTGATTCTGATTCTGGCAAGCTGAAGTTGTGTATAACTTTTGCTACTATTTTCACGATTGCAACAATGTAATCCTCATGACCTCATATATTTAACATATGCCATTTTTTGTGCAAAGAAATAAGTCTTTTGACTTTTGTCTCTGAAGTGGTTCGAATACTGTCAGCATTAAAGGAATAGTTCACCTCAAAAATACAAATTCTGTTATCATTTACACACCTTCATGTCATTCCAAACCTGTATGAGTTTCTTTCTTATGTTGAACATAAAGGAACATATTTTGAAGAATACTGGGAGGCTAATCAAACAGTTGATGGCCTCCATTTTCTTCCATAGTATTTATTTTCCTACCTTGGGAGTCGATGCATATTAAACTGTTTGGTTCCTCAAAATATCTTCTTTTGTGTTGAAGATAAATAAACTTCACAGGTTTGGAACAACATGAGGGAGACTACATTATGACAGAAATTAAATTTTTGAAGTAAACTATTATTTTAAATCTAAGATTAATTGAATAGGCCAGTGCTTCCCAAACCTGTCCTGGAGGCCCCCCTGCCCTGCATCTTTTGTATGTCTCTCTTATCTAACACACCTGATTCCACTCATCAACTCGTTAGTAGAGACTGCAAGAACTAAATTGGGTGTGTTTGATTAGGGAGACATACAAAATGTGCAGGGCAGGGGGTCCTCCAGGAGAGGTTTGGGAAGCACTGGAATAGGCTATAGTACTACTGTCCGTGTTGGGCTTATTTATATCAGAGTGTAGGCTACATGTGCGCAAACTCAAAAAATATAACAGTGTAGGCTATTTTATCCTTTTATATTTTCACACAGACAATAGCCATTTCTCAATATGCGTTCTTGTGGACTTGTGAAACGTCATTGCCCAAAAACCCGCGTCATTTTCAAAATATTACTGCTATCGTGTCATGAAATGTAGTTTTAATTGTTTTCAGGAGAGAATGTGGTAGTTTAAAAATAAAATCTGTGGTTTATTTGTAAAGATAGCATCTATTTAGTAAATTTGCTATGCCGATTTCGGAGCTCCAGGTGATCACCGCGCGCTCAGTGCTCGTGTATCCGTCTCGAGCAGCCTTACGCTCGGCTAGTCCTTCCGTCATTTGCCGCTGGTAGTGATGAGTGCAATTCTTTTTGGGGTGTATTTAACACCCCAAACAATATTTTGGCATTCGTGGTCTCATGAATCTATTATTTGTTCCTTTTCATATCGTTTTGGCCGAGCAAAAAAGTTTGTTTAACTTAATATTTATTTTGAACTTAACGTAGGCCTAGTAGCCTACGTTACAGCCCTGAATTTGTAGCATACGTTTGACTGAATTGTTTGCTTTTGTCTTTATTTCCTCTTAAAAAAGCCTCTCATACTTTGTACATATACTTTTATAATGGCTATTACTGTTCATTAAAACTGACATTTTACAAAAAAGACTGAGTTGAGCTTATTGTCGGGCTTTATTATCGATCGCTACTTTCCGGCATACACCACGCCTATCAAGTAAGGGTACTGTTGGCAGTGGAAACGCAAGCTGGATCAGGATGTTCCGTCCCGAATTGTACCGTGCCGTACTGTACTGACCCGTTCCGCTCAGTGGAAACGAGCCATATGTCAAGAAATAATGTATGCTTTTGTTATGAATGAGGTCTCTGCAGAACAAAAGCACCCGTTTCTAACTGTGTGGGTATTTACAAACTGCTGGGTGTTTCTATTATGCAATGAAAATGATGCCCCTTATCTGACCCCACCCCTAAGCATACCCATCACTCAGAGCCATATAGAGAGAGAGTTGCGACAACTCCATTCACTCCAATGGAAAGTTTTTTTTTACAGCAATGGCGGCTCGTGGAGCCTCTCAAAGTTCCCGGAAGTAGCAGCAAACACATGCAGCGCCATAGAGATGCAGCAGAACAAACCGTTTCTGACGCACTTTTAAAGGTTAGATGTTTAAAAAATATATTGTATATTATCAGTACATTTGAATAAAAGTAACTTGTACTTTAAAACCTCCTAGTAGATTATTACTCATTAAATTAGTAGATTTAAGAGATGTTATCAGATAACTAACAGATTAGTCTAGATTGGCTACTGGATAAAGTTAGTAACGAACACCCTATTAATTGTAAAATCTGTTCTCTTAATTCAGTTTCATCCATCGTTTTTGGAATTAGAGAAAAAGAATCTAAACATATATTTTATTTATTAGAATTGTATTCATTGTATTCATTAATTGCTGTAAATAGTTAATTGCATTTATTTGAATAAAAATATAAAAAGTAATATTGTAATATATTATTATTTAAAATAACTGTTTTCCATTTTAAAATGACATTTATTCCTGTGATGCAAAGCTGAATTTTCAGCATCATTACTTTTGAGCAGTGTACATGTTATATAGTACAAAACAGATGCTTAAGTTGTTTTAAACCTAAATATATTGTGTATATGAATAAGTATTGTAAGAAATACACATTAAATATATAATATTTATAATACACTAAGTAATTATATTACTATATATAATTGTAAGAATTGTAAACAATAAGCTTAATTTTCATTGTTTCATTCAGTTCATTGACCCATTGTGCGGTGCGAGCTGACAATCACCTGTCACCAGCCTGTCTCTGTACTATCTGAAAGTCATAAATATGACATTAGTTACATGAGATTAGTGAAAACAATGAATATAACGTAACATAAAAGGGAACAGCAACCTGTCTTTATACAAGTTAGAATATACTTGAAATAAGTTAAGGCAAATAACGGTAATCGAACACTAATCCTCAAATATTAGCTGATTTAAATACTTTAAAAACAACATCGCTGTAACTACATACTCAAGTTACATAAATATATCGGTGTGTTATATAAATATATAAAATAAATGCATTTATTGCCTACTAATTACCAAAAATCGCAGTTCTGTCACTCTATTCTTACAGTTTGAATTGCCCGCCAAAGCACTTCCTGGAACTATCTGAAGTCTACATGAATCACGTGACGACCAAGCATTCTGAACTTCCGTTGTCGCAACTCTATCTCTATATGGCTCTGCCATCACTGTGACGTGAGCCAATCAGGTAACCTGGATGAAAACGCCCCTCTGTTTTGGCCTCGCCCACTGATTTTGTAATTCCCATTACTTTCCTGCAGAGACCTGCTATTGGTGAGGGTTAGGATTATGGGTGTGGTTAGAGTTAGGCTAGCATCTTTAATGGGGTGGGAAAACATAGCTGAACACCCGCCTCCACACAGCTCTCTCAAAGGAGAAAAAAAAAAGGGTAAGAAGACTACAACATTTCTTGAAATCTTTTCTTACAAAAGATTTGTAAGGCTTACAAATAAAAACAATACAAAAGTTAGCAATTAATAGCCTAATGAAAGTACCATAATATACAAACCATAACTCATAATAACTATTTAATTTATGCTGAAAAGATGTCTTTAGGCCCTTTTGAAAGACCCAAAACATCTTATGTTATAGGGTAGTCCTAATTTATTTTACTTTATCAAAGGAGGAACAGGTAGAAGTGGAGGAGCTGCCCTCACATTGAAACATATGTACCAGGCGGAATACATTGTGAGGAACAGTCCTGGGCTTTTCACTGGCCAGGTGCAAGAACCGTCATACATGTTGATGGATCATGATGACCAAATTAATGCGTGAAGGGTGCTGATGGAGTCGACGGAGTGGGATGCCAAGGAGCATTTCACGTTCATTTTTGAAAATATCCAGGACATGGCAACATTCATGATTATTTGCAGAGACACCCTCAACTTGAGAGTAAATGCTGGACGTGCACAGTCACCCATATACAGTTTGTTAGTGTGTGTGTGAGTGTATCTGGGTGACTGTGCACCCCACACACTGTTTGTTAGTGTGTGTGTGAGAGTGAATGACAATTTTTTTTCTATTATTTTCTAATTTCTTATTAAAAATACTCTGGTTCACCAATACGTCTCATGTCACTTCTGTGTGCACACTATTTCAAGTCATTTCCATTGTCAGTTTGAAATACTCTATAACGTTTCCCCAGACTTGTTTGTAGTTCTTTCTTCATGTAAGTGCAGATAGTCTAGCAGAAAATGCATATTATGTTCCTTATTGTCTTCTGTAAACACCATTGAAGGGATTATTTTCCTCATTTAGATTATATAGATAGATATATTAGCCTGTATATACATTATACATTATATATGTATAATTAGCCATACTAATACAAAATTACTCACCTTAAAGTTAACTCATATTAGCAGCTTTTAATAAAAAAATGACACGAACCGTCTTTGATAATACTAATGACCTCAGATCGAAACACGGCAAGTTAAGTAGGCCTAATGCCATACAGCAATGAATTGCAAAGGGGAGTATGGAGGAAACTGAAGGTTTGTAGTGACAGAAAGATTCAGACTTTATTCCACGTGTAACCAAAATCGTGTCATGTAAAGCTCCTTTATTATTTTGGATTGGCATCCACGTAAACACATCATAATGCATAGCGTAAGCTACATTTAAAAATATAAAATAGACCCGGCGTGAACTGTTGAATGAAAACACAATGTAGCCTACAAAAATATGCCGCCAGTTGTGCCGCCTGACCGTCAAGTGTTTCATCGCATGCGTGATACCAATAGTGTAGGGAAACCGTGACATTTTCTATTACATCATTATGCGCATGCGCGGACGGATCGTGCAGGCATCCCGGATCGTGCACCCACACTAACCTCTCAGTTTTTATTAATCTGTTTCTCAATAGAAGTAATAAAATAATATATTGTGAATTAAGTTACATTACTACTGTATCTTGCTAGTTAGCTAAGCATAAAATAACTAAGATCTAAACTGCTAAAAATATTTATATTACAACTTTGGCATGTTGTAGCTTGTAGCTGTTGTTTCTAAAGGCTGTTGTTTCTCATAACAAATGCAATACAGATTAATAAAAAAGTCATTATTGGCCTGGTAATGATTAATAGGCTAGCCTTATTATAACAATGCTACAGTGCTACAATGCTACAGTTAAGAACTATGGTACTTTTTCATAAGAGCAAGTACAAGTCAGAATCGAGAGCCACTGGGTTCTAATGATGAGGGATGGAAAAACCTTCAGATATTCCAATGATGGCATATATTAAATCATTAAGAGCCTGATGAACTGTTAAGGGTAAGAAATAAACAATATAAATATAAAGAAAATGTTAAGTTAGATTGACTTCCCATGGCGTGTTGAATTAGAATATTCTGTCAAACTAGCCTATATGTCTAAATCAGGGTGGGAAAGCGTTGATCCTGGAGGGCCACTCTCCTGCAGAGTTTAGCTCGAACACTGAAAAACCCTGAAAAAAAATAACCTAACTGCATCCTGAAGACCTTTATTAGCTGATCTAAATATTATAAATTACATTATATATCCTATGGAAACAAGTAATTGTTAACTAGCCTATTACTTTATTGCAGTTACGCAATCAACCAACTTTGCATGTGGGGTGTATAGCACAAAAGACCATTTTACAAAAATAAAACATTTAACCAAAAAAACCCACAAATAAATAAACTTTTCGAGGGAGCATGAACCGGGGTCCACTTCAACCCCCCAGTTTCCAAAACAAAACTACACCCTTGGCAATAATAACAAATAAATCCTCAACAAACAAAAAGTAGATTACATTAGATAAAGATTGATTAATATGTACAGAGTACGGGTCAAATGTTTGGACACATTACAGTTTTGATTGTTTTTGAAAGAAGTCTCTTACTATACATTTATTTGATCAAAAATACATAAAAACAATAACATTGAGAAATATAAAAGTTAATATTAATAATAATAATAATACAATAACGTCTCGGTTACGTATGTAACCCTCGTTCCCTGAAGGAGGAAGCGGAGGCGTCACGTCGGAGGACCGACGAATTGGGATTTTGCTTAGAGACCAATCTACTTGAGTGTAAACTAAACGAGCCAATGCACATTGGCATGCAATTGTGCATCCAGCTGCCACTGATCACAGCGTGAGTATAAGTAGGCAGCAGGTGCAGTGCATATTCAGGTTTTCGCTGAGGAGCCGAGCCGGGATCCGGCCGCTCAGCGGTGGTACAGGAGCCGTGGCGGCGGGCGTGGACGTCTCCTTTCCCTCCTTCAAGGAACGAGGGTTACATGCGTAACCGAGGCGTTCCTATCAGTCGGTCACTCTCGGCGTCACGTCGGAGGACCGACGAATTGGGATCCCTTACCAAAGGCCACGGATACTGCCCTTCCAGTGTCCCGTGGGCCTCCTGTGCCATTATTTTTTGGCGCAGTTTAGGGCCCCCATAGGAAGACCAGTTACTGTTGCTATGGCACTACCCACTCAGTAGGACTGGATAAAACTGGGAATACGTTGCCCGTTCAGCTTAGAACAGGAACGCCAGCTGCGGAAGCCCCGACCTTCCCGAGGGAGGTTCAGAAGCAGTTACACATATGGACAATGGTCAGGTGCATATGGAAGATTGGAGGTGATTGTAACCCTCTTGGAAGTAGCAGGAAGTCTGCCGGGAAAACATGGGCTCTAAGGCTATACCGTGGAATTTACACATATGGGATCCAAACGGTCTCTACATATGGAACCCAGCCCTCTACTGGTTCTCAGGGATTCATCGAGTGAGGGCCTGGCGCCGGATGCTCCGCTACATCCGGCTGTCGAGGGGACGGAGGAGCTCGACAGGGTCTACAGTACGGACGCTTTGGAGCAGTTTTTAGCAAGCCGACCTGAAACCGGAGCCCCTCAGTGCTTCTACCCGTTTGAGGTGAGAACACAGGAGGAAACCGGTTCCACACGAAGGCTATAGAATCTAGCGAACATGTTAGGGTTCGCCCAGCCCGCAGCTCTACAAATATCTGTCAGCAAGGTGCCACGAGCCAGCGCCCAGGAGGACCCCACACTTCTTCTTGTAGAGTGAGCTCTCAACCTGAATGGGCAAGGCACACCCTGTGCTTGATAAGCCAGGGTGATTGAGACCACTATCCAGTGGGCCATCCTCTGCTTCGAGACGGCATTTCCTTCTGCCGGGCTCCGTGGCAGACAAAGAGCTGGTCTGAGGTCCTGAAGCTTTGCGTCCTGTCGATGTAGCATCTCAGTGCTCGGACAGGACAAAGCAAAGCTAGAGCTGGATCTGCCTCCTCCTGGGGCAGCGCTTGCAGGCTCACCACCTGGCTCTGAAGGGAGTAGTGGGAACCTTGGGCACATAGCCGGGCCGAGGCCTCAGGATTATCTGGGAATCCGCCGGTCCAAACTCTAGGCACGAATCGTCGACCAAAATGCGTGCAGGTCCCCAACCCTCTTGATCCCTCGGTCAGGGAGTAAAACAACTGGCAGTGAGACGTCTCTAGGGACGCGAACAGGTCTACCTGTGCGAGTCCGAAACGTCTCCAAATCAGCTGGACCGTCTGGGGATGGAGTCTCCACTCTCCGGGGAGCGCAGCTCGTGACAGCTCGTCGGCTGTCCGGTTGAGCAAGCCCGGAATGTGAATGGCGCGAAGCGACCTCAGATGCTTCTGACTCCAGAGGAGGAGGTGGCGGGTGAGTTGCGACATGCGACGGGAGCGTAGACCACCTTGTCGGTTGATGTAGGCGACGGTCACAGAGTTGTCTGTACGGACCAGTACGTGCTCGCCTCGTAAGGCCAGGTGTACTGCCAGCAACTCTAGGCAGTTGATGGTACAGTTGGGGACCCGTCCAAACTCCCGACACTGCAAGCCCGTTGAACATGGCCCCCCAGCCCTTGACGGAGGCATCCGTTTAAACCACAGCATGCCTGGAGACCTGTTCCAGGGGCACTCCTGCCCTAAGAAATGAAAGATCTGACCACGGGGCAAAAGTTTGGCGGCAGGCTGGAGTGACTTGGACCCACATCGTGCCGCTCTGCCACGCCCACCTCGGGACTCGGCCATGGAGCCAGTGTTGAAGCAGTCTCATATGGAGCAGCCCCAGCGGTGTGACTGCAGCCGCAGCCGCCATATGCCCCAGGAGCCTCTGAAACGCTTTCAGTTGTGCCGCCGTCCTGCTCTTGAGCGTATTCAAGCAGTTCAACACCGACTGAGCACGTTCTTGCGTGAGGCACGCTGTCTGATTGACCGAGTCCAACTCCATACAGAGAAAGAGATCCTCTGCATGTTTGCTCTTTTCCCGTTGACCGAAAGCCAAACTGGCTGAGGTGCGAGCCTATGTTCGCATAACTGATCCTGAGACTGAGCCAGTATGAGCCAGTCGTCGAGGTAGTTGAGAATGGAACAAGGGCTGCCTCCACTACTTTCGTGAAGACACGGGGTGATACCAGAGGTGGCGCTCCTGGACCACAAGTGTGGACATCGCACGACCCAGAGACCGTGCCATAACCTTCGCCGCCGTGGCGCGAGATCAAAATAATGCGCATGGCGGTGTCATGTTGATCGTATGTGAGGGTAGCTGTTTGTGCTGAGGTGTTGACCAGCCATCGGTTTCCGATGATTTTGGTGTGTTACCTCAACTTGAGAACGTGGTGTTGCTTCAGCAGGGCAACAAGTGTCGGGTCTAATGGATTCTAGGCTGCAGATGCCCTCAGTATTATGTAAAACGAAGGGTTTACTTGGGTAGAGGAAGTGAATATCCTTAGTGAGCATACACACAGGTTTGGGGCCAGATACAACTGCTCGTTGTTATCGTGATACGCAACGACTTCAGGAGTGTGGATTTTCACATAGGTGTTCCCTTGCCAAAATCCCACATTCACAACGTCTTTAAGCCAGTAAATATTATTAGCATCGATAACTGGGAAGAAACGCTAAGTTGCCTGCTTCCGGGTTTGCGTATATGGGAATAGCGCTACCGGGGAAGGGGCGAGATGAGTTTGGATGAGACTAGCGGGGCCCATAGTGGCCGAAGTTAGGATGTTTGGACAAGGCTAAGAGGTATCGTGTAGTGTGGAATCCTACTCATGGCTACGATGTCGATCAAGGAACTTACATTGCGTAGCATGTCGGTCATGATTTCGGCGGATTGCCTCGATCGGTTGACAACGGTTCTCACAACGAGTTACAACGACTTTATTGAAGGGAGTCAATCTCAATTTCAGGGCCTAAATTCAAAGATTGGTTAAGGAAGTTCCCTGATGAGGGGACTAGAGGGTAAATGAGATTATAGTGAGAGGGGAAAAAGGAAAAACACAAAGTGAGACACGAGAGAAAAAAATTAAATAAATAAAAATAATGATACAAATGTGAACCAAAAACAAAACAAAGAGACACAAGGACACCGAATGAGGTGAGGCTGCAAACGAGTGTCACATGTGTGGTAACTCCTCTCTACTAGTGAATGGTCCTGCAGCAGAGGAGAGGGTATGTGTTGTGTCTAAGCATGGTTGCTACATGTTTTCCTAAAATTACAGTACTTATGTTTGTGTGGTGTAGAGCATATGGTTGTCGGTCTGTGTCAGTGGGTTTGATTTTTCCCCTTTTCCTGTCGGCTGGGGCCCTGGTGCCTTTTTATCTGGTTTTGATGGGATCACCTTGTAGACAAGCTCTCACCTTGTCTACAATCTCATGGGGTCCTGTCCAGTGAGGTAGGAACTTCTTTGACAGGCGATGGGGAGCGTTGGTCAGGTGAAGCTGTAGTACCACACTTTGTCTCCGACATTGAGCTCATGGTGAGAGGCCTTTCGTCGTAGTAGGCATTCCGACCTTCCGCGCTTTGTTGTAGCTGCTGTTGCTTGCGCCGAAGGCTAAAGTCGCTCAGGTGCTGATGTAACTCTTCCAGTTACTGATGAGTTTTATAGGCGATGACAAGGTTCAGGTCACCAGGTTGGTACAGCAGGTGTGTGGCAGCGTCATGTTTCTCCCCTGTCATTTGAGTGTGAGCAGGGGTACTCCGGGTAGACTGGTGAGGGGTGGCTCGGCTGACCATCAGTACCAGAGGAAGTTTAATATCCCAATCCTTTTGATTGGTGGCTACATACTATTTTTACCACTTGTCTCGTCTCCAGGGCAGCCACTAAGCCTTGATAGGACTCAGGGTCGGTGAACTCTTTAATGAGGGCTTTTTGAAGCAGTTGATAATCAATCTTTGTGTTAGCAGGCTGCCAGTCAAGGAAGCTGCGCACTTCTAGACTGGATGTCGCTTCGGAGTAAATAGAGTTTATCTTTGTCCGTAACGTTAGGTCGCATTTCCAGATGGAAATTTATATCTTGAAGATAAGCTTGGACATATTGGCTATTGGGCACGCTGGGGTTGAATTTGCCAATGTTTCTGGCGAGCTTGTCGTGGTCTTTTAGGTTTAGGCCGTGCGACAATCTGCGGCTGGCTGCAGCAGATTCTTTTGGCTTTGTCGTGAGATAAAGTTCTTCAGAGGGCGCAGGTGAATGTTTTAACACCATCCCCTCCATCTTTTGCTCACGTGTCAGTCCAGGAACAGGTGACCCGATCCTGCTTGGCAGGGGCGAGGTCGGTGCACATCCTGTCCTTGAAGGCTCATAGCGTAATTCATAAGCGTGCTTGAGTTCCTGTTGGAAAATGTCATACTCCTCTTTGAAGTAGTCGAGCTGTCGTGTTAGGCGGCTGATCTCGTTTCTTGACTCATCCAGGTGAGCTTCAAGGGCTTTGATTCTGCTGTTTTTGTCCCTGAAGTCAGCCTTTGCCTTCTCCAGTAGCTGCTCTGCATACTGTAGCTTGTCAGCACGATCAGCGTAGTCCTCTTTGATTTGCTCCATTTCGTGGCTAGTAGCTGCTAGAGTCTCTTTTAGCCTATTGATCTCCTCCTCAGCACCTTGTTCAACTTCATCAGTCCCTTCCTGTCTTTCCTGAGCTTCACTTCCAGCTGCTCTATGCATCGGTGTGCGCTTGTCAGCCCCTGCTGGCGTTGTGCAGCGTGCTTGTCGCTCAACTTGAGGGTGGCGATGAGTGTGTGACTTAAGGAGCTGGTGATCTTGGATAATTCTTTGTGACTGTAGCTTTGACTTGGATCTTGTCCCATAAGGCTTGTTATGTTGTCATCCAGCTGGTCCTGTGTCTGATGTTTGAGTGTCTCAGCAGCCTTAGGGAGGAGGCAGTCTGTCGCAACACTTTGCCATGTTTCCAGATCTTCTGTTTTGAAGACATTCTGTTCCAGATGTTCTGTTTTGTGAGACATGTTCTGGTGGGGTGAGGGAGATATCGAACCGAACTGACACAGACATTGAATGGAAAACAAAGCAAAGCAAAACAAAACAAAACAAAGCAAAACAGGGGTGTAAATGTGCAAAGTGTAGTATATGCTAATGTTGAGTGTGCTTCTCTGCGACTGTGATTCTCTGGTGGGGTGCTTCTAATTTGTAGTCTCTGTGGAGAAATTATTGAGCACACATAAAGGTAGCACAGCTGGGAAACAGAAAAGGACACAACTTTTGAGTTGTTATTACTTTGACTAAGTGTTGAATGCTTTTAGATGGTGTCTTCAGCCTAATGGTAAGGCGGCGGTCCAGCGACCAGCTTCCGGTTCTTCAGCGAGCGAGCAAGTAAAAGCAGACCGGTGCTCAAAGCTTTGTTGTTCATTTTAAGCAGCACTAGTTTGGATACGCCCACGGCAGCTGTCCCAATCAGATTGTTCTTGTGGGGCAGAGCCCCGCCCCGCACGGCTTCCTTTTGCCGCACCTACATCTTCTGATATTTAATTCATCACATGAAGGAAGATATACTTCCAGACCTCTATACGTGCAGTAATCATTCATTATGATGCTAAAGGTTAACTGTCATCCACACCAACTTATTGCTGATGACGACAGCTTTCGATTAAGACCAAACATTCCGCATTGGACACACAAAGTACATCTACTAATTGTATCTACTACACAGGTTAAGGCACAGATTAGAACATCCTACTGTTATGACCCTAAGACATTTGTTCATTGTTTCCATTCTGCCCTCTTGTGTTCTCTCTGTTCATGTTTGAGTTTCAGATGGGTGGTTCCTTGAGAGAATTTGTCGGAGGCTGCGATTGGTTCTACACCTCACCTGACCCAGATATAAGGACTGCCCCAGACACTCAACAGGGGCCATGATTGTGCCATCGGTGTGATACTGTAATTTTCCTTGGTACTTTTGATGTTGTCGTTCGTTCAATTCTTTTTAGTGTCTTACCAGAGGGATAGTGTGTTGCTGCTTAATATTGTGAGTGTGATTGTAATTCTGTGATAGTGTTTTATTTTTGTTTTGTTTCCATTCTGTGATATTCCTTGTTAACTTGACTTATGCCTGATTGACTACAATTTTGGATTCCGATTGTGAATTGTTTGCTGTTAACTTGTATATATCTTTTGTAATATATTTTGTACATAGTTATGGTAAATTAAGGGTAGTAGGGGGATAGACGCCATTTTATTTGAAACATCTTTTCACATTGTTTTGGGTTAGGGAGCTAGGTAAGTTGAAACTGTATTTTTGTTTCTTTCATTTTGATTTAGGAAGTATAAAGTCTAACAAAGTATGTTTTTTTTGTTTGTTGTTTTGGCCTTGTCTACCCCTGAAGCTTAACCCTTATTTGTTAATAAATTATTGGAACTCAGCATCTCTCTGGTATTGAGACTCTTTCTATTTCCTGTTACGGCTGACCCCTAGCGGTCGTAACACTACATTCTAAATAATCATCAAGCATATGAAAGACAGAGTACAACATTAATATATATATATATTTTCTTGAGTGCACTATTCTAATATCCACGATTTTCCGTTTTTAGAAATCATCTATGCAGGTTTGAGTCTTTGTTTCCCAACATAAAGCGCGCGCTGGAGCTGCTCGAGGAGGGGCTTTGAGGTCATGCAACAGTCAGTCCCTTGGTGTGTTGAAATGTGAACAGTTTATTGTGATTGGTCGTTCTGTTTCAGGGTCCAGGGTTGCTAGGCAACGGGGGAGGTTCCGGGGCATGCAGGCTGCCGCTAAAGGCAGAGAGAGTTTTGTTCTATGAACGTGTATGTTAATAAAGTTGAGACTGAGTTCACCGAGTAGTTTGCTCCATGTATCATGACACTTGGGATCTGGACAACATCTCAATGTACTTTTTTTTCAATTTACAGCACATTTACTTTTTCTGCGGAGGAAGAAAATGATTACTACAATGCAGTAGTTAAAAGGTTTGATGAACATTTCGTGCCCAAACGTAACCTGATTCATGACCGGGCTTGTTTTCACAAATGGAGTCAACGAAGTGGTGAAAGTGTTGAAGCATTCGTCAGGTGTTTATACGAGCTGGCAGAGTTTTGTGAATTCGGTGCTACTAAAGATGAGCAGATTCGCGATCGCATCGTGATTGGAATTGCAGATAGTAACGTGTCTGAAAAGCTACAATTAGAGCCCGATTTGACGCTGGAGAAAGCGATACAGATTTCTCGCCAGTCAGAACAGATTGAAACACAAAGCACTGATATTCGAGGTGCATGTGAAGTAAATGAAGTAGGCTGCAAATCTAAATATACGAAACAATTCAAGAAACACACCGGAGGTAAATGCAGAAATTCTGACATTAGACAAAGAGATGAAAGTAACAAAGTGACCTGTTCAAGATGTGCACGTGTGCACGAATATGGGGCCTGTCCTGCCCGAGTGAAACGATGCCGCAAGTGTAACAAAACAGGCCATTTTGAGGTCGCTTGTAAAACAAAGACTGTAAAAGAAGTGACCTGTGACAGAAAAGGTGATGAAACAAAATAAATGTGGTTTCTGGGGTCGGTTTCAGATGATGCTAATGAGGATGAGTGGCATGTGAAATTATCAATGCAGGGGACTGCTGTTGAGTTCAAGATCGATACTGGTGCAGATATCACAGTCATGTCTGAACAAACATTTCTGAAACTTCCATGCCGCCCTCATCTTACCAAAACACTTGCAGACATCAGGAGTCCGGGTGGAAAACTGAACTGTATTGGTAAATTCTTAGCCTGTACAGAAAGAAAAGGACAAAATGTCAGTTTCTGGACCTATGTAGTTAAAGGCCCATACACCAACAACCTCCTTAGTCGTAAAACTGCCTGTGAGATGAAGCTGGTGAGCAGAGTCGATTCTATTAGCACTGAGGACAGTGTTTTCGGAGACTTCGGACTGCTGGATTGTGAGCCAATCAAAATTGAGCTCAGACAGGACGCCAAACCATACAGCCTCTCTACGTCACGTCGAGTCCCCTTTCCATTACTGCCAAAAGTGGAAGAGGAGATACAGCGTATGCTAAAATCAGGAATCATAGAAGTGGTCACTGAAGCAACAGACTGGTGTGCACCAATGGTGCCTGTGATAAAGAAAAACGGCAAGGTGAGAATCTGCGTTGACCTTAAGAAATTGAACGAAGCAGTAAAGCGTGAGAGATTCATTCTGCCCACACTTGAGGATATCTTACCACAATTGTCTGGTTCATGCATTTTCTCCACATTAGATGCATCTAGTGGATTTTGGCAGATACCATTGAATGCGAGCTGCAGGAAACTCACCACCTTTATCACACCAGTTGGCCGCTTCTGTTTCCGGAGACTCCCCTTCGGAATTACCTCAGCTCCGGAGATATTTCAGAGAGAAATGAGTATTCTTCTCAAAGACAATGCCGGCATGGTAGCGGTGATGCACAATATACTTGTGTTCGGCAGAGACAAGGAGGAGCATGATCGCAACCTCAAGGCAGTCTTAAAGTCCATCAAAGTATCAGGTCTTAAGTTGAACAAAGAGAAGTGTCACTTTGGAAAATCGGAGATTCAATTCTTCGGACATATTATTGGAAAGGATGGGATCCGGCCAGACACTAACAAAGTGAGAGCTATAACTGAGCTCCATTGCCCTACGAATCTGACTGAACTGCGACAAGTCTTAGGGATGATAAATTACCTGGGAAAATTCTTCCCCGATCTCTCGTCAGTTCTTCATCCAATGACTGAACTATTGAAGGGTGACACTGAATGGACCTGGAGTGTGGCACAGACACAGGCATTTAACAGGGTTAAGAGCATGTTGACCACAGCACCAGCACTAGCGTTCTATGATGCAAACAGGACCACAGTAGTCAGTGCAGACGCAAGCAGTTATGGCCTAGGGGCTGCCCTGTTTCAGCAGCAGGAGAATGGACTATGTCCTATTGCTTTCTGTTCAAGGACTTTAACTGAGACCGAACGCCGCTACTCCCAAATCGAGAAGGAATGCCTAGCTGGTGTGTGGGCATGTGAGCGGTTCTCACGGTACTTGCAAGGGATGGACAAATTTGAACTCCAGACTGACCACAAGCCGCTTGTGCCCTTAATAAACTCCTATGATGTTGACAAAGCTCCCATAAGATGCCAACGGCTACTGATGCGCTTGATGAGATTTAATGTCAAAGCAGTGCATGTACCAGGCAAACAGCTCGTGATGGCAGACACTCTTTCCAGAAATCCACTGACTAATCATGGGGAGTCTGACACCGAGTGTGATGTGACAGCATTTGTACAATCAGTATTGTCCACTAAGCCTGTGAGTGGAGACAGGTTAAATGCCATTAAGAAAGCCACACAACAAGATCCAGATCTCCAGTCGGTTTGCAAGTACATCCACCAAGGATGGCCCAGTCAGACGTCTCAATTGGAAAACACACTGCATGGGTTTCATGCAGCTAGAGCTCACCTTTCTGAAATTGATAGACTTTTGCTGTATGAAGATAGGATTGTGATTCCTGGTTCACAGAAACTGGAAGTGTTACGTCAGATTCACACAGGTCATCAGGGCCTCACGAAGTGCAGGGAGAGGGCTAATATGATGGTGTGGTGGCCTGGAGTAGGCAGGGACATCACAAAAACAGTAGAGACATGTGAGTTCTGTCAAGTCTACAAGCCGACACAAAAGAGAGAGCCTCTGATGGTTACATCCCTTCCCGACGGGCCGTGGCAAAAGATAGCTGCTGACATCTGTGAGCTAGATGGTAAGAAATACCTGGTAGTCGTGGACTATTATTCTCGTGACATTGAGATTGCACATCTGCAAACTATTTCTAGCCAGCAGGTGATTATGCCCCTGAAAAAAATATTTGTACGGTGGGGATCCCATACGAGCTTGTGACAGACAACGCTACTCAGT
This sequence comes from Gymnocypris eckloni scoliostomus, assembly GCA_027564155.1. Taxonomy (NCBI): domain Eukaryota; kingdom Metazoa; phylum Chordata; class Actinopteri; order Cypriniformes; family Cyprinidae; genus Gymnocypris; species Gymnocypris eckloni. Next base: position 21,834,256 of record CM050419.1, on the reverse strand, counting down.
TTACATCTACAGAGTTTGCTGAGTTCAAAACAACATACAACTTCACTCACACTACTTCCAGCCCTCATTGCCCACAGGCTAATGGTGCCGCTGAAAGAAGTGTTGCTATTGCAAAAAGGGTGCTGAGACAACCAGATCCACAGCTGGCTCTTATGAGCTATCGTGCTACACCTATCAATGCCACAGGATTGAGCCCAGCTCAACAGATGATAGGACGTCAGATCAGAACGACAGTTCCGACACTACCAAAGAACCTGCTACCCAGTCCAATTGACTATGAACAAGTCAGACTGAGAGACAAACAAAGTTTGGCTTATAAGTACTTCTACAACCGACGATACTCAGCACGTTCTCTATCTGACCTACATCCTGGAGAAAGTGTGAAAGTTAAGTTGGATGGAGAAAAAGCGTGGAAAACGTCAGCGAGAGTTGTCGGTAAATCTCCTGAACCCAGATCATACGTTGTGCAAACAAAAGAAGGCACAATCACTCGCCGGAACTGGAGACACATTCAGAGTGTCCCTGAAACACCTGAAACATCTGAGACACCACATGGACAGACTGTAACTGAGAACAGTGAAGTAACTGATGAACCCTCTCTCGAGACTGATTTAACCACAGACTCTAGGAATGGGTCCAGTAACCCAACTTCTATTACACCACACACTCATACACCCACCTGCAAAAGAACCCTTGCTGGTAGGGAAGTAAAACAGCCCGTAAAGTTTAAGGATTATGTTTTGGGGTTGTTGTTAACAACCATACTGATGCAAAAAGTTTTATTGCATGTTAACTTCTACAGTGTACTATAAGTAAAAAAAGTGAATTGTTAAATGCTGTTCTGTTTAAGTGACAACTTATGAGTGAAGAGATTGTGAGCAGTGAATGTTATTACTGATATCTGTTGATATCTGATGTAGATATTGATGCCCATTACCTGGTTGAGAACGTAATTTGCTTTGTTTCATATTGTTAAAGAAAATAAAAATAATGAGGGACAGCTTAACTTCAAAGAGGGGAGATGTGGTGAAATGTGAACAGATTATTGTGATTGGTTGTTCTGTATCAGGGTCCAGGGTTGCTAGGCAACAGGGGAGGTTCCGGGACATGCAGGCTGCCGCTAAAGGCAGAGAGAGTTTTGTTCTATGAACGTGTATGTTAATAAAGTTGAGACTGAGTTCACAGAGTGGTTTGCTCCCCCGTGTATCAGGACACTTGGGATCTGGACAACATCTCAATCCTTGCATAGAAAAGAAAAAGGGGGTATTTACAGACAGAGAGGTGCCACTTTTCCTTAGCTGGTTGGCATTTTATGCAAAAGTTCCTTAAAAATGTGCTGTTTTTCAATCATCTTGCGTGACAAGGCTCTACACACACGTTGTCACAGGGTGAAGAATCACACGACAAGGACTGTTCCAATAAATGCCCGGAGGGTGGATTTATTGTTACCCAAAAAGGTAAGAAGGTGACAAAGAGGTGTAGAAGTGCGCTGGTGCAGTCTGTGCTCTCTTCCTTGGTCCTTGTGCAGGGTGTCCGTGCTCGTGCTCGATGGCGGCTATCCTGTCACATGCTGCTATCTACAGGGGGGGTCAAGAGATGAGAGAGAGAGAGAGAGAGATTAGCTGCAGTCTTTCTGGAGGTCGAACTCAACAGTGGAGAGATCTGCTGGGCTTATAACGCTGCCGGCTGACGAGCTGCAGCTGGGACCGATCAGCGGGTAATGAGGAAGTGCAGGTGTTCTGCCTCCGTTTCCAGGGCGACCCTGATGAGATAACAGGACGCTCGTCACACTCCCCCCCCCCTAAGCTTCGTCCTGGTCCTGTTGGAAGCGTGAGACAGTAGGGGGTTAATAGGGGGTGGGTGGGGAGTGACCCCTGACAGACCTGCAAAAGCTGCCCAGATCCGAGAGAGACCGTCAGCGTTGGCGTGCGCGGCCCCTGCGCGGTGACGCACAACGAAGTGGAAGTCCTGGAGCGCAAGGAACCAACGAGTCACCCTGGCATTGGTGTCTTTGGCACGGGCCATCCACTGGAGGGGCGTGTGGTCGGTGACCAGGGTGAACTTTCGGCCAAGGAGATAGTAGCGCAGCTCGAGGACTGCCCACTTGACGGCTAGAGCTTCCATTTCCACAGTGGCGTAGTTTCTCTCGGCTGGGGTCAGCTTCCTGCTGATATACAGGACGGGATGCTCCTCCCCTTCTTGCACCTGTGACAGGACGGCTCCCAGTCCCGTGTCGGAGGCATCCGTCTGCAGCAGGAAGTGGCAGCTAAAATCTGGGGCTCGGAGGACAGGCTCGGACGTGAGGGCTTCCTTGATCCTTTGGAATGCCTCCTCCGAAGCTGATGACCACTGTACCTTCTCCGGCTGCCCCTTCCTGGTCAGATCTGTCAGGGAGGCGGCTAAGGAGGAGAAGTTAGGGATGAAGCAGCGATAATACCCCGCCAACCCCAAGAAGGCTCGTACCTGGGTCTTCGTCGTCGGTCTCGGCGCGTAGCGTACGGCTTCCACCTTTTTCTCCTGTGGGCGAATCAGTCCTCGGCCCACTTGGAACCCCAGGTACTTTGCCTCTGAGAGTGCAAGATGGCACTTGCCGGGGTTGGCGGTGAGTCCAGCCCTCCGGAGCTCGGAAAGCACCCTCCGCAATCTCTCCAGATGATCCTCCCACGATACGGAGTGGACCACCACGTCGTCCAGGTAGGCCGCAGCATACGCTTGGTGGGGCCGTAAGAGGATGTCCATCATACACTGGAACGTGGCGGGTGCCCCGTGGAGGCCGAAGGGAAGGGTCCGGTACTGCCAGTGGCCACTAGGGATGGAAAAAGCAGTTTTGGGTTTGGCACTTTCTGAAAGGGGTACCTGCCAATAACCCTTTGTGAGGTCCAGCATTGAGATGTACCGGGCCCTTCCCAACCGATCCAGAAGCTCGTCCACCCGCGGCATGGGGTAGCCATCAAACTGGGAGACTTCATTCAGCCGGCGATAGTCGTTGCAGAAACGGAGGGTGCCATCCGGTTTTGGGACCAGGACGATCGGACTGGACCATGGGCTGCGTGAAGGCTCGATCACCCCTAACTTCAGCATCTGGTGTATTTCCTCCTCGATAGCTCGCCGACGAGCCTCAGGGACCCGATAGGGCCGTTGCCTGACGATGACTCCGGGAGGCGTCTGGATATCATGCTGGATGACGTTGGTCTGCCGGGAAGAGGAGAGAACATCAGAGAACTGACCGATCAGGTGCTGCAGCTCTCCCTTCTGGGCGGCCGAGAGGTGGGGATTGGTGTCTACCACCACGGGTTCTAGAGGCGAGGGCGAGCTGGTCCCTAGTCCCAACCCACTTTTCAGCAAGTTGGACGTGGTACAGCTGCTCCGTTTTCGCCGGCCTGGTTGGCGGACTCGATAAGTCACCGGCCCGATCTTCTCCAGCACTGTGTACGGCCCTTGCCAGGTAGCGAGGAATTTGCATGCCGCTGTGGGGACTAGGACCATGACCCGATCGGCGGGATGGAATTCCCGTGGCTGGGTCGCCCGGTTATAGTGGCGCTGTTGAGCCTGCTGCGCTTTGCCCAGGTGTTCCCGGACTAATGGCAGGAATGCTTCCAAGTCGTCATGAGGGGTCATTTTCGGGAGCAGTTTGGTTGCTTGTGCCCGGGCATCTGGTTGCGGAACGCGTGGGGCGGCGGTGGCATGGAGAGCTGCGAGCTCCTGCTCGGTCCGTCCTTGCCGAGTGGCCAGGTGTTCCACTATCTGTTGCTGGCGGATGCTGACCTCGGTGAGATGCTTTAGGAGTTCCTCCATATCGCTGAAAGGGAGGAGCGCGCACCTGTGACAGAGGAGGGGGAAAAAAATCCAGGAAACGGGATGAGAACAGTCAAAGAATGTGATGTTGCTTGTCAGTGATTCTTCACTGACATGCCCGTATTCTCCACCACTTGTCACGGGGTGAAGAATCACACGACAAGGACTGTTCCAATAAATGCCCGGAGGGTGGATTTATTGTTACCCAAAAAGGTAAGAAGGTGACAAACAGGTGTAGAAGTGCGCTGGTGCAGTCTGTGCTCTCTTCCTTGGTCCTTGTGCAGGGTGCCCGTGCTCGTGCTCGATGGCGGCTTTCCGGTCACACGCTGCTATCTACAGGGGGGTCAAGAGATGAGAGAGAGAGAGAGAGATTAGCTGCAGTCTTTCTGGAGGTCGAACTCAACAGTGGAGAGATCTACTGGGCTTATAACGCTGCCGGCTGACGAGCTGCAGCTGGGACCGATCAGCCGGTAACGAGGAAGTGCAGGTGTTCTGCCTCCATTTCCAGGGCGACCCTGATGAGATACCGGGACGCTCGTCACAACGTGTAAACACATCGGCAGATCAAAGTGCTGCTCGCATCCACCTTTAAGGATAAAACTGCTTGTGCAACAAGGGGTTAATCCTCACATGTAAAACACACTAGCGGATCAAAGTGCTGTGGGTAGAGCTGAAGCCGCCAGTGTTCTCTTTTAATCCACCTAAAAGATCAAACCGTTCATAGATGAGGGGTGTTGATGATCCTCATGTGTAAACACACCGGCAGATCAAAGTGCTGCGCACATCCACCTTTAAGGATAAAACTGCTTGTGCAACAAGGGGTTAATCCTCACGTGTAAAACACACTGGCTGATCAAAGCGCTGTGGGGAGAGTGGGTCGCACCGGAGCTGTGTCGGTGCGTGACCTCTCCAGCCCGGTTGCTCAGCCCAGTAACTTCACTGTTTCATCCTCCAAGGTAGCTGGGAGTGGAGAACGTGAGAGTGGGAGGGGCGATGATCCTCATGTATAAAACACACTGACAGATCAAAGTGCTGCGGTAAGAGTGAAAAATTCGGGAAATATGCTGACATAAATCACTCATGCCTGATTGCTCAAAACTCGTGAGTTCGCCATTTTTTCTCCGAGGTAACTGGGAGAGGAGACACGCGAGAGTAGCAGCGTCATCTTCATTGAAGAAGGGGATCTGTGAGCGAAGCAGGGACAAACTTGCGATTTTGTCTGTGAAAACGGCCTGTCTCAGTGAGTGCAGCCTAAGCAACACACACACAAATACGAAGCTGTCAGCGATCTGATGTTGATGACAGCATTCTTTGAAATATTATTCATTAATAATTGAGGATTGAATTAGAGAAAGCATAAATGGAGGTTGAAGTGGAAAAACTAAGACTTATAAAGGAAGGCAAGGGTGTTGTTTCTAGTGATGTAGAGGATCGAGGTACATTTACACTGAATTCAAATGTAACACTTGCTGCTAAATTTAATGAAGACGACCTAGATATTTTTTTCACTCTCTTTGAATGTATCACTGACTTTCAGGATTGGTCAGAAAAAAAATGCGTGCTGTTGTTACAGTGTGTATTGACCGAGAAAGCACAGTTCGTTTTTCCGGCTTTGAGTTGTGAAGATTGTCAAAGCTATGAGAAAATTAAGTCAGCAGTGTTGAAAGCATATGAATGTGTGCCTGAGGCATATCGGCAGCGTTTCAGGGCTTGTAGAAAGGAACACAAGCAGTCTCATTTAGAGTTTTGCTGGATTTGAGAAAATATTTTACTCGTTGGTATATTGTGCTTGACATTAAATATTTTGATGATTTGTTTAATTTGATGATATTATAACAATTTAAAATCCTGACAATATTGCTACATATATTAGTGAACACAAAACGAATTCACCTGAACAAGCAGCAGTGTTGGCTGATGATTATGTACTTACTCACTGAAGCAGTTTTGTTAATTGGCGTTCCCAGATAGATCATGTAAACACTCGGTCAAGGGCATTTCTGAATAGTCTTCCTCCTAAGCCTAGTCATATTTCTATGGAAATTTGATCCACACAATCATGAAATTACTATCGTGAAAAGGGGCACTGGAAAGCAGATTGTGAAGTTAAGTTAAGTCACCTAAATCAGCTCGTTTTGTGGCTTCTGTTTCCTCCAATGATGAAAATTGATCTGCCATTTTCTTAGCAGTCTGACACTGGTGACAGCAAACTTGTTCTTGGAATGGGTATGAGTACACTAACAATTCCCCATTATATGGTCAAGCTTTCTTCAGGTTTGATGAATAGTTAAATTGTTGTGGGAGTTCGTCCTGCATTGCCAGTTGAAGGCATTCACTTGATTTTGGGGAATGAACTAGCTGGTGAGCATGTATGGGCCGATATTCCTGTATCACCCATAGTTTCATCAAGCAATGTTTTTCAACAGACTCTTGCAAATCTGGATCCTATCTGTGTAAAAACTCGTGCCATGATTCGAAACAAGAAGGAAATAATTGATCATCGCAAAATGATCTTAAACAAAATGTGTAGTTCTTTGCCCATACCTAATTAATCTGCTGTATTTGTTCCTGTGTCTGCAGATGAGCTGGGAGGATAGAAGCGTTCTGATTTATTCTTGGCTTAGTTGTTTGACAGTGCAGTTCAAGACTATGACGTATATAATGTTGCACAAAGTTATTTTGTACAGGGTGGGATGCTGTTGTGGATGTGGGATCCCCATGGTGTTGATTTTGTTGGAGACCCTGTTATTCAAGTAGTGGTTCCTACAAAATTTCGGAAAAATGTGTTGGAGGTTACACATGACCATTCTGGTCATTCAGGAGTAAGAAATACATATGATCGTATTTTAAGATATTTTCTGGCCTCACATAAAATGTGACATTTCAGCTTTGTAAAACAGTGTTACACTTGCCAGTTAACAAGCAAACCCAACCAGAAAATAAAACCTGCTTTGTTGCACCCTATTCCTGCAATTGGCGAACCTTTTGAACATCTTATCATTGACCGTTCTTCATACAGAATAACATTTCTAATAATTTCCTACTGAATCATGTGATCTGTAGAGTACCATTCGGTCCCTATCAATTTCGGCCTCTCCACGTCGCGCCTGTAGCTGACACTTTGGGGAAACACCTTACTCCTGAAATACTGAAGCCTTATTAAATAATGCTATAGCGTTGCAATAGCCAATGGCATTCAAGCATGTGCATATGGGAGTGCCACTGCCCCATATATAACGCGTCGCTTGGCGCCATTTCCTCTTAATCTTTCTCCTTCATACAACAAGTTAGAAGCTTCTTGCCGTTGATTCACCGTTAAATAAGTGGAATTTATTGCAGAATAAGTGTATTCTTTTTCAGCTTCAAGCTTTCTGGTGAGAACGACGATGTCTATCAAAACTTGTGGAGTCTGCGAGGGACCCATCGAGCTCCCAGACGGACATTATTCATGCTTCTTATGCCTGGGCCGTGCCCACACGAGTCCACACACAGTCATCGAGTCCAACTGCCCTCATTGTGGGGAGATGAATGTTAGGGCTCTCTGGACGTGGATAGCCATCTTGCTCAATGAGCAGCCCATTCTCAGCTCGCAGCAGTCTCCCTCCTCTAGCTATGCTAAGCCGCAGAAGACGAAGTCGCGTCGCCCTGGGTTGGAAACCGGCAGGTCGGTAGGTGAGCACATGCTGGTGGAGTTTGTCAACGCGGGTTTCCATCCCCCCTCTGGTGCCACGAAGGACGTCCACGAAGATGAGGAATTAATCCGCCTCATGTCCAAGGCAGTGAAGGAACTCGAGCTGGAGTGGGCTCTACCCGCCATTCCAGAACGTGGCAGTATAGACAAGTGGTTCCTCCAGCCTGGCCACTGTCGTACCGCGAGCTTCCAAAGACCAGCCCCTTTTTTACCAAAGTACACGCGGAGGTATCGAAGATGTTGCACGCCCCATATTCGGCTCGTGCTTACATCTCTGGACCAGCACTCCTCAACATGGTTGAGGGCGCCGATGCACGGGGATTTGAAAATCTTCCCCCTGTGGAGGAAGTGTTGGCCACCCACCTCTGCCCAGATTTTCTCAAAGTTAAGTCCTCGATAGTGCACCCCAATAAGGCGTGACGCATGACTAATATAGCTGGTAAAGCCTATACAGAAGCCGGCCAAGCAGCTTTAGCCCTTTATATGATGGCAGTGCTACAAGTTTTTCTAGGCCAAAATGTTAAAACAGATGGATAAGCATGGCCCAGATCCCGAGACCTTTAAAGAGCTTCGCAGCGTCACTGATTTCGCCCTGCGAGCTGCAAATCAATGGCTCAGTCCATTGGCTGCGCGATGGGGAGCCTCGTTGTGCTGAACCACCACCTTGACACTGACACTGACAGACATGAAGGACGGCGAGAAGACGGTCCTCCTTAACGCCTCAATCCCCCCGGCCTCTTCGGCAGCTTGGTGGAATCCTTTCTGGAGCGTTTCACAGAGGCTCGGAAACAGTCTAGGGCTATAAAGCATTTAATGCCAACGCACGCCGGAGCCCCCCCTCCTCCTGTGTGTCCTCGTTCGCTCTCATCCTCTGCACAATGCTTGTCATCTAAATCAGGCCAGCCCCCGCCTCTTGGCCATGAATGAAGCAGGACCCTTTGGTCAGATGCAAGGAGCATCGTCCTACCCGTTACCCCTTCCCTAAACGGCAGGGTCCCCGGATATTGGGAATACAGACACAGAAAGTGCAGCCGCGTTCCTGATGGACCGGAAGAAAGAGGAACTTGCAGTTCAGCACCGAAGACGAGCCGGCATCAAAGTCTGCACGTCTCAGATTTCTGTGTTTGTTGAGCAACAAAAATGAAACAACCTCACAAAAAGAGCTGTTTTCCTCTTTCAATCACCACCCACATTCACTGTGCGGACGGCTCTGGGCTCCCAGTCAGCGAGATATCACATCACTCTATGAAACACTCTATGCAGAAAAGTGGAGATCTGAAGATCTCAAAGACGCGTATTTCCATTTCCATATACCCCCCCGCCACAGGCGCTTTCTGATATTTGCATTTGAGGGAGTTGCATACCATTTTACAGTCCTTCCGTTTGGCTTGTCCCTGGCACCACGGACATTTACATCTGAATGGAGTGCGCATTCTAAACTGTCTGGACGACTGGCTGCTGATGGCTCATTCAGAGAGCACGCTAGATGTTCACAAGGGTATGCTTATCAACCACCTGCAGTGTTTTGGGCTTACAATACATTTTCAAAAAAGCAAACTCCAACCCACACAACCCTCGTTCCTGGGTGTGAGCCTTGACTCTCTCTATGCAGGCCCACCTGCTCCCGGAACGTGCACAGACAATTATGAATTAGCCCTCAGCGTTCTGGGAAGGGAAGTTACTGCCGTTGAAATGTTTTCAAAGAGCACTTGATCTGATGACAACAGCCTCACCGGTATGTCGCCTGGGTATGCTCCACATGCGCTCTCTCCAGATTTGGTTAAAAGACTGCATCCCGGCGCACGCATGAAGGTGCGCGTGAAGGTAACTCACAGATGTCTGGAAGCAATGTCCCCCTGGATGAGCGACGCGCTGCACAGACGGAGCGTGATGATGGGAGAGATCTGTTAAACTGTCACGACAGAAGCGTCATGCAATGAACAGGGAGCGATTTGCGATGGCAGCCCAGCTTTAAGTTTCTGGACGGATATGCACATGGCACATAAATTGCCTGGAATTGAAGGTGGTTAATTTAGCCCTCGAGCAGTTTTATGCTCAAGCTCATCACCAGCATGTTCTCATTCATTTGGACAACATGGCAGTTGAGGCTCCCCTCTTAAGGCATGCGACAACGCTCCTGTTATGGGCAGACCAACATCTCCTATCTATTCAAGCTGTCCATGTCCCCGGCCACTTGAACTGTGGAGCAGACATGCTGTCGAGAGAGGGTTTACTCCAGGGGGAATGGAGATTGCACCCTCAAACAGTGAGTATGATTTGGACCGTATTCAGGCAAGAATAGTGGACCTCTTCGCATTACATTTATTTAAATATATGCATTTAGCAGACGATTTTATCCAAAGTGACTTACAGTACATTCAGGCTATACATTTTTTTCCTCAGTATGCGCATCAGCGGAGAACACTCACTGCCCCTTATTCTTTTACCTGACGGAACAATCCACCTTGAGAGTAGATGCGCTCGCCCAACACTGGCCAAGGACGCACAAATATGCATTTCCGCTGGTAAAGCTCCTCCATCAAGTGCTGTGCAAAATCAGGGAAGAGGAGGAAACGGAACTGTTGGTCGTGCTGAAATGGCCCACACAGCCTTGGCTCTTGAACCTGCTGAAACTGCTGTCAGGACAGCCTTGGACAATTCCACTGAGTAAGGACCTTCTGTCTCAAGGGGGAGGCTTGGTCTGGCATCCCCAACCAGAACTATGGGATCTGCATGTTTGACCGCTGAGCGGAGCTCGCCGATAGCTACACTCCCTCAGCGCATGCTAGATACTATTGTAGAAGCGCAAGCTCCTTCTACAATACACCTGTATGCTCACAAATGGAGGGTATTTGGTGCAGTTCATGAACGGAAGACCTGTTAAATTGCCCTGCGGAAGTTATTCTGTCCTTGTAAGAGCATTTTGATGCGAAACGTGCTCCTTCCACACTCAAAGTATACATAGCTGCTATATCTGCATATCTTAACGGGATTGACAGGCAGTCAGTTGGCAGGAATGATCTTGTAATCAAATTTCTACGAAGGGCGAGATGGATGAACCCCTCTCACCCACCCACTGTCCCCACCTAGGATTTAGCTTTGGTTCTAAAGGCTTTGACATGCCCACCGTTTGAGCTGCTTCAGTCGTCTTCAATAAAAAATGCTCTCCTATAAGACCACACTTTTACTAGCACTACCTTCAGTAAAGTGTGTGGGCGACATGCCCGCTCTTTCAGTCAACAACTCCTGTATGAATTTCGGGTGAGAAGCGTGCTATCTATGATCGCGTGCAGTTGATCCTCACTAAAGCATGTAATTGCTTTCTTGTGTGCTGTTTTATCGGTTTCACTTTCGCTTCCGAAATCTATCACATTCAGCAAGGAGGGGAGAGGATGGAAAATGGGGGGGCACAGTAACTCGTTTGGGGGCACGGCCCATGAATGCCCCCCTTTGCACCGGCCCTGGGCTGGATGGGCTTCACAAAACACATTTGCCAGCTTCTACAATCTGGATGTCTCTTTGTTGGCCTCTCGGATTCTGTCCACACAGGAGAACTGAGCTTAAGGTATGTGGCCCATTCAGTTTGCTGCTTGCTGCTTATTTGCTATTGACCTCAACGGCTAGTAAGCCCTGCCCCCTTGTTCTTAGGTCCGGTGTTTCAACTAGGTCTGCTGGGCTGCATTTGTCAGAAGAAAACGGCACCAATGCTAGCATCGCCTAACCCACTCGATGATTCTTGGTGCATAGATTGAAACTATTGTATTTAACCACACCATTATTTAGGTTGAGCTTAACATCCCTAACTCAGTAATTGTAACCAGGAGCCTTTGCTTCATTTTGCAATCATCAGGAGGCGGAACAACCTGCTTAAACTGTGCTAAAACACGTTAATGAACCGAGGCTAGATGCCACATTTTATGAGCTACCTCATAGCCGTGTACATTCATTATGTCATTCATATTAGCCCTGGAAGCAACCATGTTTGTCACTTTTTCTCTACCTCTCACTGAGCTGCCACTGCCCCCCCTTTATCAGCGAGTTACAGTTCAAGCATTCACAAGCATGGGGTACGCCGCCTCCCCTCCCCTGTATTGTTCATGAAAGCGATAGAGCGGATGAACGAGAGCGTCTCCCCACTTGGTGCATGTTTCAACTAGGTCCGGTAGCATAATGCATCATGTAGGGGGAGGTGTCGGAGCTACCACCTCCTAGCCATTTTATAGGTCTCAAGTCTAAAGTGCTTAACTGGGAATGATACTATGTAGCCTATGCGCGTCTACCGCCGGAGAGTCACTTGATTGTAAATGCTTATGTGACCTTACCATCCTGATTCTACCGTATGACATGCGTCTACACTACCAGGGCTATCTGCATTCACTCTCCAGATCTTCCGTATAAAACATTTAGTGTGAATTTTTTTTCTAAACATGAAATATGAAAGCAAATATTCATGATTATGATAATATATTTTCTGCATGTGTTTTGTATGAAGCTCATTATATTTTTATAGCAATAAATACGATGGCAGAGAGAGCTCAAGGCATTGCAACTTCTTGGCATAAATTGGCACAGTGATTGAGCTAGATCTAGGTTAAATTTGCTTTAGACTAACTGAAAAAAACTTGTTTTATGAAACAGGCCTCTGGTTAGACTGTCTGAGGTGCTTCAACTGGTGCTAGGGTGATGGTGTGTGCTGTCCTCCTTTCCTTGGGCAGAGGCTCACATGTCACAGCAGGTTCCAATCTTAGGGGGCTCAGTATTTGGGAACTCATCCTCAATCATAGCAGCATTGGCGTTATCATGAACTGGGCCTCTAGAGGGTCAGACTGCAGCGTAGTTCCCTGGAAACACTCTCCAGACATGATGACATGTAACCAGCTAAGTCCTGAGTGTCTGAGAGGTCTACTTGATGTTGGTAGCAGACCCTGATCCAATTCTCAAATTTTATCATAGAGATGTGGAAAACATAATGGTGAGATGACAGAACTGCATTTAACTTCATGAAATCATGCCAACACTCTGTTCAAACACTAAATTCTTGGTCTGGTCTTTTTCACAACTTGGATGTTAAAACACACAAAGAAGAAGATGAGGTTGTTCATGATCCTCACTGAAAAGAATCCAAACAAAGCAGGCAAACTTCAAATATAACATAACCTCAAACATTGATGAGACCATACAAGCTCCATGAACTTATATGCAAATGACAATGGTTTGAAGACACAGCTGAAGATGACATATTAAATCACTTTTTACTGTGTCAACACTGCCAATGTCAAATTCATGTATAATAATGCATTCATGCTTATCATAATGTGCATTATGTATAATACCATTTTGAGAGGAACCGAGGTATAAATAAATAAATATGAAAGTGTAAACATTTAGACCGTAGCATTTATCAGTCTTGAAAATCAATGTTGTGGACTTATGTTGTTATTACTGAACTTTTATATCTAAACTACTTGTTACACAGTGTTACAAATATTCATGATTGTGAGTTGTCAAGTGAGAATATTTTTGTATGTCATTATATCTATATTACTAACATACTGCAATTACAATGCAAAACCACTTGGTTTCTCAACTTCTTGAGCATAAAAAATGTTTGAGATAGAGTTCTGCATGTGTAAACCACTTCCACCAGATGCTCTTCAGCAAACTATATAGTTTTATGAAACAGGCCTCTGGTTAGACTGGCTGTGTTGTGAGATACAGGGTGATGGTGATCAGTATTTGTTTAAGAAGCACCTCACATGTCACAGACAGGTTCCAATCTTAGGTGGGCTCTGGAATAGTTATCCATCAATACATTTTGAACTGGGCCATTTCAGACTGCAAAAGCTGTTACTAGCTCTGGAAACTAGATCCTGCAGACAAAATGTTTCGTAGAAATGGCATTCCAGCTAAGTCCTTGAGTGTCTGAGAGGTCTACTTGATGTTGAAAGACCCTGATCCAATACAAAGATTTTATCATATTTTTGTGTCAATCATTTTACTGTGTCAACACTCCACGTAACATTATGTATAATAATGCACATAATATCATAATGTGCATTATGTATAATGCACATAATATCATAAATATATAAATAAATAAATATGAAAGTGTAAACATTTAGACCGTAAAAAGCATTTAAGTGTCTTGAAAATCAATGTTGTGGACTTATGTTGTTATTACTGAACTTTTTATATCTAGACTACTTGTTACACAGTGTTACAAACTATTTTGTGAGTTGTCAAGTGAGAATATTTATTGTGTATTATATATCTATATTACTAACATACTGCAATTACAATGCAAAACCACTTGGTTTCTCAACTTCCTTGAGAAAAAAATTTTTCTGATAAGTTCTGCATGTGTAAACCACTTCCACCAGATGCTCTTCAGCAGAAGCTATATAGTATCGCATAGCTGTGAAGATGGCGTGTGTTGTGAGATACAGTTTTCTATTGATCAGTATCTGTTTAAGAAGCACCTCATGGGCAGACACAATGGTGAAAGGTATGAATAGTTATATTTATATACATTTTGCTTTCCATTTCAACATTTCAAAATGTTACTTTCATGGATACTAGATCCTGCAGTAGAAAATGTTTCGTAGAAATGTAGCATTAGTTAAGAAAAGACAATTGAGCATACTCATGTAAATGAAAGAATGTGAAGAATACTTTATTTGTGTGTTTTCATGATTGTACATGTTGCTACAAAAATAATTTAAGATGCACTATAACCTGAAAATTCATCAGTGTATATACAGTGAGTGTTTGTCTCATTAGTTGTTTTTCTCCAACATAGTTACACCTTTAATTGGAGCTGTTGGTAATAAGATCTACATCCAGTGCGCTGTTGATAAAACCCCTCAAGATGGGGTATACATGTACAAACAAGAAGGAGCAAGTAAGCAGGTCGTCTTCTACTATTTTAAAGACGGCACTTTTACCCCTAAATCACCGATGTACAATGCCAAAGTCTGTGTAGATGGAACATTTCCCAACCTTAATGTCACCTTCTCAAATGTGAATGTCACAGACATTGGGCTTTACTGGTGTGAATTTAATTTGGAAGACAAAATTACAGTTAGCACGGTCACATGGTTATGGATAGGTAAGTGTTATCAAACATGATGGGTTTATTGTGGTCTGAATGTAATGCATGTATTTAGTACGTAAACTATGTAAATGGAAAACTTCTATTCAGATGCAGAGATTGAAAAGTACAGTACTCTTTTTAATTAATACTGAATGAAAAACAACATAGAGGATAGCTCTAATTCTCTAACCTTGAATTTCTATTCTATCATTGAAAAAAACAGAGGAAAAAAAAGAAAACAAAACAAAACGAAAAGAAGAAAATAAAAAGTGCCCAGAAGATCCTCGTGTGAAGATTGTGATTCTCATTGTGTGTGCTGTCATGACGCTACTGTGCTTCATTTGTATCGTCTTTGTGATTCTAAAGGTAAGTAAGCATACACACCCAAAAATCAGTGTGGATCACCTAAAAGCAAAAACTAAACTTATAAACAACATTATGCATATATCTGAAATACATTAAAGAGGAATACTTTCATGTGTAAACATGCAGTGCGCAAATGACAGCTGCTTTTGATACTCTTTGTGGTTTGATTTGTTGTTGAAAATCCGTTGCTGTCTAATTCTTTTGCAGTTCCTAAACTCTGAGATGATTTTCTATTTACATGTATGCACTATGCAAAATTTAAAACTAACTTTCCAAACACATCTGTTCATAAAATAGGTTAAAGCTTTACATGTAAATTAGTTACGGCGTGTTTAAAAACCACAGGAAGCTGAAATGGTGCTCAAAAGTCAAGTGGCCCTGCAGTTTGTTCTAAAACGATTAATTGTTTTTGACATTAAGCAGAAAGCGCAAATAAATAAACCACTGAAAATTCAAAATGATATGCTAAAGCACTAAACGTTAAGTTCATTTTGGCTGAATGTTGAAGTGAAAAATTAATTCATTTCAGCAGTGGAGTCTTTTTGAGAGTATACTGTATCAGCATTTTACACTGACTGAGAATGCAAAAAGCACTACACTTTAAGATGTCTTTTAATAGATGAACCCTATACCCTATTGTGGCTGAGAGAGCTCAATGCGCTGCAACTTCAGAAAACACATGCAAATAGAAAAAGCACCAGAAAATCAAGAAAACTTCTTCATCAATTTGACAGCAGGTGCTGCAAATGCTCACAACTCAAAATAAATAAATAAAGAAACAGACTGTAAATGCTGACAACTTAATTTGCAGGTGTTTTTTTCTATTTGCAGTGCATTGAGCTCTCTCAGCCACCGCATGAACCACTTAATGGATGAGATAATCAATAGCCAATGCACGTTAATGTACGGTGACGCAGTGCTGCCACACACATAATATTTTTTCCACTCAATTATGTCATTATAACAAGATCTTTTCTCATTATAACGAGATCTTTTCTCGTTAAAACAACATATTTTCTTGTAATAACGAGATATTTTCTCGTTAAAATGACATATTTTTCTCGTAATAATGATGTCATTTTCTCGTAATATGTCATAACAACGATACGTTTTCCGTTATAATAGATATATGGTAGGCTACATTATGTGAGCGAGCTGAGCGATTGTCCTCCGACGCTGCTCAGTCTGACATAAACGAGGATTTAACAACAAACAACTGAAGTTTGATTTAACAACAAATCGAAATATGAACAATAACGGTAAAGGCATCCTCATGTCGTGGCCTCACTATGTTGAGAAAACAACATCCATATCTCGTTTAATGCATAAACAAACCTACTTGACCTTAGCAACCCGGGATTATCAGAGATGGATTAATTATTTTATTTTGAATTATTATAGAAATGATTACATAATTAATTATTATATTGAGCATAGGCTACCAGACTGTAGGCAATGCGCGCGATGTACACAGCATTCAAGTTTATCACGAATAGGCTAATGTTACATAAAGTACATAAAATAAAACAGTGCACACTATTTAAACTAAATAAAATAAAATACATCGTGTATGTCAATTAACTGATCGTCTGTAGCCTATTCATCATCATCATCATTATTATTAGCCAATTATTATATTTTATATTCGTTTTTTCCTTTCATTTCGATCTCTTTACATAAAGTTCTGACTAGTTTTGTAAGCCTACTGTAAATGCTCGACATGCTAAAGCTTTGATGTGTCTGGAATTTCTAGCCTATTGGAAATGCAGTTTAAAGATTGAATTTAACATATATTTATTTTTTTCTGCGAATTAATAATTATGAATATTATTGCCTACTGCCTAGTGTTTCGTTGAGGAATTAATCATTCACGTGGTTTCATTTGTAAATGAAAACACATGAAAACACAACACGCTCATTTATCATCATCACGCATTGGCATAAATAGCCTACAATCATAAAGTATTGGCTTAATTGTCAGAAGTTTAAAGTTTTTGCTAAATATATGGTAGCAAGTATATACAAAACGTTAATTAGGTAAAGCGATACACAAATTAAAATGGGAAAGTAATCAAATATTATATTATATGAAATAGAAATAGGACTATAGCCCTAACAAGTTAAAATAACCTAATAATAATAATAATAATATTATACAAATATTAAATGAAAGGTTTAATGTTAATAAAAACTGTTTTATCCATCTCTGATAGTCCCGGGTTGCTGTGGCCACGCAGGTTTGCTTAAACTTGGTGACCACGAGAAAAATATGTCTTTCTCTCAACATAACATATCGAGGCCACAACATAATATCACGTGCCCAGTAGTTAATATGATGTTACCGCGTATTAACATCTCTGGCTACGGCATATCATCACGTTCCCACGGCCTCACATGTCTTGCCACGAAAAAAATATGTGAACCGAGGACAGCCGCTCCCGGGCACCGTATATTTATTTGTGTGTGGGCAGCCCTAAAAAATGTATGTTTTAACTCAGCCGGTTTTTACTGTCTATCCCATCACGCAGAATAAGAGTTCATCTTATGTACCGCTCTGCAAATTAGTCACAATAACATTTCCTACAGTCTGGATGTTGCTTTAGCCTATATCTCATATAAAACACACCACTGCTCTTCTCAATTCGGCGACACCAACGCGATCCCTTACATTGTGAAAACCGAGGAAAGCAATATAAATGTCTGCTTTATTTTATATACTTCCACAATAAGAACAACATTTTATGAATTGCTTTTGTAAAATAACAGCGTGCGGTTTCTGGCACGCCGTGTTATGTCTAAAGGTCTACTTAAATAAAACAATTGAAAACAAATTTGTGTTTATTTAATTCGTATAGCCTAAATCCAGCATGAGGTACTGTTCAGTCTTTTCATCTGTACTATTGTGCTCAGTGCTCACACCCAGGCGCAGAGCAGCCCATTCCTTCCGTAAAGCAAAGCCTGGAATTGAACCCATAAGAAGAACGTGATGCGATGTTTCAGCTAAAGATCATTTAATAATATAAAATCATTAATACATAATTAATATATAATCAGACTAAAGTAGCTATCAAGGCCACCCACACATGTGAAACAAATATTAAAACAGCTTATTTGTTTACCCATGAACAAAAATAGGCCTACGAAAAATCTAGCTTAATTTGTTTGCCCGTTTTTAAACAGAACGAAATAATAATAATAATTATTATTATTATTATTAACCTATTAGAAAATCTCTTTATCTTTGTTCATATTTCGATTTGTTGTTAAATCAAACTTCAATCATTCAAATAAATAAATATTCCAAGCCCAGAGTCAATTATTCAAAAATAACTGTTTTGATCTGATCATATATAGCATAAACAAGTCATGGGTCTGAGTGCTGTTATTGGATAATGTTGTATTGGAGATTAATCCTTATAAACATGCTGCTACAATTAAAACCATTACATTAAATACATTTAAAACAGTCTATTTCAATTCAGCAGCATGCAAATCCTCGTTTATGTCAGACTGAGCAGCGCGGAGTCACGGACAATCGCTCAGCTTGCTCACATAATGTGGCCTACCATATATATCTATTATAACGGAAAAGGTATCATTGTTATGACATATGTCGTTATTACGAGAAAAATATGTCGTTATAACAAGAAAAGATGTCGTTATTACGAGAAAAATATGTTGTTATAACGAGAAAATATGTTGTTTTAACGAGAAAAGATCTCGTTATAACGACATAATTGAGTGGAAAAATATTATGTGTGAGGCAGCAATGCGTCACCGTATTAATGCACAGCTCACATTCCATAAACATTTTTAAAACTGCAACTTTTAAAATAATCCTTGTTTTTATTATTCGACCACAAAAATCGCTGTTGTGTCTGATTGTTTATTGACAGATTTCACAGTATGTGAACCACAAGCAAGCGTCAAAATTCTTGTGAACAAGACTGACAGGTTCACACGCTGAGAGGTTGACCCTGTTCATACGCGTCTCTCTTCCAAATAAAATGTCCTTTTAATGTCCTTCTCAGTGGTTCTAAACCCTGTTCCTGTTGTCCCTGCCGAGTCTCCTCTCAGATAGGACTTCTATAATCACTCCACCCCATTACTTTTCCCCTGTTTACTGGTACACTATTTTCTTATTGTCAGTTTAGAAGCTGAAGGAAGATTTGGAGACTAGGTCAAGAACACTTGAAGATTCATGAAAATTTGATATTTCTAAATGAGTCACTTCTTTTTGTCATCCTCAGGTGAAGGGGTGTTGGGGGAACAAGAAATACAGACCATCAAATCAACCTTCAGACTCAGTTTATGAAGATATGAAACGGAGCAATTCGAACGGCCTACCCAGTGTAAGGACAATCATCAACCCTGACTGTCAATCCACCAAGCCACTCTGCTAAATATAGAGTTTAAGTTGTATAACTCTCTATTTGGATTGGCAAAGCTTTTAAATGATCTATTGCTTTGTATTTGAGTTGATCATTTTCATTTGTTTCTGTTCCTTTCAGTTCAGAGAGAGAGAAATACAATTCTATAATTAATTTAGTGTGGTAATCATGATTATATTTAGGATGCTGTAGATCAGGAATAATTTAAAATAGTTTAAGTGTGAAGAACAAAAAAAGATGCAGCCGTTTAAGAGATATTGTTAGCTGATGGGCAAAAGAAATGTCAAAGAGCTCTTTTGTGGTCTGATGTGCTCATGCATGTGCAAAGAACTCAAGAATGTTGTGAAGTACCTGCTACTTTCCATCTGACAAGTAGGCCAACAGTGAACTGACTGATGGAAAATAGATAATCATACTTCACTCCTCTGATCACAATAATGACAATCAAAGCCTTTTTTTCTTATTGCAAATTTTAAACTAAACAGCAAATGGTACTTGTTTGCACAGTGTGTATTTGACTCTTTGATGTTAATTTTATAACTTGGTTTCCACTCTTAACCAATCATCTTCCTTTGCAGTTGTGGTCATTTTTTCTTCCTTTCTATAACCTTTTAGAATGCATCAAAACAAAGCCACACTGATGTGTTTCTTGTCTTGACTAACGTTGAATTTAAAGTTTTAAAACTTATGCAATGATGAGGCTTTTATGTATTAACTAACATGCATGCTGCTACTTAATACATAATGCATGCAAGCTTGGCTGCAGTTGTAATGTATTTTAATGTTTTAATGTAATGTTAATGTTTTTTATTATATTTTATTTAGCATATCTTGTCTCTGACTAGAGTGTCTCTTGTCTCTCTTGTGCTAAATAACATTGTAAAGTAAAATGCAACGAAACATTGGATTAAATAATGGATCAAATTATTTTAAACTGCTTTAGGTGGATTTATTATACAATGATGTATTACAGTAATACACTAATACAGTAAATTACCCAAAAATTATGTTGAGAATTTTCATAATGACATTACAAAGCACTAACCGCTATGAATCATGCTGTATAAAAATGAGTCAATTTACTCTACATAAAGAGAACATATATTTACTTCAGTTCAGAGATCTCTTAACATAAAACAAACTGTAACACTTTACAATAAGTTTCCATTTGTTAAATATATTTAATGCATTGACAAACATTAACTCACAATAAGCAATAATTTGTTACAGTATTTATTCACCTTTGTCAACATAATAAAAATTGTTCATTGTTAGTCTATGTTAGTTCAGGTGCATTAAAAGGTGCATTAAATATGATATAAATATAAAATATAATTAATATATACTTTTTACCTTTTGATTTAAATATTGTATTAGTAAATGTTGGAGTCAACATTAACTAAGTTTAATAAATGCTTTAGAAATATATTTCATTGTTAGTTTATTTTAAAGGGCACCTATTATGCCCCATTTTACATGGTCCCCAGAATGTGTCTGTGCAGTTTAAGCTCAAAATAACCCACAGATCATTTATTCTAACATATGTAAAATTTATTTGGGTGGATTTTTATCATTGTTGGGTGTTTGTGTTCACACACTGCCAACACACATTTGTGTCCAAACACCATGTAAAAGTGGATTTTGCATAATAGGTGCCCTTTAACGAATGTAGCCTAATTAATGTAAAAAATAGAACCTTATTGTAAAGTGTTACCAAATAAACTTCTAAAATAATTATAGCATGTTTATTAACAACAACTGATACAAATCAGATAAAATTTACTCTAATTGACTTTAATATTCTTGCCACTTTATGCCACTTTAGCACAAGCTTACTGTAACATGTATGCTTTGTCTGTTTGTTTTCTGTCTGCCTTGTTTTACCTAGTTTTCCTTAGTTGTCCTGATTAGTTCATTATGTTTACCTGTTGTCTGATTAATTAGTTAATCAGCTCCTTTGTTTTCCTCTTGTATTTAAACCCTCAGTTCTCCATTTGACTCTGTCCGTTTGTTATTAAAGTATATTCAGTTATTCTCCTTCCTTGTGCAAGTAATTTTATTACCAGACGTTAACTCAAGATTTTCATTAATGTACTAAAACCAACCTAGTCTCATAAAAAATCATACATCTGTGCACTTTTTAGCGAGACCATTTTTATGTATCTTACTGCACATTTCACCGCAGTCTCAAAGATAAATGTCTACTGAGAGGTGCTAAAACACATGTTCAATACGTGAACCGTGGCACATTTTTATTATATTCATTCAGGCACGTATTGCTGTGTTTTTATTAAGTTGCTTCAAGAACGTATTGCTGCGTGTCGTAATTCAAATATTTGGGGACTGTTGCTAAAAGTTAATGCTCTATCGTGTTGGAAATATGCCCTACACCAAACCCAACCATAAACCTCCCCGATAGTGTTGAAAAATGCTAAATTTATATAAAAACGTATTTGTTGATGTGACCATGCCATTTCAACTTCCTTATATGTAGATTTGAACTGTTTTGTCGAATCATAGTTGGATTCAACGCCAGAGCTCTCAAGTACGTCTCCGTACTCTGTGAGCTACCGAACAAGCTATGGGTTTTATGAAAACCCATAGATATGAAGCTGGATATGTGCGATGCTAATGTTCAAAAACATCAGTTTTCAAATCTCCCAGCATATTAATATTGTTTTGAAGTCATAACATGATATTCTTCAAGTAATTGTGCGAAAATTTTACTTTTTTTAATCAAACCTCTGTATATTTGTGTGAAGAGGAATAAAAGGCATCGTAATTTTACAGCCTCTAGTGTTGTGCTAGGTGTTTTTACTTATTGGTGCGAATTTCGCGTCTCGCTAAAAAGTGCACCCAGGTACTTTACTTGAGGTACATAAATGCCATGAGATCAGGTAGACTAAAACACACTGTAGAAAAGCATTGCAATGAAAAAAGCATTGTGAATTGTTTTCATTGTAAGTGTAAAAATTTGCCATTGGATAATAATTGTGATACTTAACTAAGGAAAGATATGAAGTTCGTTCTTCACACAGAGTAGATTAAACTAGGTCTATTCTCTTACCCACACTGCTCATGCTTGACCAATCAGCAATATATAGCCCCCATGTGAGGCACTGTGGTTTGTAGACTCTTCCTGTTCATCTTCCGCTTTTTAGCTGACTTGTATGTTGCTATATGACATGACCAGACAAGATATTTTATGAACACAAAACAAGTTAAAGTTCAGTCAAAATAAGCTATACTATTTGTAATGCATTCACATCTCATATAAAGATGGTAACAATTTACATTAATGTTCCCTTTGTAAATGGTTCATAAATAACTAATAACATTGACAAAAACAACAACAATAATACTAATAATTTACAAAAGCTTTAATAAATCATTGATAAGCAGTTAATACATTAATAAAAATGTTAATGCAATACCTACCAAATAGTGAGCCATTTGTAATTCACGTTAAAAACTAATACTAAATATATTTATTCATACTTATTTAAATCAAAACTAGATTCCTGATTTATTTAATTATGCAGCAAAAAATCAACTATTATAGTGAGACTGAAGGGTGATGTATTTTTATTTTCTAATTTATATCTCATGACATTTTCTTACTATGTTGCTTACCAGAATCTACTCTGTATCTTACCCATGATACTCTCCAAAAAGTTCATGATGATTATCCACAGCGATGTAATATACATATATATAATCAAGTTGAAATTATTTTGGAGGGAAAAAAATCTAAAAGCACAACCATGAATTGAGATATTAATAATACAAATTTAAATTCCAATATTAGTGACTTGCCTCAGGAATCCAGTCCGTAGCCTTCCGTTTGCTTACCACCAGATGTCGTCTTCTCTTTACATTGACTTTCACACCACATAGACTTTTACATGTTACTCCGGACTACAGTTCCCCTGATCCATTGCACTGATTGCACACACACAGCTGAAGGCACTGATTACAAATACACAGCTGAAACCATTCAGACATGTTTTTATAAGCTTTGGACTTCCTCTGTCAGATTGCTGAGTATTGTTCTAGCGTTTAGCACTCTCCTAGTGTTAGCCTCACCAAGCCATTCTGCATTTCTGTTTAGTCTCTAGTATTGTCTAGAACATGGTTCCTCAAATCTTTCCCTGGAGGTCCAAACTGCTGCAGAGTTTAGCTCCAACCCTGATCAAACTCACCTACCTGTGATTTTCTAATGATCTTGAAGACTCTGATTAGCATGCTCAGGTGTGTTTGATTAGGGTTAGAGCTAAACTCTGCAGGAATGGTCCAGATTTGAGGATGCCTGGTCTAGCGTACATCACGCTTCTAGCGATAGCTACACTATGGAGCCATTCCACGTTTCCAGTCCTAGTTTCTAGTTCTAGTCTACGTCTAGTCATTTCATGTTGCCTTGTTGTTTGTTTCCTGATCTTCTACCTGTGTATCTTGGATTAAGCCTTTGCCTCCTGTTTCGGACTCTGTTTGCACCTCATCTGGACTATAGCTCAAGCTTCTGGATTTCCCCTGTTGTCAAGTCTTTTGGATATTGTTCGCCGATCAAAGACCCACGCTTGACCTAGGATTACTCTTGTGTCTTGCCTGTATTATACCTGTTTGCTGATGTTTTTACCCTGCCTGTGTTTTGACTGTCTTGGAATAAAGCTTGCAAATGAATCTGATCGTCTCACGTCTTGTTCGCCCTGTAACAACCTGTGAGCCTTAATGTAAAGTGGACACATGTAAACCATTTATTAATGAGTTATAAACGTTAGTAACCTGTGGGTTATTTTTTTTCTGGTCGAAATGTATTTTATTGTTGATGCACTATTTAAAAAATCAAGTATTCCACTAAATTATAACTAACCATCACACCTACAATCCCAAAATACATGATAAATGCAAGCTGAATAAAGGCACCTAACAATTTTAGATTTTATTTTATTTGACATGATTTTGTAAAAATCATTAAATCAGTTACTGAAAGCACATTACAGAACATTATCACATTAATAAGCAATCAATAATTATTTTTGATATCATGATAAAGCCAACTTTAAATTGAGCATTTGGCCATCCACATGTGAAATACCTGTGCGTGAGCCAATTGTCTGCAGGAGCGCCGGTGCAATTATTTATTTGTACAGTAACTAATCAATTGAACCAGCAGAGCAATTAAACATATAAACACTTAAAAAAACATATTTAGTATGTCAACACACAGTTAAGGTTTACTTACTTATAAAATCAGTAAACACTATATGAGATAAATTTTTTGCAGAGGAACAGTCCTAACAGCATGACATAACATTTTTATGTTATTTTTTTGTACATGTTTGATGTCACAATTTTCCGATGTTTAATGTGCTGTAATTTGTTTGCATTTAATGTGTTTGGCAGTACTGTATGGGTCCAGAGCAGAGTGTGATGGGGGTCAGTGGATGTTAGTGGAACATCATGACTGAAGCTCGGGACCAGCTGAGAGAGGGGAGTGCTTCCATTGCTCAGTTCTCCATTTTGCAGTACATAATGACGGTATGATGAGTCTGTCACACGAGGAGACGAGCAGTTTCACAAAACAGAAGACTTTACTTACAAATAGGGTATACAGAGAACGTAGGAACACACTAAATTGACTTTTAACAACCGACAGGAAACATGGGGCAGAACACACTATAAATAGATATAACTAACTAGACACACCTGGAACATAATCAAGACACACGGCTGGGACTAACTGAACTAATAATGAACAGGAAACTGGAAGGACCATTTATGAGCACAAGAGGAAGGAGGACACAGGTCTGACATTTACCCCCCTCCCAACAGGTGCATCCCGCACCGTACAACATCCAATGGGGTGGGTGAGCGCTCTGGAGGACTCAAGGGACATGGAGACAGGACAGGTGGCCTCCAGGGTGCCCATTCTGGGACTAACAGTGGAGCAAGGAGTTCGGGCGACCATGGTAGATCCGGGGACTCGGACGGCCATGATGCATCCGGGGACTCGGGTGGCCATGACAGATCCGGGGACTCGGGCGGCCATGGCGGATCAGGAGTCTCAGCCGGCCATGGCAGATCCGGGGTTTCTGTGGGCCATGGTGGGTAGCCCCCAAAAATGTATTTTAGAGAAGTCCACAACATCTGGGGGGCACTCGGTAGGAGCGGGCTCTGGTGGGTGTTCGGGAGGAGCGTGAGGGCGCTCGGGTAGTTTGGCCAGGTACTTGGCATACTGTGAAATGTGCAAGTTTGTGGCCGAATGGAGCATGGTGTTTAGATCAGTCGAGGAATTGTGGACCATTGCTGCATACTCCAGAGGATGTCCTTCTTCCCATGGTGTTTATTAAGCAAGTTATCAATGGGCTCTGTGTTTGTGGTCCAGTACAAACTGTCTTCACAGGTCCAGTATGGTTCACAGGTGAGGCCAGCACAGGCAGAGGGGCATATATATAGTTCCTACACAGAGGGAAAAAAATGAATTAATTTCTGCATTCTGAAAATCCTGATTGAGGCTCAACATGGGAACCATGATATGAAAACAGTGAGGGCAAAGGCAACGTACCAGTGGTGTCTGCAACAAGTTGAATATTTAGTTTAATGTGTAAGAAAATACCTTTTAAGGCCAAGTAAATCAAATTTGAGGAACAAATGAGGAAAAAACACAAATATGTTCTGTATAATGTAAATGTCTGGAGAGAAACACGAGTTGCATTAACTTCCAGAGTAGGGATGGCTCGATACCATCATTTTGGCTTCGGTACGATACCAGAATGTAATACCTCGGTATCGATACTAAATCGATACCATAGGTGACAAATAACCAGACTCAAGAAATAAGTGAACTGATTTTTTTTTAAGTGATTGATCATCATATATATAGTATTTAATAATCTTGGTTAATGTTAGGCATGTGTTTAATGCATAATGTTAACATACTAAACATGTATTAGTAAACATTTATAATTTATAAATAATTATTGACCTACATTTATAAGTGCTATAATAATGTCAATGCTGTTAATGAATTATAACAAATGTTTCTTTAAAGTGTTATTCTAACAGTCAAAGTAGGGGTGGGCGATATGGCAAAAAATATCGTAACACTTTTTTTTTTTGAAATATCACAAATTTCACGATTCTTTGTCATGTTGATTTTACTATTTTGTCTGAGCAGTGCAGCCAAAATAATTTCCCTTTACAAAGACAAACTCTTTCAAGGTAACAAAATATAAAAATGAATGGTGTATATTTAGACCAAAGTGGGGGAAGATAAAAATCTTTGTCATTATTTTATCTTTGTTATTAAAAATAAGAACAAAGATACACATTAAAAATACACTTAATATAAAAATAAAACAAACAGTGCTTTATTTTCAGGTACATTAGGCATAATTAGCAGGAGCATTCAAGAAATTGAATAAACAAATATAAAATAAAACACTATATAGATTGATTCCTATTAAAGCAGCAGTATTATTTTCTCTGTCAAAAAAGCAAGTTATTTTTTTCTTTGTGTTTTGTAGTGTTAGCATTAAATAATAATAATTATGTCAATTGTGTCATAGTTTTTTTAATATTATACCATAATTTACTCACTCGAGTTTAGTTTTAAACCTGAGTGAGTTTGTTTCTTCTGCTGAACATAAATGCTATTTTAAATAATGTTGGTAACCAAACAGTTGCTGGTCCTCAGTGACTTACATTGTATTTTTTTCTTTCTATCAAAGTCAATGTGGACCAGCAACTGTTTGGTTACCCACGTTCTTCAAAATACATTCTTTTGTGTTCAGCACAAGAAAGAAATTAATACAGGTTTGGGACAACATGTGAGTGAGTAAATATAATGACATAAATAAAATTTTAGGGTGAACTATCCCTTTAATTACAGTTGGCAGCATGTTTGGTAATGTCCCTTAAAGACCTGCACGCATATAATATGCAGGCACGCATACGTTTGTCTCGGCTGTTTACTTTCCTTTTAGACATAACCAACTGAGTCTATACATAAAACTTGTTGTGTTTTGACAGTATTGGCTCAAAAGATAACTTGGTTTAGTTATCAGGCACTGTTTGACAGGCTTTTCCATGCGCACTCTTCAGGTGTAGGAGCTCAGAAAAAGTGCACGTCGACCAATGCATGAATGAAACATTTAAGCGGAAAG
The DNA here is from genome assembly GCA_027564155.1 of Gymnocypris eckloni scoliostomus. NCBI lineage: Eukaryota > Metazoa > Chordata > Actinopteri > Cypriniformes > Cyprinidae > Gymnocypris > Gymnocypris eckloni. The sequence goes on along the minus strand of CM050419.1, from coordinate 21,806,755 downwards.
CCTTTAAAACATGCAAAAAAGTTGTGAATAAAACTTACAATTATGAATTTATGATGCACTTACTAACCTGTCGATTTCAAATTCTCGGAAAAGATCAGGATGAGCAAGCGACAAATGCTTAGCCAGATTAGATGTTAGATGTCTTGCCTTCTGTGGTCAGTTCGTTCACCTTTATCATCTGTTTTGTATGCAAAGTAATGCCATATTACACTTCTACTGTTCTCTTCATTTGTTTGTTTCGGGCGCGTTAATAGTTTAATCTGTTTGATTCATCATGTTGTTCACTTGTTCTGTTGTCACATTTACCGGATGCGCAGCAATTTGAGAAGCACTGCCATCTACAGGTGAACTTCGGAACAGCAGCGTATTAAATACAGAATTATGCAAAATTATGATATGGTACCGTTTGAAATATAATAGATACCGGTAATTTTACAGTATCTATACCGCGCATCCCTACTTCAGAGTTTGAAAATACAACTTTCAACAGGTATTCATAATTTTAATTCATTTTTACAAAAGCTCACTGAAAAACTCCTGAAACTATAATATGGAAATATCTTTTACTGCTTCAGATCATGCTGCAAAAAATGTTTCTTCCTCAGTAGTTTTGCCTTGTTTTCCAGTGCAAATGCAGAAAGATTCATTTACTGGAGATACAAAATTACATAAAATATAAAGTCTTGTTTGAAGTAGGGATGCGCGGTATACCGGTACTGTAAAATTACCGTATCTATTATATTTCAAATGGTACGATATCAAAATTTTGCACAATTCGGTATTTCATACACTGCTGTTCCGAAGTTCACCTGTAGGTGGCAGTGCTTCTCAAATTGCTTCAGATCCGGTAAATCAAACAAATGAAGAGAACAGTAGAAGTGAAATATGGCATTACTTTGCATACAAAACAGATGATAAAGGTGAACAAACTGACCACAGGAGGCAAGACATCCAATCTGGCTAAGCATTTGTCGCTTGCTCAACCTGACATTTTCCAATAATTAGAGATCGGCAGGTTAGTAAGTGCATCATAAATTCATAATTAAGTTTTATTCACAACTTTTTTGCATGTTTTAAAGGCTTTCCGCTTAAATGTTTCATTCAACGGTGGTCAGACATGCACTTTTTCTGAGCCTGTACACCTTAAGAGCGCGCACGGAAAAGCCTGCCTAACAGCGCCTGATAACTGAACCAAGTTATCTTTTGAGCCAATACTGTCAAAACACAACAAAGTTTATGTATAGACTCAGTTGGTTATGTCTAAATTGAAAGTAAACAGCCGAGACAAACGGATGTCTGCCTAGATATTAGATGCACGCAGGTCTTAAAGGGACAGTACTAAACATGCTGCCGACTGTAATTAAAGGGATAGTTCACCCTAAAATTGTATTTCTGTCATTATATTTAATCACATGTTGTCCCAAACCTGTATTAATTTCTTTCTTGTGCTGAACACAAAATAAGATATTTTGAAGTACGTGCGTAACCAAACAGTTGCTGGTCCACAATGACTTTGATAGAAATAAAATAATACCTTTTTATTCATCACATACACAATTATACAGAATATAATTCATAGTGAAATGTAAATCAGGACAGGTCCGCTCAATGGACAGTGCAAAATACGTAACACAACACAAGCTTATATATACAAATATAGGTACAAAAAAAATAAAAATAATAAAGAGTAATATGTGCAATAAAGTGAAATGTGCAATACAGCATACTGTGGACATAATAAATAATAATATAAACAGGGATGTGCAAGAGGAATGTGCATACAGGTTGTAATGGGTATGTACACATAGCAGCAATACGGATGATGGAGAATGGTGAATGTTTTATAGTTAATAACATCATATGGTTATGATTGTACAATCAGTATAGGCTATATATACTACAAACACTTTTATTTTTATACATTTTTATCACAGAATAAGGAATAAAATATATGTGACCCTGGACCACAAAAGCAGTATTAAGTCGCTGGAGTATGTTTGTAGCAATAGCCAAAAAATACATTTTATGGGTCAAAACCTTTTATGCCAACGATCATTAGGATATTAAATAAATATCATGTTCCATGAAGATATTTTTTACCATGAATATATAAAAACTTTTTTTTTGCACCCTCAGATTCCAGATCTCAGCCAGATATTGTCCTGTCATAACAAATCATACATCAATGGAAAGCTTCTTCATTCAGCTTTCAGATGAAGTATACATCTCAATTTCGAAAAATTGACACTTAAGACTGATTTTGTGGTCCAGGGTCACATTGTATCATTCATATTTACTACCTGGAGAAGACTTGAAAAACACAAAAACCATATCGTCTTCACATTTCATCAGTTAAGTTTTATGATTGTTATTTAGCTTAGCTACAGCGATAGCGGGATGCCTGTCCAACGTTACTATTACTTCTCATATGAGTCCGTTTTGGACTTTCTGTGCGAGTGCACCCTCTGGCTTCGAGAATGAATGAAACATGCGAGTGAGAGTGTTCAGAGTGTTGTGACATCTAGAACATGTTGGGTCTATTTCTGGGAATATTCTCGCCAGTTTACTTCTAGAAAAGTGTAGCCTATGAATTATCTTAAATTGTAATATTCCATGTCTGACACAAATGGATGGCTCAACTGCTGACTGCCAGACTGTCTCTGAGACTACACTTCCAAAGTCCTCTTCCCACTGTTTCTTTAAAAAATCCAAAGATGGTGAGGCTACTCTTTGGATCAAACTGTACACTGTTGAAGTCAGACCCCAATCAGATACACTCAAGTCGAAAATATCCTCAATCCAACTATAAGGAGGAAGGGTTGAACGGGTATTAAAATAGTTTTTGACTAGGCTTTGTACCTGCACATACCTATAAAAATTTGTTTTAGGAATATAAAATGTTTTGACCATATGTTCAAATGACATAAAACTACTGCCCAGAAAAAAATCCCTTACATATATGAGTCCCTTTCTAAACCATACCTGAAACACATGATCAATTAAAGATGGTGGAAACGACGCATTGGAAGTAATGGGTAGTAATGAAAGTGCTTGCTTTTGCTTAAAGTGTGACCTAAACTGGGCCCATATTTTTTAGGAATTAGTCACCAATGGATTGCTTGGCAGATACTTCAGATTGGCAGATACACAGGGCATTGAGAACAAAGATACTGATCCATAAGGAGCCTGTTCCATTTCTACCCAAACATGTTTATTCTCCTGATTCAAATGCGGTGCCCAATAGATAAGCTTATTGATATTAAATGACCAATAATAATACATAAAGTTGGTCAATGCCAGTCCCGTCCACATCTTTCTATCTTTCTAAAAAAGCTTTCCTAATTCTTGGAATGCTTTTATTCCAAATGAAAGAACGTCTCAGGTTACTTATGTAATTATGGTTCCCCGAGTGGGAACGAGACACTGCGTCCGACCTCTAGGGGTCGCTATGTGGAATGCCGTCAGCGTGACCCATGTCTGAAGCATACATACAAAAACACAACTTGTTGGCCAGCGACAGCCTATAACGGTACTACCGGCGCGACCATAGTATAAAAGTGCGCCGTGAGAATACATCGTCCACTTCTTCGTCTGAAGCTTGCGTCCGAAGCATGGCATAGCGCCTAGAGGACGCAGTGTCTCGTTCCCCACTCGGGAAACCATGGTTAAATAAATAACTTATTTCCTTAATGGGAACTTCAAACTGCGTCCTCTAGGGGTCGCTATAGGTGAAGATATACCCACGCCACCATGCTGAGGGGAGTGTAATCCAAAACAAAGGCAAACATTAAGTAGCAACTCTACCAGGCTAAGGGAGTTGCCCCGGGACGGTTTGATGGCTGTTAGTGACATTATCCCCTTTGGCAAAAGACCCGAGCTGCATACCATAATAACTTACGTGTTAGGGTAGAACTCAAAGTCCTGGAATCAGAAGAAAAAGATTCCTTTAAGGGGATATGACCAAGTGCCTAGGTTGGCAGCTAGGTCCTGGCCGGTCACCCAGGGGCTACCGTTTTTGCTCTGCACGAGCTCGCTTTGGGAACTGTCTCAACAGGCCCTTGGTAATAACCCACTGTTCAATCCCAGAAATTTGGGAGGAATAGGTAGAGTCCTAGTCCGGATCTAGACTCTCATCCTAGTCTGGATCTAGTATCGACGAGTGAGGTAATTACTGCACTGAGTCGATAGCAAGAGGTTTGAAAAACACACAAAACGACAGGTCCCAGAAATACTGGAAAGAATGGCAGCAGTAGGAAACCCAACATATCCAGTCAGATTAGAAATGGATCGTACTCACCCATTTCCATGGTTCCTGCGCATGATATCAGCCCCGGAGATGAAGTCCGAAGAGTCTTGTCCGGACGGTCAGTAAAGTAGATTCTATGAAACATAGAACTTAACCAAAACATCATAAGTCCAGCATAAAGACTGCAATGTCAAGCGTAGGAGATTCCCCCCAAACCTCGGTCAGGTGGAGTTTACGGTGGTTGCAGAGGAGTTAGAGAGGGGAAGATGAGGGCAGAAGACAGGTCCCCCGAGGCAAGGGAGTAGATGTTCAAGTCTTACTCTGATCCGGACGCGAGTGTTGAGAACGCCTCATCTGGATCACCTCCCTCAGGTCTTGCCTACCTCTCTTTGGAGGTACTGCGGAGGTACCGAAAAGCTCGGAAGGCGAGACTGGAGCATCGAGAAGAAAGCTCTTCTCTTTCTTCCCGATATCTGCCAGGTTCACCCACGTTACCACCATGACTGCCATAGATCTGCCCATAGCAGTGCCAGCCTGCTTAGTGGAATGGAGGGCCAAATCCGTGGTGCGGCGCAGCTCAGCTACCTCGTCAGGTGACAAGCCCTGACCCTTATCCAGGTCTTTCAGCAGATCAGCCTAGCACACTTGAAGCACTACCATAGTGTGCAATGAAGCGACCGTAAGCATTGCCATAGTGTGCAATGAAGCGACCGCCTGACCTGCTGCTGCGTACGTCTTGCCATTTAAGCGAGATGTATCCTGAAAGGGCTTAGATGGCAAGGAGGGAACCCTTGGAGAAGACGTCTCACCCATAGAGATATAGCTAGCTAGAATCTCTTCTAAAAAGGGCATCCTCCCATAACCGCTTTCACGCATCCGTTCAATGTTAGCATAACTGGTATGCTGGAATCTATGGATGCGAGAGGAAAACTGCTTTTTCCATTCCTTCTCAACCTCCGTATGGAGATCAGGAAGAAATGGAAGGCTCACTTGAGCTGGGGGGTTATGGCCAGAAAGGTACCGCTTAGCGAGACGCCTCCACGGCGCCACCATCTTGGTGGCGCCACCATCAGGGCAGCCTCGCTGTGGCGCCTTCCATAACCTCAAACAGCTCTTCATTCGCAGGTGTAATGATAACATATAATATGTATATTGTTATAAGGGAAACAGGTCAATTTAGCTCAAAGGGAATCATTAATGATTTTATAGGGAATTTGAACAGACTCATTGTTTCACGGCGATTCACTGAACAAGCCGTATAACAAACTCTGCACTGGATATTAAAATCCCAAAATATAGTGAAAACACTATTAAATAGCACAGTAACAAAATCGACAGATTAAGACATTAACTTATGAGCACAAAACACAAGATATTTCTCTTTTCAATATAAACAAGACTTTATTTCTATAATGCTAAGACATGTAAACTAATCTACACATGAACACAAGCATTCACACATTCACACGTTGCAGAAAGAGAGAAAGTGAGGAAAGGATTAGATTAAGAGAATGAGAATTTGATATCCCACGTTTACAGCAGTATGTGCAATTGCATAAACCTGAACAACCATCGATCACATATTTAACACTCGCTTTGACTTTTTCAATGAGGCTAAAATCTATCTTAAAATGACACCAGCACAGCAAGAATCTGGGGTTTGTACTTGCGTAGCTTTTTTTTTTTAAGGATTCCCTTTGTCCTCCGTCTTTGCAGGAAAGGGTTTCTCCGAAGTCGCTGATTGGCTTAGAGTTCAGGAGTCGTTGAAGTGAGCTTTGGTTCTTGGCCGGGTTTGCAGAGTTTTGGGCTGGTTGTCCTTGGCAAACGCAACTTAGCACACGAACACAACGGAAAGAAAATAAACTAAAGTAAAAGAATAAAAGGATGTAAAGAGACTAGGTTGTTTTTCTTCTCATCATGGTAGCAACTGGCTGTGTTGTGGTCCAGAGCACATGGCTGAAGAAAAGTTAGATGGCATTTTCAAGAGAGTTCATTTTCCAGAGAGAGAGAGAGAGATCCAAGAAGAGGAATTCAAGAGGCGGAGCATTCAAGAGGCGAGGAGAAGTGTGTCCTGGGTATTTACCCTCTGCTTTTAGACACCCCCCAATGGTTGTCTTGACCAATTAGATCCTATGCTGGCTCTGGGTGCTGCTTTGTTTCTCCACCCAATCAATAAATCAACATGTCATGTTTAGTCACATTGCCCGAATTTTACATTCTCTTGCAAAGTATCCTTTTGAATGTGATTTCTATAACCAGAATATGATGCATTTGACAGGAAATCAATCAAAAGAAATGATTAAAGCTAGACTTATGACACTCATACATACCAAACATGACATTAACCCTTAAGGCTTACGCTATTCAATACTAATTAAAAGCACGATAAACACAATGATTAAAACAAGGATAGTCAAATTTGTGGGTCACATACATAATATGCAGTTATGCATATAAATTATTATTTTCATTAACAATGAGAATGAAAGTCCTTTAAGATGATTTTACAGTCTGTAGCTGTGATTTCTATCACAGATTTACATGTAATGGTCACATGTTGCATCTCTTTGACCATCAATATTTATTCCTCAAATGTATTACCAAATTCCTGCATTGGAATTATCATTAAGTGTTCCTTTGGTTTTGCTGTTGCAGGCTGTATTCAGACGGGCTGGAGCTAGGGTCTGATTTATGACTTCCTGCTGTTGTCTTGTGGAATTCGGCTCCTCATGTTTCAACCATGCTTCGATCGAATCTTGATTTGTCTGAATCGGTCCTTGATATACTACACAGGGCAAGAGGATTGAGAGGGCTCAGTCTCAACTTCCTCGCCTTCAAACATCTCCTGCTCTTCCTGGGCGTAACACAGCAGAGCACTAGCCGCTGGATCAGATGATACCAGAGAGATCGCATCATCATAATCAAGCAGCTCGCCCTCGTTCTCGGCCGACGCGTGCAAAAAGGAAACCTCCCTCTCCAACTCATCGGCCAGATCCACCTGCCACCCCCACGATTTCATTCTCCTCCGTGCCTCGGCAATGGTGGGTCCTGAACTGCGGGAAGCAGACGGCTGCCTCTCCTTCCTCAAAAAGAGGGACAGACTGTGTGTCACCGGGTGCCAAATAACAAGGACACGGATCCACACATCTCTTAAACGCCTTGCTAGTGCTCTCCATGATAGTTAAATACAACATTAAAGAGGTAAACCCGTCGTTGTGGTCACAGTATAAAGATGAATCAGGCCTCCTTAACATAGCCCCCTACAAGGCGAAATTGATCACACAGAAACCTGTGTACATGAAGCAATACCCATTGTCACCTGAAAAGGTTGAGGGTATTCAACCGCTAATTGATAATTTTTTAAAACAAGGGGTTATCGTCCCCACTCACTCACCTTACAATACACCAATCAATCCCATCAGAAAAGCTGACGGGACGAGTTGGCATTTAACACAAGACTTGAGGGCTATTAATTGATTAATAATTGTGCCTGATGTGCCGACTATTCTAAATTCTATACCACACAATCACACCCGTTTTAAGGTGGTGGATTTGTGTTCAGCCTTCTCCATCCCCGTCCATGCAAAAACTCAGCTGTTGTTTTAAAGGTTTGCAGCTGACCTGGACACGCCTTGCTCAGGAATTTGTTGATAGCCCTGCCATCTTTTCCGCTGTGGTGAAATGTATTTTGAACACTGTCACAGACCTGCCATCCACGGTTTGTGTACTGAACTATACAGATGATATTTTGATATCCGCTGAAACTGAGGCTGACTGTTTGCAGGCTTCAATTGGTGTCGGCAATGTGCTTGCGAGTGCTGGATTTAAGGTCTCAAATGAAAAACTGCAGTGGGTGCAACCCAAAGTCCATTTCCTAAGCCACATAATTTCACCAGGAATGAAGGCCATTTCAGATGAGAGGGTGCAGCTGATAAAGACTATGCGTGCTCCTGAAACTGTGACACAGCTACAAAGTTTTTTGGGGTTGGTGAACTATTTTTAGACTGGTAATTTTACTTGTACTTAAGTAAAATGCCATTAATGTAATGGTACTTTTACTTGAGTAGAATATTTTTGTACTCTTTCCACCTCTGGTTTTGGATCACTTCTAAATCATATCAGAAATATATGTTGGATGTTGTGAAAGAAGTCTTCAGCAGATCTGGGAGAACAAAGATAAGACATGAATAGTGCATGGATACCTGACTGTGCTTACCATGACAAAGGCCTACGATGTCTCGTTCAACATGGAATGGGTCCGAGAGACTCGCTGAACTGGACTTCTGAAGCGGAAGAACATTTCGATGCATTGAAGATTGCTATCACTTGCACTCCTGCCTTGGGGCTACCAGACTATTCCAGGCCGTTTCACTTGCATGCAGGGGAGGCTATGGGTGTAGCAATGGTTGACCCAAGAGCATGGTGACAAACCGATGGTCCATGGTATGCCTAAATGCCTTCGTGCTGTGACTTCAGCGGCAGAGATGGTTAGAATGGCTGAGAAAATTGTTTTATCACATCCTTTGATTTTATACACCACTCACCAGGTGGGTGTTGTTTTGCACAATTTAAAGACACAGCTCATGATGGCCCAGAGAACTTCTGGCTATGAAGCAACGCTCCTAGACACGGAAAATTTCACTATTAAGCCCACTTCAGTTTATAGCCCAGCAATTAAATCGCTGTATGGCTTATCCACATTGATAATTGAAGCTGTACATCATGATTGCATGCATGCTATTGAGAACTCCACTTCAGCCAGGGTTGATCTGAAAGATAGGCCCCTGGATGGGGGAAAGCACATATATATAGATGGCTCATGTTCAAGGCCGTCTGATGGAGTTTATCTGTGTGGATATGCCATTGTGACACAGGAGGGTGAGAGGGTGGAAGCATATCGCCTAAACCATAACTCAGCACAGGCTGAGGAAATAATTGCATTAACAAGAGCCTGTGAGTTAACAAAGGCAAAGA